>PVIJ01000322.1:0-314780 GCA_004024925.1 Scalopus aquaticus
TCCTTTTGCTTTGCCATGGCTAAAACGTACAGGTCTTTGTTACAGATTGTGAACTCGGCATCATCTTTACAAGCATGACAGACCTTTCCTCTTAATTACAGGGTGGGTTTCTGAAGACAAATTACATTTTTCCTACTGAGATCACAGAGGGTATTTCTTTCCCCAGCCAAAAAAGGCCTAGCTAGGCTACCTTATTTACAGTATTCCCCATATTATGGTATAACTTTTTCACTGTATATCAAAAATGCTGCTCAGAATGATTGGGTATAATTGGAAAGTGGGTGCCCTAAATGCAGTTAGGACCTGATTGGAGTCAGAGGCTTTAGAAAATATGTGTAAGAACTCACATTTTTGTTACTTTTCTTTAAATAGTTTAACATGCCCTATCCCCATTTTCCAGGATTTAATAGTCCATCTCTCTCTTGATTCACTAAATGTGCTATGTTGTAAATATATTGAATTCTTATTGTTGACTAAAAATTCTCTGTAAATATACAAGATTGCTAGAAAAATAGTTTTGTTAAAACATCCAAAAGATGATTTTGAAGCAGGAGCAAATTAGAGGCAAAGGCCTAGTGTAGTCATCCCCAAATGTGTCTTATGTGGGTATCCCAGAAGCAGACCCCAAGATGAGAATTCAGGTGTGAGTGATTTGCTCAAGAAATACTCCCTGCTGCCTATACCGGCATCTAATCTATGATAAAACATCCATGATCATAACATGGAGAAAGATGGTTTCTTCCAATTTTCTGAGAAAATTGGAAAGCCACATATAAAAGAATGAAGTTGAATTACTTGTTAACGTGATACACAAAAATTCCTGTGGGTTAAAGATTTAGATATAAGACCCACAACAATAAAATGCATAGAAGAAAACATTGGCTATACATTCCATGATCTCAACAGTAAAGATATTTTTGGTGACTTAAAAATGGCAAGGGAATTAAAAAACAAAATAAACAATCCTTATGGACTGGTTTTATTTGACCCTTTTTTTCTCTGTATTCCACATGTAAGTGATATCATCTGGTAGGTGTCTTTCTTTCTGACTTATCTTGTATTGCAAGCTAATCCTTTCTAGTTCCATCCATGCAGTTGCAAAAGTCAAGAGTGTATCTTTTTTTTTTTTATAGCTGAAAAATCTCTTTTCAACTCCCTGTTCTGTGATACATTGGTGGCATGAAATCAACTATGATAGGAATATCCCCATAAGGAAATTGAAATTGCTACAAATGAGGGTGGGAGGGGCATGGGATAGGGAAGGAAGCCAGTTAAAGGATCACCATCATACCACTCTGATACTAAGTTAAAATGCTAATGAGACAAGATATTAAAGTGAACATTTATTCCTTAAAATGTAGTAAATAATGTATGTGAAAGCACTTTGTAATCATGGAATATACAAATTATAATTCTTCAAGCATTAGGTTATTACAACTTATGAAACATAAAGCAAGCAAAATTTCTGCCAGTTTAATTGCAGTTAAACTGGTAATATGCTATAAAAATGTGAAAAGGGAATTCTTCAGTTGTTCTGATATAACTGTAGCTGATATTAGGCAAAAACCATCTCAGAGTAGAGTTCAGTTTTTACTTTTATTTCCTTTCTCAAGAAAGGAAATTGTTAATTGTTAACAATTAATTAATTGTATTATGACTCATGTCTGCTATTTGTTCTCTCATAGGCAGATAGAAAATATGTTACTGGGCGAGGTCACCTAAATGTGTAACACTCTCCTTTCTGGTGGATGTTGTGACAAAAATAGATCAATCTGATAGAAGGAAGCCCTAACAAAAATTATCAATAATTTTCAGTCTGTCTGAGCATTTTTAAGGAGCATCATGATCTTCAAACTTTAAAAATATCAGCAACAAATCTCTTAAAAATGCAATGTCTTGAAGCCCTGTTTTAGGGTTGGGAGGGTCTCCTCAGCTCCTGTAGCAGTCTCTGGGTGCCAAGTGAGGAAAATTGCCCTGAAAGGGTTGCTTTATACCCCCTCTTCAATTCCAGAAGACAAAGAGTCCTAAATTTGATAGCTGAGGTTTTTAAATCCCACGTATGGTACATAGAATGATGCTTCCCTTCAAAAAAATGATGTCCACATCCTAATTCCTGACACCTGTGAATGTTACTTTACATGGCAAAAGAGAATTTGCAGATATGGTGACATTAAGGATCTTGGGATGATTACCCTGGATTTCCTGGATTGGCCTAATGAGATCACAACGGTCCTTATAAATGACAGAGGCAGGAGGATCCAAATCAGAGTGGATGGAAGGATGGAACTGGAGGTCCCAGTGATGTGAAGCGGGGCTGTGAACTGAGGAATGAAGGTGGTCTCAAGAAGCCACAAAAAGAAAGGAAAATGATTCTCCCTTCGAGCCTCCTGAAAGAGTATAACCCATTTCAGACCTTTGAACCTTTGAACTGAAAGAAACATTTGTACTGTTGTAAACATTAAGTGTGTGGAATTTGTGACATCAGCAATAGGAAACACACTGAGGTTCTAGGCTCTAGTCTCTCACTTTCATACTTGCCATTTGTGGTGCCGTTTTGTGATTTCCTGCAAACTTCTCAGGGACAGTAATAAATGCAGCTCCAGAAGGAATGCTACATGTGACTTTAAATGAGCCCAAAGAACTTTCCGTGCTGATGCATTTATCCTTACAGTTTTTACTTTAATTTAAAAGGATTTTATTCTAACTTAGCACACAAAAACATTAACAGTTTCTAATATATGGAGGCTTTTCAAATTTTATTATCGTCCTGCTAACCTGATTTTTACAAGATAAGCATTTTCTATTATAAATGAATTAGTTATTCATTATAGAAAATTGGAAATAGATATGGAAGGAAAAGAAAAAAACATCCATTTTCCCATTATCAGAGAAAACCTCTTAACATTTTTATATATTTCCTTCCAGTGTTTTCTGTGCACAGATTTTATATTCATCACACTCATTTATGTATATAACATTTTGTGTCTTGCTATTTTCACTTGCTATTACATCAATACTTTGTGCTTGTGAACTCATTGTAACTATAACTTTTGCTGTTCTCTAATTTGGGAACTGTGTCAGTAAGAACTGAGTTCTTGCTTGAAAATGTAAGAAACAGCTCTGGCTGGTAGAAGCAGAAAAGCATGTTATTAAAAGGGTATTCCAGTGGCTTATGGAACTGATGGAACCCTGGGGAATCGGGGAGGCAAGGTAGAGCTATGATCACACTGTAATGCACTAAAGTTCCAAGACAGGCTTCTCACGTCTGACTGTGTCATCCTTAAGTGTTTCGCCTGTATCCAACAAGACCCAAGAAGTATTGTGCCTTTCTTTGTGGTAGGAGGCTTCCTGCATAGCAACTTGCCTTTGACTTTGAAGAGAGTTTTCCTGCATCAGGTCTCCATAACATTCTTAAATTGGCTGGTCCCTATATTTTTGTGGGATTTATATGCCACTCTCTATATAATATACAGGTATCTTCCCAAGGCTTCTCAGATAACTTATATCTTGATTTCCAGATTATATCATCATAATATAGAGTAATATGTAGAGTAAAAATACATATATAGAGTAAAATCATGATGTTGTATGAAAGGAAGTGGCGTTCAAATATTTTGGAGAATAAACTGTGGCACAAAGCTAGAGATTTTATATATTTCTAAGACAAGACAGTAAAGATATGTTATGCTCTTTGCTAGACTATAGAAAAATGCTTCTGGTCCTTTTGCTTTTAGGGATACAGAGAGCAGGACATTATTTTATGACTGAAAGGAACATATTAGATGCCAAGGACTGTATTTATTTGCTTTGGGAGTGAAGGCACAGCAGGAACAGCACCTTCAAATCCAGCAACCAACTGATGAAGCTGACATGTGCTTACTCCCTTAAGTTCTCTAAGATGCATGTGTACTCTACAAGGGTTAAATGGAAAGGTTCGATGGAATTTCCTATTCATTTGTCCCACAGGTATGTACTGAGTGCTACAAGTGCTGGGCCTCTTTTATACCCTTGAGATTTATTAGTGCACAAAATCGTCAATATTCCCTGCCCTCATGTGACTTACGTTCTAGTGGGAATCATTCTCTTTTCACTTTTCAGTTCTAGAGGAAGTGACTAATCCCTGAGATTTAATATTTTGGTGGAGAGAGACAGGACATTTCCAGGTGACCTTCTTGCTTAATAGTACTTACTCCCTGCATTTGTCTTCAGTGAGTGGTAGCACACCAAGGGACATTTTGGAAATTTGTGGGTACATTTTTGATTGCTCAAATGATTGATCAGTATTACCAGATTTAATGTATAAAGATCAGAGATGTTAGTCATTGTATAATATATAAGGCAGACCCTTATAAGAAAATCATCCTACTCCTGACAAGTTACAGCTGGCACTCAGGTATTATATAGTCTGAACCCTAATTTCATCTTTAGCAAAAATGCTTATAATTTTTGCATAATTTTGATAGCTTTTGAATCTTCCAGGCATGAAACTGCCATGTAAATTGGGAGTTGATTTTACTTTATCTATTTGAAACTTTCAAAGAATTGCACACAATTTTACAAAATCACATCATGATGCTAATGCTCTCTCTGGCCAACATGACACACATATGGCAGTCTTCCCTGGCAGCTTTGACATTCACAGTGATTCTATGTATGGGGCAAACATCTGACTAACTCATTATGGCTTCTAATGCAGTCATGCCCAAGTGTTGCATTTATGACACTGTGAATTAGTTACCTTTTATTTCTTCTTCATATGACAGGTAGGCCATTTTATTGCCTTTTAAAAAATTGTGTGTGTAGATTGGTTGGAGAGAGAGAGTGAGAAAGAGAGAAGAGAGAGGAGAGATGCTGCTGCTCTGGTGTCTCTTTTTAGAAGGGTACTAGTATCATCAGAAAGGCCCAACTTTCATGATCACATCTAACCCTAATTGCCTCCCAACGACCTCAACTCCAAACACCATCACATCAGAGATTGGACCTTCAACATATGGCTTTTGGAAGGATACAATTTGTTTCACTTACATCTTCAGTATCATTTTCAAAGTCCAATTATTCCTCAGTTTATGTTCTAATTTTAAAATGTGATGCGTGGTAAACATATGAGTTCAAATGATGTTGTGATTCAGTAACTTACAAGATAAGTAATTACTTTTAGCTCCTGATTGCTTGCATCACTCCCTCAGTATCTAACACTCCAGCTGTATACATCTGATGTTTGAGTCTGTGTTGCAGGTGACCCTTCCTCTCTTCCACCATGGGAGGTGGGGCCCTTAATCCTTTACCTCTTGTGATTTCTTCTAAATCCAACAGATAGTGAGGTACCCAATGTATTACCATAGTCAAGACAATCTCAATTGTTTACCATAAAGATGTTTGGATATTGTTCTTCAATTTTCTTGCTATTTCAATGGCGCCAATAAATAGCAAAGTTTCCATTTATTTCCTAGGCTAGAGTCTCAGAAGTAAAGTTCTGGGGCCAAAGGTCCTGCAAAAAAAAAAACTTAGGATGTGTGATATCTACTGTCAAATTGCTTTTTAAAATATTTGTACCAATGTAGTCTTGCTCCAGTAATATTTGAGTGATCCCATCTTGCTGTGTTCTCACTCCCACTGGCCTGACCTAAGACATTTCTTTTCTGTCAACAGCCTTATTCTTTTCTGAAAACAACAACTTTTATCTTTTAAAGAAAGCATTTCTTCCATTCCTTTCTTGATTTCTCTTTCTTTTCAAGCTCTTTAAGAATGTACATGTTGAGAAGTGCACACTATCACTTTTTGGTGTGCTCTTGTCACGAATACATAACCTCAGTTTAATTATGAGAACTGATATTGTTGAACTCAACCTGGATACTCTACCAAAGAATTGACCTTCAAAAGTGTCAAGATCATAAAAAGACAAAGGCACACTCAGGGACTGCCTCAGACTAGAGGGGGGACTAAGAGGCAGGACTACTAATGCAAAGTGGAATCCTTAACAGATCTAGACCAGAAACAGACTGTTAGTGGGAAAACTGGTATGATTTCAGTAAGGTCTCTAGATTAACTTGTAATATAATATTGTTCATTCCTGGCTTTGAGAATCACACTTGATTATAGAAAGTGTTAAAAAGTGGGGCACAGTGTATATGGTACTTTTCTGGGCTATTGTTATGACTTTGTGTAAGTCTAAACTTATTTCAAATAAAGTTAAAAGCACTTATAGTTTCTAGTGCTTTTATCTCATTATGTTTTGCTAGAAAATGGAAAGAGAATAAAAAAACCAGTAAAAGTTAGTGTGGAGGTCCTGGCTTTACTTCATCTGTCCATATCTTTACTAATCTCTTCTTTCTCTGCTACAGTAAAGAGAGGGCTTGAGAACAGCAACTCACCATTCTGCACTCAAGGCAGACATTGCTGGATGCTCAGGCCTATCTTTCCTGCTGAGCCTCATTCCTGCCATGGTGGCCCAGTTGACAGTTGTGCTTGTTAAAATGCGTTTGCCAATTTTGCTTGATGGAACACCTCACTGATATCTAATTCTTAGTTTCTGAAATTTGATTTGAAACGATGTGCCTGCTCCAATGCACATCTCACAAACACATGCTTCATTTTTCCCCTAATATTCTCTTCAGATAACTCCAACACCCTTCATTTCATTCATCACCATGTACAAGGTCCTCTTTAAGCTGACTGTGCTTGACATAGTTTTGGTTATTTCAGGAGCAAAAGAAAAATGAAACACCTGACGCCTACCTTCAAAGAAACCAAGTGAAGAAACAAACTATAAAAGCAAGAAAAAAAACACTAGATAGTGAATAAAAAGCCACATAATAATTAGGGCATGAAGGCTAAATGACTAACTTCTCAGGGCATTACAAATACCAATGATTTGTAGAGCCAGGCGAGTTGAATTCGAGAAGTTGAATTTTCTATGTTGGTGTAAAGTGACATTCCCCAGGTCTCACAAACATATGAATATAAATGAGGATCTTACAAACAGTGACAACACAAATTGAACTTTACCTTGTCTTTTAGAGAACTGGTCTCCCAGTGTTGCAAACTGTCCTTCAGTGGGCTCATGGCGGCCTACTAGCAATCACCTCCTAGCCCTTTTCTCTACCCCTTGTTGATTTATGTTGCCCACAGAATCACTTGAAGTGCTTGCTCCATACTTTCTCTGTAGCTCACATCCTGGGCAAGGGAACTGATGTCTGCATGGAGGTGACTCCTCTTCTGCCATTTGCTGGAATCTCATGGGGCCAGAGGTACACTGAGGTCTGCACATACGAGAACAGAGAACTCCCTTCTCCACTCTATGCCTCTCTGTATCCTCTAGATGATACCTCTCTGTCATCTAGACACCAATAACACTCCTTGTGCCATGAATTTCTTTGAACATTAGGGCTTAAATGAAGGCATGTGGAGTTGGATGAGAGAGCGACATTCAGTATTAACACCATGGGTTTCTCCTCCTCACATCCATGCTAAAAAAAAAAAAATTAATCCTCAAGTCCAATAACGATTACACAAATCTTCCCTTGGTGGAACTACTAGTTTAGATATCAGACTAGTTTAGATATTTCTAGATTTTCTAGATTGAGCCCAAGGTTTACCATCTCTTTATATCTTGTTAGCATTATTTTTCTTGTTATGATTAAAAATTCTTAAATGTGCTTTTTTTTTGAATTGCACGGTTTCAGTTTCTGAGAGGAGACACCTCTGTTAGCCAATATTGAGAATCTGCTAAGTACCTTTCTATGTATAATATTATGGAAAACAAGGCAATGGTTGGAGATGCTCTCTGGATTCAGTAACAGGAAGGATTTTTTTTTTATTTCCAGATTTTTTTTTTATTTCCAGGATTCACTTAATAATTTGTTCATCCTTATATGATGGACTTGGCCATTTTTAGCAACGTCCTCTTGGAGCAAGTTAACATCTAGGCTAATATTTGTGGATTTCTCATTTTACCGTCTTAATTCAAACTAGTTCCTAGTTTCTTGTATCTTCAGTAAATAGTTTCTATAACTTTATAGCATTATTGTTTCTGATAAAAATAAATGTGTTTCCCCTTATTCCACTCTTCCCAAAAGAAAAATCCAACCTCTGCTACTGTTAACATCTCACACAACCATGGTTTATATATCCAAACTAAGAAATTGACTTTGGTACAGATTTATAGATTGGTGCACATTTCAGCAGTTTTTCCTTGTATCATCTTAAACTCTTCAGTCTGTGACAGTGTCTTGGTCTTTCCTGGTCTTTCATGACTTTGACATTTTTGAAGCTCTCGTGTCAGGTGTTTTTATCAATTTGGGTATCTCTGATATTTTCCTCTTCATTAGACTGGCCCTTCATTCTCTTTCTTCTTTCCTTTCTTCCCTCCTTCCCTCTTCCTCTTCTTTCTCTCTCCCTCTCTCCTTCTTTTCCTTCCTTCTATCATTTCTTCCTTATTATCTGATACTGCAATATATTCTGGGTTCATCTTATATTTTCCCTTCCATATGCCTAGAATCAGTCATTTCTCCAGAGGGTTCTAGTTTTTTTTAATTGGAAAATCGTATTTAGAAACCAAATTCTGGGTACTAGCTAAACAAATAAGTTTTAAGAAAGTGTGGATATGAATATTGAGGATCTGGAAGTGGCTTCCTTAAAACTACCTATATTCACACAGTGTCTGGAAATTCTTGTGTGTTGAATATTAGGTATCTATGAGGCTTAAGGACATAATTATGCAGTAATATCTAAATACCAGAGAAATAAGTTCTATAAAATGCTAAAATAGTGACTGTTGAGTTTACAACTTATATATATATGATTGCTACCTTGTTTTAGTAAAAATAAGAAAAATGGGAGATCAAAGCTAGTGAGGAAAAATGATCTCTGCTAACTAAATAGTGTGAATTAACCCCATTCCTTTGTTCATGAGCTTTCTTAAAGTTAATCAGGCTCAAATCTCTAATTAATCAAGTGGCATTTCACTTTGCAAATGCTTACTCTGAACACTTTAGTCTCTATTGCAGGGGCTTTGGGTCGGCATTAAATTTTCTGCATCTTTGCTTAATATTCTCACAGTTGCTTTCTTCTTCAAAACATGTTGCATTAGCAATTTCCTGCTTCACTGCTCCTCCCTATAAAACAAGCTGTAAGTTTTTGTGGTCTTAAAGCAAAGTTGAGTAACAGCACTTCCATGTCTCTTTATAAAAATCGGCCTTCTTTTTCTTGCCCGGTGTCAACCTTACCGTGGATATTTAGGCTTTGAGGGTATTTAAGTGGTAACAAAGGAGTTCAAGAAAGCCACTCCATCACTTGACAAGAATACTGTTTCCCTGTAATTCCTCTTGACCCTACACTGAGTACACTAGTCAGTGATCTACATTGTGGAAAATATCAGAAACTGACTATACTGGCACCTATAAAAGTAGTTTCCAGCATTTTTAAATATCAATAAACTGTTCTAATATCCCCCAGTCTTCAAAATTCCCATAATAGCAGTTGTAACTTTAGGATCTTCTGAGAAAACTCTTGATGATAAATGTTATTCAGCAATGCTTTGGAATAAATTTGTGCTTCTCACAATGTACATACATTGGAAAAATGGTGGCTGGTCTTTATGGGATAAATAATATTCAATTTATAAACAACTTGGTTTATATATAGGTTGTGGAACACCTCACAATAAACTGGGGGCCAGAATCAGGGCACAATAACCAAGCAGTCACAGATATAAACAGTGGTTGATCTATTTAGCTGATGTTATCAAGACTTCTTACTAATTAATTAGGAGGTGGTAAGCAAACCAAGATTAAAGACTAGGGGCAGATACGTCTCTCAAAAGATGTATTAATGAGAACAATGCAGTATCCACTGACCCACACTTTTTCAATTGTTTAATCAGAATCCTGTAGAGGGAACTTAAGTCTTTTCGGAATCACTTAGCACCAGAAAGGAGGAGTTGGGTTGAATTAAATTGTCATTGGTCATGATTAGAACAATACTCAATTCTAGTGATGATTGGTAACGTAGAGATGGTTCTTAACTGCGCTAAAATGTGGCAGTGAAACAATAATACTGCTGTCATTGAGGAAATTAAATTTGTCCAATTTATTATGATAGTAATTTGGCAAAATGTATTGGAAAGATTAAACACTTAGTAATTCTATTTCTTGGAGATATAAAATGAATTTCAGCATTTTTGATGTTTGTAAAGAATGTGAAACTGCATTTCCTACAATAATGACAAGGTTAAGGCTGATGGTAGTCTTATGGAGCAGTAAACTGGCATTAAAATTGTTCTTTTCAAGGTACTAGCTAGGTATAGAAATGTACATGTTACTTAAGAAAAAACAGTGTACCAAATTGTACTTATAAGAAGCTACCTTTTTGAACCATCCAACCCACAAATTGAGGGAATCTGTTCTAGTTTTGGCCAGCTCTGAGGATAAGATTATTTGCTTTTCATTCCCACTCATCCACTCCATTAACACTGATGTGCACTTTCAAGCCCCATGTTAGGGCATCAGGACACATCAGTGAAGAAAAGGAGTGTGACCTCTGTCCTCTGGGGAGAGATTAGAAAGTGCATCCAGACAGTAAGCTGACATCTATTTCCACATATTATTTAGTTATACCTGTTTTGGTACCACAAAGTATATGAAGAATCTCTCTGAATCAAAATTAACTTTAAGAAGGTAATGACCTTGCCTCTTAGGCTCCCTCTGACAAAATGCCCTCTTTCGCTTCAGTATTTTCTTAAATAAACAGTTTTGACTTTCCTCTAAATCCTGCTCATCTTCCAGTTTCTCTATATTTTTCCTTGGGCATGGAGCTCAGAATGATTTTAGCTACTCTCAACCTATTCTAGTTGTGTGACGTACTTCATGAGCTGCTTATTTTTGATAACTCCAAAAGTTGACCTTACTGCCTCATGTTGCCAATGAAAAACTGCTAATTTGGCTAAGTGCACTAATCCATTCTACAAATATCTATTGAGGAATCCTTTGAATCAGGTAAACCTCAACGTGATGGGGATAAAGCAATGAATAAAGCAGGTTAAGTCTTTGCCTTCATGGAGTTGATTATCTAGAGTAGGGTTGGTCAAACTATCAGTCTTGGGCAAGATCTGGTCATCTGTTTTTGTAAATAAAGTTTTATTGAAACACAGCCATGCCCATTTCTTGACATATTGTCAATGACTTCTTCCTTCATAACAGTAGATCTGAGAAGTTGTTACAGAGACCTGTATGTCTTAAGTTGAGAATATGTACTATCTGGTACATTACGAAGAAAGTTTGTTTACCCCTATTATAGGGAGTTAGTAGTATGGAGATGGTGGTTAGGCATGAAGAAAGGTAGGGAAAAATAATGAGTTCTATATATCAGATAGTGATGAATGCAATGGAGAAAAATGAAGCAAAGTAAGGGAGGTGTGAGTGCAAGGACCTCTCCAACAAAAGATGTATCAGTAAGAACAATATAAAACAATATCAAGTAACCACACTTTTTTGTTATTTAATCAGAATCCTATAGAGGGAGCTTAACTTTTTTTGCTGCCACATTTTAATATGACTGTTTAGGAGCAATCTCTACCAATCATCAATGGAATTGAGTTTTGTTCTTATCATGACCAACTACAACTTAATTTAATCAAACTCCTCCTTTCTGGTATTAAGTGATTCCTGAAGAGTTAAGCTCTTTTGATACAGAATTCTGATTGAACAATGAAGAGGTTGAAAGTAGTTAAAAGTATTCCGAACTCCATACCCCAAGAAAAATAGGGAGAAACTGGAAGACAAGCAAGATTTAGAGGAAAACCAAAACTGTATTTAAGAAAATGTTGACGGGGGCAGGAGGAAAGGAGAGGGGCCAGCACCAGTTCGAGTTCGAGACCTGGCCAGGGAGCTTCCCACATGGTGCAGCAGACCTCTCCTGCCTCGCCTGCTGCTCCCCTCAGCAGTGTATTTCAGTCAATCTGCCTGTTCTGCTCCCCACTCTGTCTCTGGTGAATCCTCTCACACACACAACCCCCCCCCCACCTCTGGCCAACACCCCAGCTTGTATGCATAAATAAATAAATCTTTAAAAAAATGTTGATGAGAAAGAAGCATTTTGTCAGAGGGGGCCTAAGAGGCATGGTCATTTCCTTCTTAGGAACAGACTTTTAGATTATTAAGGGGAAGCAAGCCTCAGCCAGTGGGGAACTCTGAAGACTGGGGCTCAGGAGAGAACATCCCTTGGTCTGAGTGGTTGCAGAAGAGAACCTGAGGGCAGAGCGGAGTGGGAGGAGATGAGTTGGAGAGGAGAGTGGAAGGGAAGGTTGTGCAGGAAGGGGTACTGGTACAGGGACTGCATGCATTGGGACCATTTTATATTTCTGGTTTCCCCAGAAGTGGAAAATCAGGAGCAGGCTGGGGGCGGAGGAGAGGGGTGAGATGATGGGCATACTATGGAAAGGATTGCTTGTGTTGCTGCATTGAGGACAGGCTGAGGGAGGGCAATGGCAGAGGCAGGAAGAACAGTCTGTGGGCTACTGCAGGACAGAAGCAGAAGATAATATGGCTAAGCCATAGCCACACAAAGTGAGGGACAAAGGTAGGACTGCAACCCCAGATCTGCTTCCTCTCTGAGCCCCTACTTTGCAAACATGGATTTTAATCACAGAACCTGATACTTTAGGTCTGGGTCAGGCAAAGCAGCACTTAACCTGTAAGAGTTCTAACCTCCTCCAGGATTTCCTGTGTACTGCCAGAACAATTGGGCAACTCTAATAGATAAATCCATAAGATAATCCAACTCTAATAGATAAATAAGATAATTGGAAGGGACTAGTGAAATCCTGTGGGCAGTACTCATTAGCTCTGCTGGGTCAGAGCAGGAACACTTTGGAGCATTTAATTAGAGCTGCAAAACACACTTTCCAGAAAAGAAAAAGAATGAACAAATACAAAATTCACAGTGTTTTTACATATATTTAGGACGTTTACAATCCTGGAATCTAGTAATTAAAATAGTGATCCCATTCCTTTGGTTGGTGTTTCTGACTTTAAAGTTGAGAATCTGATTTTCAAAAAGAAGGAAAATATCACTTCACTGAGTACATGGAGAGGTTTAGGTGATTGTGAACCAGCGGCATCCTTTGAAGTCACAGGGAGCATGTCACATACAGGAAAGGACTATTTTAGCCTAGATCTCCTACTGTATTGAAACAAAATAATATGTTTATTAAATAAATATTTTTCAAAATGTAAATTTACTAATGTAAAATGCAGCAAATTTTCTTTGGTACAAAAATCAAAACTATTGTCTGGAAATAATGAAAATCAGTACAATGTGATATCACAGCTCACCTCGACCATCAAATGCTTTTGTTACATTTCAAGTCCTACTCACATTTGTTAATGAAGAAATTGAAAGTTTCAGGGAACCTAGATTCTTCTCCATTCATTGACTTGCCACGGGAAAGAAAAGGCCATTCAGAACTAAATGATGAGCCTTCCCCTTCCTCCTTTGTTACTGGGCTGAGTGGCACAGCGATGTTGGCTTTTCCATGGATATACTAGTCTAGTTCATTACCCTGGTGTCTGTCTGGGTTTGAAAGATCCAGACTGCAGTTCTGTTTCCTTAGATAAAGCTTTTTATTTGACCCAATCCCACACTTCTTATCTAGAAGCAAAGGTGATTTTTTTTTTTTTGGTTGTTGGGTTATTTTGATAACGATTTGAAAAAGAAAACACCAGAACAAGAATAACAAGTTAATTTCTTGAGGACCATTTAGAGACCAGACTATCTCATTTCCATGTGTGTTCAAGAAGAACAGAGGCTATATTTTTGCTTTCGCTGATGTTACACTGTGACTTACCTCACACATTTGACACTGGAGTGAATCATTTTTGGCAATATTTTAGTAGTTACAATTAAATATAAATTAGCGATGTATAGCTTTTATCCATAATTATAGTACCTGAAACTTTATCTCTAAGTGGTCCTGTGTCTAGTCACTGATTTAGGATGACTTCTAGTTGCCTGGTGCAGATTGTAAAAAAAAAAATCTGTCTCAAGGATGTTGTCACATCTGCTTCTAGTGAATCTTGTCTACAAAAATAGCTTGTTGAACACTTAAAAAAAATGAAAGCTAGGATTTTTGAAGTTACACAATAGGCTATAGGGCCAGTTATATACTTGATTACTTGGAATATTTATTTTTTATATGTTTATATGTGTGGCACAATTTGGTCTGAGACATTCTTTTGTGTTTTTGGTAATGAAGTTATAGAGGAGTAGCTGTTACTCTTCTTAGTGAGAACTATTTCTAACAAGAATCCAAGAGTGTTCTTAACCAAGTTGTCAGTTCACAAAAAGTGGGCATTCAGTGGGCATCTTTTTTGTATATTTTCTTGGCTGTTTATGCAAATTCAACATTTATATATATAAATATGTATATATATATATACATTCCATTTTGAAATGCTCAAAGGAATAAATTATTAAGTAACTTTTATTATAAAACAGGGTGAGCCTTAAAATTGCACAAGTTTTCCAGGAAGCATGATAAGCATTTATCAATTGTAATGAACCCCAAAGATGTAAACATCTTCAAGAACTTCTCAGTAATTCAAAGTATTAAAAAAGAATGTAAAATATATTGATTATATGATATCGAAATCAAGTTATGATGTCTTTTTGTTTCCTTTTATTTGGTATGTGTGAATACATTTGTAAGGAATTATTTGGTTTATTAGGTGAGCTGGCCTACAGCAATATTTTGGAAACACTAGGTGGCACTGGAGGACTGTAATAATTGACCACAATTAGAGTCCTTTACAAATCACAACATTGTCAGAATCAAGAAGAGTGTGATATTTTACATTAAAAATGGTGCAAATGATCATATTTCTTTCTCTTCTAACTATGGCTTTGCTCACTAAAAATCCAAGTGCTGTTTCGTCATGAATGAAATAGAGTTTATGCAGTGCTCATTGGGTAATAACTTTTGAAAACAAATTACACTGGAGAAACATCTCTTTGTTTGGATCCTCCCGTTTTCAAATTTTGTTGATCCTCAAAATCATAGACTTCGCTTGACTAACAGTCATTAACTCATTGTGAGCAATTAAAATATGCTTGTAGTCAACTCTTCAGTGATTGATAGTTTCCTTATTTTGTGCAGTATTTTAAAAATGTATTGGGTCAGTGTAAATCTTGGAGCATTGCAAAGCATATAGTGAAAGGTGAAGGCTGATCCTTCATTTCCCACTTGTTCATGTTGTAAGAAAGAATGAAAAATGTCTGCTGCATAAGCTGATCTTTTTCATCTTCACTCTTCAACAGGAAAATCTATTTCACAACCATTTCATTAGGGTTATTTCTGTCTACTTTCATTGAAAGGTGTACACTTTCTTGATGTCAATTAAGATGTGGCAAAAGAGAAGATAGTATACAAGACTAATTATCATTACAGTTTTATTCTTTTTTTATGAAAGGAAAGCATAGACTTAAATTTTCAATTAGCTTATTTGTTAAATTTCTGCAATATCTGGAAAAGTCCTGCCCTGTTCATTAATTCTGAAACCTAAGACACAAGTTAGAAATAGTGAACAATAAATTGAAAGTATAAAAATACATAATCTAAAGATAAAATAATATTGTAGTCAATTTGAGGATCATTTTCACAAAATTAACATTTAATATAGTTCTAATATAGTTCATGTAGAACTATAATCCATAGAGGCTAAAATCCAAAACCTCTATATTGCAGGCCTACAGTTTAGCATGAAAATGACAAAAATGCATTTAGTGTTATATAAATTTTTTAAATAATTACTAATAATAGTTAATTTTAAGATAAAGAATACCAATTATATATTTCTTTATCATATGTAACTTAAAATTTTAAAAATTGCATTTGGTTTTATATACAACTCCTCTGACAATCTCAATGTAACCTCAAGTTTTGGGACAGGTGGTTTTAGGGTATAAGCTACAGGATGTGGGCACTCTGGGATGCTGAGTAAATTCCTTGTATATCCTAGTTAGCTGGTTCCTCTCAAGAGAGAATATGTATTTTTTACAGCATCACAAGTTGCCATATACATTTCTTTTTTTTTTCAGTCTATGACCAAAAGTAAAGAAAATAAGATTGCCAGACTTCTGTTGTTAACCTTGAAGGATTCAGTCATGTTAGCACACCTTCAGTAAATGATCTACTCCAATCTCTAGTGGTACCCCAATGAATTAAGAAGGTTGAGAAAGCTTTAAAAATTCTTTCAAGTGCCCGCGCTAAGGAAGTAAGCAGTACACTAAAAAAAAAATATCTGAGGTGTGGACTTCAAATAAGCTCAGAAAATACTTGCTTAATAAGCTATTCTTTGTTTTGTTCTCTTCAGATCAGAAATTTGAGAGGAAAGTCTTATGGCAGAAAGAAGTCTACTCCAAAGACAAAATGTATTTCCAGAGAACATTTTTATCCTGATTTTCAGAAACTCAACCTTGTAAACTATCATTGTTTGAATTGCTGGTAGTTTGACAGTTTTCAAGATGTAAAAGATCAAAAGCAAAGCGAGCTGTTGAAGAACCATGCGTTTTGTCTTGCTGATATTTCCCTGTTAAGTGGTCAAACCGATTGAGAGACTGGAGGTTTACTCGTATGTTATTAAAGGGGGAAATAATAGAACTGTAGAACTACTATTTCATTGCCAAAGAAATTCAGCAAAACTTCATCAATGCTAAGTGAAAAGACTTCAAAATAACATTGAATTAGGCTTTGAATGGTTTTCTGTTTTATCCAGTGATGAGTGGGAAGAGGAAAGAACAGGATGCAAGAGTCATAGATACAGGTTCCATTGACCTGGGTGACCATGAGCTGGTCACCACTTTAAGAGTATTTCATCATAGTCGTATAAAATATATGCTTCCTCCTATATTAGTCAGTGTTCTTTCTCAGTCTCCTTCACTTGGTTCAAGGCACTCCTGATCTCTTAACAATAGAGTTCTCACGGGTGCTTCTTTGGCTACACTGATTCCCTTGATTATCTCATGTCTTTAAGTATCACTTATATGTTGGGCCTGCCTGGTGGCACAGGGGTTAAGTCAGCGCTAACAAGCTGTCACCAGCCACTACAGCATGAGTTCGCTCCCTAGCCAGGTAGCTGACCCACATAGTGCATCAGACCTCTCCTCTCTGGCTCACTGTTTCCCTCAGCAGTGTATTTCAGTAGATCTGCCTGTTCTGTTCCCCACCCTGTCTCTGGTGAATCCTCTTATCTGCACCTCTAGCCTAAGACTTCAGTTCTTGTATGCATAAATAAATAAAAAATAAATCTTTAAAAAATGCCACTATCTGTTGATAATATCTATATAAATATCTCAGTGTATATTTTTAGTCCAAACTTTTCTCCTTAATTCTTGACTCATAGTACTCAATATGTCCACATGGATGTCTAATATATTGTACATCTCAAATGTAACATGTTAACATATTTCAAACTTTCCTCTATATTTCTCTTTTCCTTCTACCTGCCACCCTTTTCTCAAAGTCTTTTCAGTGGTTAACTAGACCTCTCAGGGTATAATCCTCAGAGACAGTAGTGTTTCTCACATTTAATCTATCAGCAAATTGTGTCATTTCCTTCAAAATATATGCAGAATTCGTTCACTTTTCACCACTTCTACCACAATCCGTGTCACCAAGTCATCATTGCTTCTTGTTTGGATGATTCCAAGTTTCCTAACAGTTCTCATGATTTTGCTCTTTACCAGCTTCAGGCTGTTTTTTGACATAGTAGCTAAAATAATCCTGTTAAAACATTAGTTATACATGTCACTCCTGCTTAACTTAAAGCCTTCGTGAAAGAACTTAAGAAGTTAAGTCCTTCTAATGCCCTTCAGCCTCTGACTCTATCTTTTTGCTGCCTCTCTTTTCCTCAGACACATTGTCATTCTTGCTGTTCCTCTAATCCATGAGGTGTACAACTGCTATAGCTGTTTTCACCTGTTCTTCCTTCTTTCTAGAAAGTTCTTACTTAAAATATCCATATGGCTTACTCCCTTACCTGCTTTCGTATATACCCAGGTTTCACTTTCTTAATTTGTCACTTCTCCAGCCAATTCTTTTAAAATTGCTTCTACTTTTTCACTCATCATTCTTTATTTCTCCATTCTTCTTGTATTTTCTCCATAAAACAACTTCTCATTATATAAATTTCTAAACTTATGCTTTATTTGTCATCAATCTTCCCTAGCTAGAATATAAGCTCCCCAATAAAAGGATTTTTCTCATTTGTTCCATCTAGAACTATAGCTCATTTATAAGTTTCTTTCTTTCTTTATTTATATCTTTTACATTATCGTGTATTCCCTGTAAAATTCCCACCACCAGTTCACCTGTGAACCATCATCATAGTCCCTTGTGGTCTTCTCTCCCCCTATTTTATCTCTTTCCTCACCCTCCCTCACAGAATGTCTCTTATTTATGGTTGCCTGCTAGTTTTGTTGTTGTTGTTTTATTATTATTATTTGTTCCTTCTGATCCCTTATTTGGTTCCCCTGTAATCCTCATATAAGTGAAACCATTCTATATTTTTCTTTTTCCTTCTGGCTTATTTCACTGAGCATGATCCTTCCAGCTCCATGCATATTGCTGAGAATGGCATGAGTTTACCTTTTATTGATTGCTGAATAGTATTCTATCATGTATATGTACCACATCTTGATCCAGTCATCTATTTTTGGGCATTTGGATTGTTTATAAATTTTTATTGAATGGATGGAGCGGGTAACTTCAGGGTAGAAGGCTTTGTTTTAGATGATGAATATTGATTGGATTCGGAGAGATGCAAGTGACTAGAAAGGAGAATTCTAGTAAGTAGGACTAGGAAGTATGAGAAAGAACTTAAGGTTTGGATCAAGTAGTCTGATTGGGGAGCAATAGGTTAAAAAGTTGAAGGACGTGTTCTTGGAAGCACCATGATATTAAATCTTGATGGTTGGGATGAATACTAGACTTTGGTGGACCTTAATTGCTACTACAAGAGGTTCAGACATCATCCTGTGAGACAGTTTTTATTTTTTTTAATTGTATTTTTGTTTGAGGTAATGTTGGTTTACATGATATATAATTAGGTGCATAGATTCAGATCTATATGTATGTTACCACACCACACCCACCACCAAAGAACCCATAACCCTCCATTGGACCATTGGACCCTCTCACTCTTTTGCTCCCCAGCGCCACCCTCCCTCTCTGGTAGACTCAGTTCTATAGTAAGATTTCTAGGATTTGTTTTGTGTATCCCTTTGTTTTGTTTCTTTATAGGGTTTTTAAAATTCAATCCATCATCTTCTAAGGTAAGGTTTCTCAGAGTGTATTCACCTGAGAGAGTTCCTTAGGTACCACCCAAATTCATCCTTTTCAGGGTCAGAGCCAAATCAATTAAAAGAAGGGCCTGGTAATATGCATTTTAATAAATCTTTCATGTGAAAATTAAGTAAACTAAGGTTTGAAAAGTTCTATCCTAGGGTATGCTTGACAGTTACTAGATCTAGATAGCTTTGGGATGGGGCAATTGAAAGGAGGTAGCGTATACAATCTATAGGTCTAGATCTAAGCATTTTACCCCAGATTCTACCAGATAGCCTTCACATTTCTGTCTCTCATTTTTTTTCCATGTTTTTACAGTCAAATGCTATACCACTGAGCTTTGTTCCCTTCTTACCTTGTTTTTGAATGAGGGTTCTCTTGAAAAAAAAATAATGACTTACTGAAATAAATTAAAAAAAACATAAAAATAGCCTTGCTGCAGACATGGGAAAAGAAAAGGTTTGTGTGGTGTGTGATTGCATCATGGAATAACAAAGAAAATGTATTAAGAAATAATCTGGAGTTTGAATGAAGGATTGATCCATGCATCAGGCAATGTTTATTGAGCATATACTATGTGCTAGGTATCATATTAAGTGCAGGGAATAAAAAGGTGAATAAGACATAGTTCCTATCATTTTGGTGCTCATTTGGTGAGATTAATGGGAAATAGAGAAGATGGAAGCCAGGGGATACCCGTTAGAAGTGGCTGTCCAGGGCCTCCCTGGTGGCGCAGCGGTTAAGCGCTGCATTGTGGAACTGTCAGCAGGGCAGCGGCGACGCGAGTTTGACGCCCGGCCCGGGAGATTCCCACATGGCACGGCAGACCTCTCCTGCCTCGCCCGCTGCTCCCCTCAGCAGTGTATTTCCAGCGATCTGCCTGTTCTGCTCCCCACTCTGTCTCTGGTGAACCCTTTCGCTGGTCCATGCCTCTGGCCTGTACCCCAGCTTGTATGCATAAATAAATAAATCTTAAAAAAAAAAAGAAGTGGCTGTCCAAATATGAGATTATGAAGAGCTGGTCTAGAGTGTGGCAAGGAGGTGGACTCAAAATATATTCTGAAGGGAGACGATGATAACATGTACCTGACTGGTCTATGAGAGCCACAGAAAACATGGGTCACTAATTCTGGGACTTGAAGATTATGTGCAAAGAAAATTGGAGTGCCAATTTTCTTTTTTATTTATTTATTTATTTTAATATATATTTTATTTATTTACTTTTGTTATTCATATCTTTTACATTATTGTGTGTTCCCAGAGGTTACCCACCACCTGTTCACCCGTGGAGCCATCACCATCGTCCCCTGTGTCCCCCTCTTCCCCCCTCTTAAGCCCTTACCCTCCCTTCCTCCCCTGCTGAATGTCTCATTCTTATTTGGCTCCCCTATATTCCTGTTATAAGTGAAACCATTCGATGCTTTTCTCTTTCTTTCTGGCTTATTTCACTGATCATGATCCCTTCTAGTTCCATCCATGTTGCTGCGAATTGCATGTGTTTGTCTTTTTTGAATGCTGAATAGTATTCCATTGTGTATATGTAGCACATCTTCTTGATCCAGTCATCTATTTTTGGGCATCTGGGTTGTTTCCATACCTTAGCTATTGTAAACAGTGCTACAATAAATATGCGGGTGCATGTATCCTTTTGGATTAGTGTTTTTGTGTCCTTTGGGTAGATTCCCAGAAGTGGTATTGCCGGGTCATATGGAAGCTCCATTTCTAGCAGTCTGAGGAAACGCCACACAGCTTTCCATAGTGGTTGGATCAATTTGCATTTCCACCAGCAGTGTAGGAGAGTTCCTTTTTCTCCACATCCTCGCCAACATTTGTTGTTACCTGTTTTTTTACCTGTTTTGTTTACCTGTTTTGTGCCATTCTCACTGGCGTGAGGTGGTGTCTCATTGTGGTTTTAATTTGCATTTCCCTGATAATAAGTGATGTTGAGCATTTTTTCATATACCTGTTGGCCATTTGCTTTTCTTCTTTGGAGAAGTGTCTTTTTAGCTCTTCTGCCCAATTTTTGACTGGATTGTTGACTTTGTTTTTGTTGAGTTGTGTGAGCTCTTTGTAGATTTTTGTTATCAGTCCTTTATCAGTTGTATTGTATGCAAAGATCTTCTCCCAATTAGTAGGGTGTCTGTTTTGATTATTGTCTCTTTTGCTGTACAGAAGCTTTTGGAGTGCCAGTTTTCAAGATGACTGAATAGGATTTGTTTATGCTAGAAGAATATAGGAGATACTGGTGAGTTTACTCTTGAACATTAGATGTCAGACAACAGTAGGATATTTGAATGAAGATGCCTTCTGGTAGAAGGACATATTAGAATGTAGTTTAGATCAAAGGGGAGAACGTGAAAGAAAATTGGCAGTCTGGAAGTTAGAGGAAGAGTCTAGGAAGACTGTCGAGACAGGAAGATACTTTAAGAGGGGAGAAAAGAAATCTGGAAACGATTATTTTGTAGAGAACTGATGATATAAAAATTGCAAAAATCCAATGAACTGAGATAAATATAGGTTATAGGTGATTTTAGAGTTCTGTTAATGGGGTGATGGAAATATGATTCCGAGGGGCTTAATGGGGGCTTAGAAACCATTAAGCAGGAGCTCCTGGTGTCTGTCATATCAAGTTTGACTGTGGTAGGAGAAAGTTCTAGTGTATTCCCTTGACCAAAGTCCCCACAGTTCTCCTATCTGCCAAAATGATTGGCTCAGATATCTGGCCTAGTGTCCAGTTTTTCAATGGGAATGTTTAACTCCATTTACTAGCTCCAGAGTTAGTAGTTGTTATGATAATAATATTCATGTTCTTTTTCTTGAACTCTACTTTTCTGCTGTCCCTCTTTCATGTGGAGGAGGGGATAAGGCAGGGTCTGATTATAATCAACTTTTGGGTAAGACACTAAAAGGGGGTGAGAGGACTTGGGATGTACCAGTGCAAGATGAAGCTAGAATTTAAGATCATCCCTGACTTAAGTATCAAGATACCCTTGGCCCTGGAAGTATACATAGAGGTTATGAAGTCACTGCATAACCCATACAGACCAAATTGCTAATTCAGTCCCCAATTCAGAAAAAAATCTTTATGAGAGTTTGAGGTAAGGGAGCTTGTAACTTCTGGTCTAAGCTTACCACTTGGGTCCTGTTTCTATGCTCACTTCACTGTGCCAAGAGGCTTTCTCCAATTATACACTGAGCACTTCAAAGATTGAGACTTGCTACTTCATATTCTTTATATGCTCTCTTGCAGGAGGCACATAGATAATTTTTTGGACACGGGACTTTCTTTTTTAATTAATTAATTTATATCCTTCACATTATTATGTGTTCCCCATAGGTGTCCTACCACCTATTCACTTGTGAACCATGACCATAGTCTCTTGTGCTCTTTTCTCACCTGTTTTGGGCCCTTGCCCTCCCTCTTTCTCTCAGAATGTCTCTTATTTATGGTTGCCTGCTAGTTTTTTTTTTTTAAAGATTTTATTTATTTATGCATACAAGCTGGAGTACAGGCCAGAGGCATGGGGCGGCGAGAGGGTTCATCAGAGACAGAGTGGGGAGCAGAACAGGCAGATGGACGGAAATACACTGCTGAGGGGAGCAGCGGGCGAGGCAGAAGAGGTCTGCAGCGCTATGTGGGAATCTCCCCGGCCGGGGGTCGAACTCATGCTGCCGCTGCCGACAGCTCCACAGGGAGGCCCGTCTGCTAGTTTTTGTTGTTGTTGTTTTCTCCTCCTAATCTCTTAGTTGGTCCCCCTATATTCCTCCTATAAGTGAAACCATTCAATATTTTTCTTTTTCCTTCTGACTTATTTCACTGAGCACGATCCCTCTAGCTCCATACATGTTGCTGTGAATGGCACGACTTTATCTTTTTGATTGCTGTATAGTATTCCATTGTGTATATGTCCCACATCTTCTTGATCCAGTCATCTATTTTTGGGCATTTGGGTTGTTTCCATATCTTAGCTATTGTAAATAGTGCTGCAGTAAACATAGGTATGTATGTCTCCTTTTGGATTAGTGGGTTTTTTTTTGTCTTTCGGGTAGATTCTTAGGAGTGGAATTGCTGTGTCATATGGAAGCTCCATTTTTAGTAGTTTGAGGAACTGCCATACAGCTTTCCATAGTGATTGGACCCATTTGCATTCCGACCAGCAGTGTAGGAGAGTTCCTTTTTCTCTACATCCTCACCAACATTTGTTGTTTCCTGTTGTTGTTTATTTTTTATGTGCCATTCTTGCTGGTGTAAGGTGGTAACTCATTGTGGTTTTGATTTGCATTTCCCTAATTATGAGGGATATTGAACATTTTTTCATATGCCTATTGGCCATGTGCATTTCTTCTTTGGAGAAGTGGACACTGGACTTTTTGAGTGTGGATGAACCTTCAGCTCAGTCCAGATTGAGGTAAATCTGGAACAAAATGAAACAAAGTGACAAAATTCATCAGAGAAGACAAATGTCTAAACAGCATGCTGAAAATGATTAAATGTTCCAGTGCACAAATTGCTGAAAAAAAAAAAATAGAGAGGATGGAAGTGATCTTTTAGCAGAGGTTTATGGGATGAGCACTTCACCTAGAAGTTGAATTGAGATAGTAATGTGTTGGAATCTCTAAAAGTCTTGTAACTGATGAATGTGAGCATACAGTTAAGCAGGTGCCAGAGGCAGGAGGAGATGAAGGAGTTGACGGAGACCAGCTCAAAAGCCATCTTCTGTACTGAGTTAGGGAGCTTGACTTCATTTTGTAAGTAATGGAAAGCTGTGAAGAGATCTAAACAAGTCTATGATGTGGATATATTTTGTTATAGCTTTATCATCAGATGGCAATGAGGGGAGCATATGTGTGAGGGTAGAAGTTGATGAGGGGGAGATCAGTTAGAAGGCCATTGCCATAGACCAGATATGTGATGATATGGACCTGAGTCAGTAGAAGCCACAGGAACAGAGAAGAGAAGAGAGATATGAGAGATTTTAGGTGAAAATTGAGGGATGATCGTAATCTTACTTTTGATATATAGGGAGAAAATGGCATAAGGGAATTTAGTACTTAGGTTTTCTAGTTGGCAGTAGTATCACTAATTCGTTTAACTTTGGATAGACTAATTCTACAAAAACTATACCCCAACGTTTTGATGGTTACAAAATAAACATTTATGTCTTACTTTTGGGTCTGCAGGACCACAAGTTAGCTTCCTTGATAGTTCTAGACCACAGGTCAGGTTCTGATACACTTTATATGTTTTCTGATTTTAGGAGACATGCTGAAGTGTGCAGCTTTTACCTGGTGGGTGCTGTTTTCTGGGGGCTAGAGGAGCAAGTAAAAATATGCTACCCCTAGAAGTCTCTGATTAGGGCGGAAGGAATCCTCAGGAATAATTACCTAGGAAATGAGGAAAGAAAAAAGGAAGGAAGGAAGGAAGAAAAATATGAGAGCTGGACTTATGAACTTGGTGGTCAATGGGTGTAAATTATAAATAAAACCATGGAAATAGACAGGATTTCTTAGAGAGAAAAGAGAAAAAGAGAGTTACTGATGGGAATCCTGAGATGCACCAATGTTTAACATGTGATGATGAGTATATAGATAAATTGAGGTTAAGTTAGTTTAAAAACTTGGAGAGTGGTGGCAGTGAAACTAAAAAGGGGGAGAAAGTTGCAAGAAGGAGGATGTGGTTCAATGACCACATAAACAGTCCAGAGACTCTTAAATTTGTTTGAAGTCATTCTCAAAGGAGAATGAGTGTGAAGAAGATTTTAGCTAACCTGAGAGATTTCCTTTCAAAGTGAAATGGCAGATTGATGCTCAGAATATTTAGGGATAGAGCTGAATAATGTAAGTAAAATCTAGGTGTGATCTCTGGCACGTAATTAGCACTAAGTAAGTAACCATTACTATCTTATTAAAAGCTGTGGAGCTTTGAGAAATTACTATCTGTTTAATACAAAATTTGATGTTAGACTATTTTGCTTTGTATTTTATCAAAAGTATTTTATTATTAGAACAAAAAGAAATATAAAAATGTAATACTAAGTGATTTTTTTTATAGCATAACCCTTTAACTATGACGAAGTTCTGGTATACTTGTTTTCATTCATTTGAAATTGAAAAGGGCAATTGAGAAGGTTGTTGCATCGCTGTGATATATCTTGTTTAAAAGATATCCAATCTAAGACATTCTTATTATATTTGGGTTGAAACAGTCATTTGTTCACTGCCTGTATAAATCATCTTGTTTTAAAATTCTGTCTTATATTACCAAATCAGGATAAAAGCAGAAAAACATGTATGTTTCAAAATATGCAAGTGCTTTAAATCATAGAGATAAAACATGCATTGCAGTCTCATTTCCAGTTTTAAGGTAACCACAGAACTTGCAGCCTTTGTCCTCATAATTTCTTCCATTTTTCTGTGGCTTAGAATCCCAGTGTTCTTTCTGGCTGAAAGCAGATACTGTATTTTGCTTTAGTAGCAGAACATTGGTCATCAAGCTTTTTGTTTTTAATGATTCTGCTTAAGGGAACTGTCAATTAATAATCCCTGGGGGAACACCATGAAGAATTTCTGTAATTAGATCATAATGTAAAGGTTTGCTTAGTCACAATATTTAAAAAAAAATAATTATGATTTTTGAGTGATGACCCCAACCTTCCCATCTTTTACATTCAACTGCCTTTTTAAATGCTTATTTCTTCAATTTCTCTTACTGTGTTCATTCTCTTTTTAAAGTTTGTGAGTATAGTCAAAACTATCCTACCTTTGAGAACCCTCTGTCTTCACCTAGCAGAATGAATGAAATGGGATACAAAGGCTGAGCATATAAATTATCTCTTAAAAAAATGCCTTCTACATGAAGCTTTTTGATTTCCTCTAAATTTTATTTTTCTAGAGCTCCACGGCTATTTTTTTCTTTCTAGTCCAGTGATCTTGTTATTAAAGCATTCTTGTAAAGGTAATTTAGCACACATACCTCATAGTTATTAACCAAGTCCTACTACATTCAAATACCAAATCACTTTGTAAATGATACTTTCTTCCCTCCACTAGCAGAATAGCTTGGGGTATAGAAGGGTCAGGGGATTTCTTGGTTGTCCTGAATGACATTTTAGAATTCTGTGACAGTGGTGGACATGGTTTGGTTTTAACAAATATTGATAATATATAATAAAGATGCCACTTTGAGTGTAGATTTTCATGAGTAAATTATATTAAAAAATATTTGTAGAATAATTTGTATATAAAAAAGATACAATTAATACAACAGAGTTTACCCTTGACCTAGAAGAAAGGTTGTGAAGATGGGGGAGAAGAAATGCACAAAAAGTCTGGCTTATACCCACAAACACATTTGACTTAAAATCTTTGAAATTCACTGAACAAAAATTCCTTCTTTTACATTGCTAGTATCTTCAAAATGACAGTGCAGTATTGTTATTTGTGAAATAGTTATTTTTTTTAAATCAGAGATGACTTCATATTTAATCATACAACAATAGAATAAAGGCATTTTAGAACTGGAAGGCACCTGAGACATTCTCTACCCTGATTATATAGAGGTGGGTTTTGAGAGGACAGGAATCTTCAGGAATTTGCCTAAGGTCATACAAATGCAAGTACCATTTACTTAGGTCAATACAGAAGGATAATCCCTATTTTTTTCACTTTTTTTTTTGGAACAATAAGTTTAGGGGGAAAATTGATCCACTGCATGTACAAAGTAATATGCATTGGCCTGAAGCTTAAGCAAGAGCACAGTTGCTGACTTCATAACCACAGTTTTCTCTTTTTACTTGAAGATGATGATGTTCCTATGTTTTAAGACAGGTTCTCTTTAAGGATAGGGTTTTGTAAAACTCAAAGTTAATCTCTTTCTTCTTTCTTCTCTCCAGCGTCAAGATAATTTAAACCTTCCACTTCTGCCCTCCTGTTTCCCCTCAGAATAAGAGAATCAAACAAATGAACCAAACCCAATCAACCAAAACAGCTGATTACAGTTAACAGAATTATTAGTATATTTCACATGAATTTTAGTTCTAGTTTGTTCTGGTTTTAATGGTCAGGATAATTGTTTACTATCACTGTGTCCTTTTGAGATTAACTAATTTTAGTTCCTTTAATATATATAATATAATATATATTATTTTTTGTATCTTATATATAATATATATATTACCACTTTATGCTATTCATTTCAGATTGGATTAGGTAGACATGGAGAAAAAGAGAGGACTGTTTTACTGTGGTTATAATTTATGCTAAGCTTATGTGTGTATAAATTATGTTGCTGCATGGACCAAATTTAGAAAGAGTGATTTCTGAAAGGATTCTTACCATGAGTAAAGTCTGAAAAAACTGGCATGAATACTGTACTCCTTACGGATAATCACACTTTTGTTCTATCTCGAAAGACTGATTATGGCTGTGTTCTAGAAGTGCATTGTACAGCAGGATAATACTTTAAACAGAAGAATGCATGAGAATCATGGCCTTATTGTATTTAGTTCTTTCTAATGCTATTGATAGGAAAGGAGGAGGGTGAATGGTTCCCCTCCTCCTTGAATATTATGTGATTAAAATGGGAGAGCTTTAGCAGAAACAGTGGTTACATTTTTTTTTCCAGTTGGCTTAGTTTAGTTTTACTTGGCTTAGTGTCATTTTTGATTGAGTACTCTAGGAAATGAAGACTCCTGCAAAGATACAAAAAAATGACAGTTCACTGCTGTTTTATATCCCAGGCCAAGTGTCTCATAGGCTCTGGTAAGAGTCGAGTATCTGGGCAGAAGGTCTCAGGTCATTACCATAAAAAGCACTTTGGCACCCTGTGTCATAGAACAAAGTGTCAGTCCAGTTCCCATCACTAGGTGCCTGTGGTGCCTTTCTTAAATAATCAGTCCCATTCAGACAGAGATTAGGTCCTTGATCGTCGTTCTATTTCACAAGCAGTAATTTTTTAAGGCTAAATGGCACTAGAGGCAGAATGTTTTTGAAGTAAGGTTTTGAAAAGAACTTGGTATATCCCAAAGCTGGCCTGATTCTCTCTCCTTTTTTTCAAAGGTCACATGCAAGTTCAGCTCTGACAGCACTGACTTGAGCATCTGGACAGAGGCAGGCACATTCACTTCTGGGAGGGCCTGAGAGGTCTTGTGCAAGTGAGGGTCGGTTTATCTTGTGTCCTGAATCCCAGAGAAGGGAATCAGACAAAATTTCAATTGCCCTACTTTGACCCTTCAACTTCAGATAGGGGTTCCCTAAAATACTTATTTTTCTTCTTCAGACTTTTCAAGAGCCTGAAATGCCTGGTAAGTGAAGATGGCCAAGATAACATTGCAACAACAACAACAAATGTATTTTTTTAAGTGCATTTTCAGAGTTCCAATTAGAAAATGTGCTTCACTGCCGTACTCTGCATATGCCCGAATGAATTTCAAGAGGTCAGAGCAGGCAGAGTACAACTTTTGAGATGAGAAGAGCTTGCTCTTTAAAGAGCTATTTTTACCCATAAGGGAGAGTGTGTAGGCCACAAAGTGCTGGCAGGTTTGTCTTACAGTGGGATCTAAATGGGAGGCTTTTAGATTCCAGGTGAAGGTCTCAGTGGGGCTCTTCCTGCCGCTGCTCTAGGAAAGTGTGGTTCTGTTGATTGTCACTGCTGTGTTGGAGGAGGGAGTGACCCACCTTTCCCAGGGGACCTCTTGTGTAGTGTTCGTTTTGTCTGGGCCCCCACCCACTAGGGCAGAGACCATAGTCTGAGGTATCTGGTAGCCATGTTCCAAGAAAGACCAAGGATAGTCATTAAAAATCACTATTCTATTTTGATGCCACCAGTTTGTTCCTGAAACAAATTTTACCTGATCTCTTACATATTAATATCGAATTGTCATCCTTCAGGGTGCATCATTCAGAGCCAGACTGTGGCAAAGAGCAGGCGTGGAGAGGTAATGGGAGAGATAGGGCATAGGGAATTGCCCTCAGCGCTCTGAGACTGGATCGTGTCTAGGCGCCCTGAAGAGGTGCTGGCAGTCACATCAGTACCAGAAGGGCCTGGTCAGGATCTCAGCTGCTCTGGGTGACTTCACCTGAAGGGCTGTGTTCAGGAGAGAATGGAGGAAGGTTTGAAGACAAGGTTTGGGAGGGAACCTCGAGAGTGTGGTAGAGACACAAATGGCGATGGAGAGAGAGAAATCCTGAGACACAGAGAAAAATGCCAAGGAACAGACATTGAGCACAAGAAAGACTGAGAAGGGAGATAAAGACACTGAGAGATGAAGTCAGAAAGGGAGAGATTGAGGAAGACAGAGACGCTGAAAGTCAGAGCAAAGAGGTCAGTGCAGGGAGACATTGGTTGAACAGGGGATGTCGGGAGTGAGGGAGATGACAACGACTTGAAGCATCCCCCTGCGTCTCACCTCTACCACCCTCCCCCCTCCCGGCGTCTTTCACTCTCTCCGCCCAGCCCGCGGCGAGGAGTCGAGCGCGCAAGGTCGCCCAGTCCTCTCGGCCGTAGCGCGCTGAATGGCTGGCGGTCCGCAGCGCCCCCGCCTCCGGCCGGGCAGCTACAGGTCGGCGGCGCCCCGCGTCGGCGCCCGAGGCTGGCTGGGGAGTCCGGCACCATCCAGCGCCCGTCCTAGCCCTACGCGCCGCCCCAGTACGCTCCCCGCCACTTCTCGAGCAGTCGCAGTCCTCTTCGCGCCCCCTGGGGAGGGGGCGCTGTGGCCACCAGAGATACTGAAGGAGTCATTTCTCACTGCGGGCCGGGCCCGCGGAGAGCCTGGGAGCGGAATCTGTTTACTCGGGGTAATAATTAGTCTCTGAGGAATCGTGCAGCCACGTGCTAATGTAATCGCCGGTGTCGGGAAGATAGGCGAGCTCAGCTGCTGACCTAAGGAGACAGCACCACTGCCTCGGCGCGGGGAACCCCAGCGCGCTCCAAAGCGTCCCCTAGTGGTCGGGCAGGTGGAAGGACAGCGCCCGAGACGCCTCTCTGGAGTGACTTCCCGGTTTCCCAGGCTGGCGCGTAGAGGTGCAGTTGCTCCGTGTGCCGGAAGCCTCCACATTCTCGCCACCACACCCCTCCCTCAGAAACTCGGAGTGCCTCCGCTGCCCCTTGGCCTTCTTTTTCTTCCGAAAGATCAGTGTCTTATCTCTCAAGTTCAAGTCTCTGGACTTGCCCAGTCTCCTCTCCTTAAGTCATTTCTACCATCCACGGCAGCTTGGGAAAGCTGGTTATAGTTCTGGACTGCTCGTCCCAGGGCCAGTGCTCGCAGTCCCAGTCTGTCCGGCTGAGCAGCAGCCCGGTGCATTCGCCTCTCCTCCTCTCTCCTCCCTCCCTTTCTCGCTTCCTTTTTCCCTCCTCTACTTCCCCCCTCCTTCTCTTGCCTCTTAAGTTTCCTGCACCGTGAATCCAACTGTACCAAGCCTAGGCTCCCGCTAAACCAATATTGAGCGCGACCCGGACACTGGGACGCCGACTCTGCCGAGGCTGGGCGAAGCGGCGGGACCGGTCCGCGCCGGAGCATGGAGACTAAGTGCCAGGGAGGGCATGTCCGGGGCGCCGGAGACACCAGGCCCGAGTAGCTCCTCCATGGAGCCTGCCCAGAGCGGTCCCTGCTCTCCGGATTTGCCCCTAGTCTTGTGCGGTATGTACCCTTGGCTTCCACAGTCCGGGAGGGGATACCTTGGAGCCCTGTGGTAGGGCATTAGGAAAGGGAGGCGGGGAGGGCCGCTGTTTGGGGGTCAGAGTGCTCCTGGCAGGTGACCCTCAAACCTGAGCAGGCTTTCGCGCTAGAAGTTAGCGACTGGCTGTATCCCTTGACTCGAAAAAAAGTAATGTCAGAGATGTGTGTGCATATGCGTTTCTCTGTTTGTGCGGAGCGTTCGAACCGGTAAACTGAGTCCGGCTTTCCTGTATGCAAATTGCATGCCTCCCCCCCCCCCACGCGTGGAGATGCCCAGCACCTAATCCTGGTCAGCTCTACCTACCCCTTCCTCTTCCCGCGCCCCCCTTGCCCAGACTCTTGCTCGCTCTCTTTCTTTCCCTTTCCATCTCTCTGCTGGTGTGTACGTGTGTGAGCATTGCCAGGGCTGGCGAAGAACCAGCAACCGCCTTTAGTTCGAGCCGCCCGGCCATCAAAACACTAGGGCAGGTCTCGCTGCCAGAGACGCTTGGGCTCCGAACTAACCTGCACGCGGCTCGGTTGCCCCGCCACCTCCAGTCTCCACCGCCCGGGAACTCGCACCCGAGGAGCGCTGGGCGCAAGACGCCCCTCAGCCTCTCACCTTCCCTCCCGTCTGCCTGCGGACAGCGCGATCGCTGGTTTCAGGCGCTGAGTTTACTCGCTTTTCAATTTCTCCTACCCCCGCCGCGGGTGTTTTGGTCCACCCCTCCCCACCAAGACCCCCTTTCCCCGCATGGTCGCCAAGCCTAACCTTGCCCGCCTGGTCATGGGATGTCTAATTTCATTTGTATTTAGGCTGCTGAGAGCGCTTCTTGCTCTGTAAAGTGGATGTCAGGTGGATCTATGTTTTTGAAGGAACAAAGACTCAGAGAAGACACCGCCGAGGAAGTTTGAGACGCGGGAGGATGCAGGCTGCGTGCTGGTACGTCCTTCTCCTCCTGCAGCCCACCGTCTACTTGGTAAGTCGCTGCGGATCTGGCTCCCCCGCAATCCCACCCTGGCCAAGAGGACGGACAACCTGGGCACGGGAGGGCGAAACCGCGGGTTCAGCAAAAGCAGCCTTCCTAGCCACTGTTGGAATAACTTTGGCAAGCTGGTCTGCGGATCCCTGCGGGATTTTACAGGGTTCCCACCTTCATTTCCCTTTTCAGTCCCCCCTCTGCCGCGCATGATTCTGAACAGCGTCTGCCGCGCGCCCTGGACACCCAAAAATCGAGGAGATAGGTTTTATAGGGGACAGGGCAAAGAGAAGGCGTGGAAGCGGTGGAAGGAACTCTGTTAAGTTCATTCACAGAGTTTAAATGGAAGGAAATAGAGGCGGAGAGTGGTGCAGCAATCTGTCCAGGTGTGTGACTTTGGAGAGGAATCCATTCACCTAACCCTCAATTTAGAGATGTAGCACAAAAAAAAGTGCAGGTAACTTTGTTCGACTTGCACGGTTCAGACAGGACAAGTTTAACTATCAAACAGGAGCACAGCAAGCGGTCAGAAAGAGTTAGGTCAGAGATGCTCCTGCAAACACGTAGCAGCTCCTCCTCTCTCTCCAAATCTTTTTTCCACTAAATAATCCGATCTAAGTCCCAGTGCTGAGTCTTTTATTAGGGAATGGCAGTCCTTGTCGTCAAGGAAAGAATACTAAGCAAAGCATCGGTCCGAGTCCTCCCGGAGACGAGTTTTCGGGAGTATGGACTTTTGCATACCTCGGGAACTCGCCAAGGAGAGGGCGGCCCAATCGCTTTATTGTGGTGGCGGATACTTTGGGAGTTGAGGGCACCGCGCCGAACTGAGACTGAGTGTGCGATTTCTCTGGTCTGGCTTCAGGGAGAGCTAGGGACACACACCCTGCTGGCGAAGTTGTGCTCAGTTCACCGACCCCAGCAGCCCATTCCTGGACCGCGGGAGCGCACTGAGGGCTCATGGTGTTTTCTTAGAGGCAAGGAGCACTGGGGCGAAGATAGGGCTGGATAAACCAGGTTGGGGGCGGGGGCAGCGGGCGGTGTCATTCCGCATTCCCAAGGGCTTCAGAACCCACAAGCCTGGGAGCAAAAGGGTTGCTAGCATTGCAGTTGAAAGCATTTCCCAGCCGTTGCCCTGATGCATGTGACTGCAGGCCTGCTAGCTGTGTGAACATACGTGGTCAAGTGTGTATGTATGTGTCCGTGAGTATGTGTGTGAGGGTGTGTGTATTTAACGGTTTCAGCTGCAGTTCAAGAACCCTCAGTGTTGCCTGTCATTGCACCTTTATCTCCTGACCACGGCAACCATGGACGCCAGAGGGCGCTGCGCGCCAGTGTCTTCACCCATAGGACACCTTGGGGTAAACAGGTGAAAGCCAGGGCAACCAATCCAAAAGAACAGCCTTTCTGACTGTTAGCGAAGTCTGTGCCTTCCCCGGTTGGAACGCAAACGGAATGCAAAAAGTGTCCTTCTCATTTCCCATTTCAATCATTCTTGCCCCCACCTGTGTCCAGTAAACCCACTGACATTGAGAGCCCAGAAACCGAGGGCGGAAAGTTTGGCCAGGGGAATAAAGACATTGTTTGAGAGAAGGGGGGAGGGACTGCAAAGCGAAAGCTACACAGGGAAATTTTAACAATTCCCTTGACCATGGAAATCTGCCTGCCCCTCTTCTTTGCATACCTTTACGCATGACCTGAACCTCAGAACTGTTCTAACGTCCTTGGACTGTGCGCCCACACGGCAAAGGCTCGCGGTGTGGTGCAGTTTATTGCTTGAAGCAAGTATTTCAATAGTCTGGAAAATAATCTATCAAATGCAGAAGTGAAATCAATACGTTGTGTTAAATTTTAAATGTGTTTGTTGGCAGTTAAACCGTTTTCCACTCATTACAACAACAGTGCTGGATTTATTCTAATGCGCAGCGTTCTCAACAACAAGCGCATTAATTCTCCTTTAATTGTAAACTGGGAGCATTTGAAAACCATTCAGTGTGCAAATTATGCTGATTCAATTACCGTTTAGTTACAGACTTCATTACCTGAATGCCTTTTGGCAATACAGGGAAAAGGAGACAATTTTTTCCAAATTCACTGAAAACAATACGAAATGTGAACAATAAAATAGAAAAGGCGATTTAGAAGTCCATTCTTTCTTCTCTCTAAAGTTGTTTTGTGTGTCGGGGATTATTAGAAACCACACGCAGCAGAAAAACAAAAGGCTGGTGGCTGTGACCCAAGGCAGTGTTTCCAGGGATTGTAATCCCATAGTTATATGCCAGCAGAATCATAGCTGTTTTCTTGGAGAAGCAGAAAGCTGACTTTTACCATGGAAATAAATGTTAAAGGGTGAATTGGTCAGGACAGGTTGGTTTAAGGAAAGTAAATAAGCGGAGAGCCTTGATTAAGACTGTAGGGCAATGAGACAGACCAAGAAGTGGGCAAAGATTCTTTCTCCATCTATTTTGTTAAATACTAGACACAGTAACTATGATTGTTATTTATTTATAGTTGCACTCCAGGACATCCCAGAACTTTGAAAGAAACTGCAATAGTTGCTTGCAGGTTTTCAGGAGGTGCTTCAAGTTGCACTTCAAGAAGGCAGGAATGGCAAAATAATTATTTTGTCTTATATTTCCCCTTTTAAATGGACATAAGTCAGGGAGGAATTTACTGAGTTATTTTTGCCTTTCAGTTCATATCACAATCACAGGTGTATGTCACTCTATTTAAGTATTGGTTTTAAATTGATATCACAGTGAATCTTTCCCTTTAAGCCCCTGGAATCCCAGTTATGTTTCCTAAAGAGTAATTGAAGTACTGTATCTAGGGAGCAAAATTTGTATAGGTATCTCCTACACAAAAATATTTAGACTTCTGCTTATAGAGAAACACCTGAAATACTCCCAAATTTGGGAAGATTTTTTTTATGACAAACAGCTCTTTACAGCACATCAGTGTCCATACTTAAATCAATTTCCTACTGTGGTTGCCACATTGGGTCAATGTTTGTACAGTGTGTTTCTTGGACCACTGTTGATCTTTGCATGCCTGTTCTAGGTGGAGTATTTTGAGTATTTTGTGTTTATTGAGAGGTGGGTCTGCCCTATTTCAAACTAGGAGTTTATTTTAGTACTGCAACGGGGAGTTAATTAGAAATGTATCTGTAAATTTACATTCTGAAACATATTGGCTAGGGGAAAAAGTCACCACAGGGCTAATTCCAGTCATAAATGCAGAAAGGTGGAAAACCATTTTTTCCCCATTAAATAAAGGCAGCGGAATCTTCTGATTATTGAATGTTGTTTATTGCAAATTTAAAAGCCTGAATTCAACAGGAAAGTGACCTATGACTTAACAATTCTGGTTTAAAATAAAAATAAAATAAAATATTCTTCTATCAGTTCTGGACTAATTTCAGGATATTTTCAGTATGGTATAATAGGGTAACAGGACTATAACATTTTAATTGGATTGAAGCACATGGAGAGAAGCACATGAAAGAAATTTGATTTTTAGTTTGAAAGAAAGGTTGTCCTATATTGAGTTATTTTCCATGGACCAAGCTGACTGATAGGTCGGGGCATATAGCAAGAACATCTCCCAGCAGAAAGCAGAGGTATCCTGTTTGGGGTCTTACCTGTAGGCAAGTTCAGAGAAAAGAATTGAGTCTAATGAGCATTCCTTGGGCCTGTCAACAAAAAAGTTACTTAGAAATTGAGTTCAGAGAATCTGACAAAGGGCTGGATGATGTTACTGTGTACAACCACTACACAATACTATCCTAATGAGAAGAGGTTCCTTGCTCTTCTCATTAGGTTAATAAAATAATGCCAGTTATGCTAGGTATTAAAATTGCTGACCATCTAGTTGTTTTTCCACACATATGGGTAGGAATTGAATTCTTTTCTAAATATTGTGCTTAAAATAATTTGAGTCATCTGTTTCCTTAAATTTAGGGTATCAAATTATTTTATGTTAAGATATATATAGATATAGATATATAACCTCTGCACTAGTAGAAGCTAGACCATCTGGGTGAATTCCATTTGTTATGTGGCTATTAAGAAATATAAAAGATGACGAAAAGGCAGCAGGAGAGAGAAGACCAATATCTACCCTTTGGAATAGGTATACGTACCTCCCATCCTTTGAAAATTAGCCAGCTGCCCACTGAAAATTTTCATCATTTTGAACTTGTTCCTGAAAAGAATAGCACATTTACTGTCTACAATGGCTCTTATGTGTTCTCCATTAAGGTCAGTTCTTAGAGGCAGTACCATAAGTTCCTCAACCCCACTGCATTTCCTGATGAGTCTTCTACCCCAGATCATCCTTTGTGATGCAGGAGTAAGCCTAAGTTGTTGGAGGTGTCTATGTCTCAGCAGCACAAGAGCACATCAGTCCCACATTTCTTACAAGGCTCTGTGAAGCAGAGTAGTTGCCACTATTCTAGGCATTTTTCTGAAATGTTCAAGTGTTCATTGACCAAGAAAGCAGCTCCCCAGGTGTGTGGGAAATACCTGGGTTGGATGATCCTTCTGATCCACTTTCATGAGGATTGTGGACTGTGGTCTGAGGCCTTCCAGCACTAGCCTCTGGGAAACTGTCTTCAGTATTAGGAAAGAATTGCTGCAACTCTCTCAGCGATATTTCCCCTGGAAACCATTAAGATAGTGGCTCTTCTTTGTGCGGAAGTTGATTTCTATTTGGCTTGGAATTGTTGATGGCTATTTCCTCCTTAATGAAAGTGTTGTCTGGGTGAAAAGTATATCAGGTGGCAGAGAAATTGGTTGATTTTTTTTTTTTTTTTTTAGCTTGGTGCCCAATGTCCTACTTTTCTGTCTGAGGAAAGATTTTCTGCAGGATACAGAAATTGACAGCATTGTCTGAGTAATAACTACAGTCAACAATATTTTCAAAAGGGCATTTGAGTGATGAAAGCATTTGGGTATTGCTTTTCAAATAAGCAATTTTCTGTCTTGGGCTTCTTTGATTTTATAGAGGGTGGGGGAGAAGGGGCCACCTATTGGCAAAGGGATGCCTTCCCAGTTTAGTCTAGTACTGAAACACCGAGGTGCTTGTTAGTTTCACTTGGAATTCTGGTGTCTGAAGAGCCCTCCTGAATTTGGTTGGCAGGGTATTGATACTATGGCTCTAGAGGGAATCCAGGGATTGAGCATTAACACTCTTCTTTCACTCCTTCACTCACAATGAAAGTGGATGTCAGCTCTAAAAGTTTGTCTGCTCTCAAGAGGCAAGTTAGGTAGTGTGCATTCTTTCTGATTTGTTTTAAAAAGAAAAATGCCTAGTTTTGATTCCATTCAGGGAAGTTTTCTAAAGGCAGCCAGGTCTTTTCGGGTTTCAGATCTCATTCTAAGTACTTAACAGTCTTTGGCATTTCAATTAATAGAGGGAGATGGCCAAACACCAGGCCAGGCGTCGTCGGGGTCAGATGCTTGCTGGAGCAGCCGGGTAGGAAGCGGTTCTGCTCTCTTGCCTTCCCCTGCAATCTCCTAACCACCATTAGTCTGGTCCAGACGATTGTTTACAGAAGTTGCGGTCTTGATTTATCCACTACTGACGCTTCCAACCAGCTCTTCCTCCATGTCAGCACTAAGCCCTCCCGGAGCTTGGTAAACACGGAGTGCGCATTTTTTTGCTGCCGATTGGCATGTTGACGTATGCGCTTGAAGGAATGTGACAATAAAGTGGGAAACCAAAGCTTGGCAAGCATTTAATCAAGGATAAAAAGGTTCCGCTGTAAGGATGTCACTCAATTTATTGTGAAAGTCGAATGAATTACGTTTAATGAAAGTGCTCCCCAGATGAATATTACCAGCAATTTCCTGAGTTGGCTCTGTCAGCTCGAGATGAGGAAATGCCAACACAGATCAGAAAAGAGCGTCCATCTCAATTACTATGCAAGCTTTCCAGGAGCGGATTTTTATTGAGATGATATATATTGGCGGCTTTTTCATGGCCCTCCGCGCCCGGGAGCATATTCGCGCATTTTCCAAGTTTGCTGTTTGCCCTCACGGCTTGCTTGGCTGTTGTTTAAACTTCTGATGAGCGCACCGAGTTTCTGCTGCGGGCTGAAAACCTAATTACCTCCTCTGTAAACAGATTTCCCAAGTATATTTTGTTTACTACGAAGGTGGGGCCTGGTAGGAGGATGAGTGAGGGTGGGGCGGAGAGAATTCCTTTGCTCGGGTACCCTCTATTTTTGCAAGTTCCTTCGGTGTCTAGTCCGGGGCTCTGGCTGGGGGAAAGCTAAATGACTCCCAGAGCTGGGGCGTTGGGATACTGAGCACACTGGGGTTTTGGGGTGGGGGGCAGTAGAGCGCAGCACGTGCCTGTCGTTCTCCCACTCCTACCTCTTTTAAATCAACTAGGGTATTTTACTTGTTCAAGCCGGAAATACGTTAGGGAGAAGGTTACACAGGCCATAGCCCGAGCGCATCGTCTCATTTGCATGAAAATGGAGAACCGAGAGGCTTTTCTTTGAACTGTTTCTTTCTCCTACAATAAGACAAATTTATGCTTAGAAAAACCGAGTGTTTCTTTAGAAACTGGTTCCTGGGGGCTCGGTACATCTCTGCTGAATCTGACTCCCGCCGGGCCTCACCCATTACCCCCTCACCCCAATGGAAAGGATCTAAGTCAGCAGCCCCCAAGGGCATAATGGGGAGGTTGGGCACCTTGCCTCGCTAGTGGGAGGGGGCATCCTCCAGACATAGTTCACCCGAAGTCTCAGACCACCCCCTTTCCCAACTATTGATTTTAAAGGTCATTTGAAGTCGTCTTCTACTCTTGGGAGCGTGAAACTTCTTTCGAGATAGGCTTCATTCCTTTGACTGTAAAACTCAGTCCTCTGACCAAAGCCGCGGAGAGTTTGGGCCCGGAATTTCTCAGCAGGAGCTGCCCCATCACAGTTGAGCGCTTTATTATTTGCTTTAGCCTCCGGTGACCTCGAGTCACCCGAACTGGTTTATGAAAACACAGGTGCAGCTCCAAGGTTTCACACCGAAACTTTGCTTCTGGGGAAACTTTTCGTCGACGCCGCCGAGTTTCGGTGCTCCTGGGGTAGCAGTCAGGACTATAGCTGTTCTCCGGAGGAGTACGAGGGCACTGAGATTGAGTGGGGCGGTAACCGGTGGCTGTGCTAGGCCGGGTCCGCAGCTCAGGGGAATCCTTCAGAACCACGGACAGAGCTACAAACTCCGCCCTTCCAGTTGCCCGCAGTCCAGCGGTCCTACCTTGCTGCAGCTCGGACTGGGTCCGTCCTGAAGTCCAGTTGGCGCTTTCCGCAGACACCTAATTATCTCCCAGTCGCGGCATTAACTGCCTGCCTCCTTCTTCTAGTCATTCGGGAGCTCTGCGCTCCGATCGCTGGGTCCCCAGTGTCTCGCGGTCAGAACCTCTCTTTTGCACCCCTTCCCCCGCCCCCTCCGCGGCTGCCGTGTCACGTGGTTACCAGAGTTAATCCCAGAGGGAGGCGATAGCTTCTTTCCCTACTTTCTCTTGACCCTATTACCTAGCACGGCGCGTTAAATTTACCCTCCCTCCCTAACAGAAACAAGAATCGTATAATGTAGAGGTGCACATGTCTAATACAATGTAAATGACTTGTTTGGCAGACATGCAAACTGAGGTATGGAGAGGGGGACCAATTTACTCGCAAGAGTAAAACCAAGTGGGGAAAAGTAAGTCCTGCCCCATCTCCCACCTGCGGTAACACGGCAGGAGCTACCAAAGCGCCCTCCAGGTCCAGCGCCTTTAGAAAGCTGCGCGGGCGAGAGAGGGAGACCTAATTATTATGAATTTCTAAAGGAGCAGTAATTATTCACGGGAAGCAGGACAAACCAAGTCCCGGCTAAAAGAATCGATATATTTGCTATCGAAAGTGCCTGACTCACTTTTAATGCAGACGAATGGGGATACAGTCTCATTATTTTCCATGCTTAGGCTTCGCGACGTGAGACCTGATGCAGCATGGAATCTATCATCATTAGACCCAGGATGTGGTGATAGTGGCGGCGTTTCTCTATATTTACTTAGCAGAACAAACAGCCCCTCCCCATACACGCAAATCCACAACCATTGTCCGCGTTCCTTTCCCCTCCTCCGTCCCCTTGTTCGGGTTGCTGTTTCCCTCCCTCTAACCAGCCTAACTTCCCCAGCACTCGAGAGCGGGCACTGGGGTCAATTAAAGTGTGCGCAGTTCCTCTCTGGCGGCAGTCACACGGTTGATTTGGTACAGAAATAAGCTGGAGAGTACCCTGCGTTGGCGCTAGGGGTTCTCGGTGTCAAAGACAAAGATTGGCAGGCAAATTCTGTTTCTCTCGCTTTAGCATGAGAATCAATCGTCTTAGGATGACCCGATTCTGCAGAGCCCTGCGGTATTGAAGGGGCCAGAGGTCTGGCAGGTAATGTCCCATCAACTGGTGTTGAAATTCGGCTGGGAAAAAGACAAGAGGCAAGAAAAGAACGAGAGAGGCTGAGAAATGAATAGGAAGGGAAAGGAAAGTTTAGGTGCAATATCTCCAGGGTATCCTCCAAGGCCCAGGTGTGACAGGCTGTGTTCCCTCTGGAAGCCAGATGTTGGGCTTTTACCTGTGTGCCAGCCCCTTCAGTTTTTCAGGACTGTAATGAGTCCTTGTCCATCTACTGAAGTCTCTGAATTGTTCAGGGTCTTGCCTGCTGGATTGCTCTGCCTTTTCCCATTTCTTTTCTCTGTGGCAGTATGAAGTTACCTGACTGCCCTGGTGGACCACAGCTCGGATGAAACTTGTATTCCTGTGTGGTTGTCTTCACTGTTCCCTGCAATGCCATAAGTTCTTATGGCCAAATGAGATGTACCCAAGCATGAGTGTGCCTGTGTGTTTTTTCTGAGTGCTTGACCTTCATCTGGCCCCTCCTTTATTACACCAGCTCAATAGCTGCAGAGAAACTAGGGTGTGGCACTTTATAAAACCTAATTCCTCCTCCTTAACTGCAGAAAATTATAATTATGGCATTTATATAACATTTATGAGGACAAAATTAAAATTGTGTGCTTCCAGACACTAAAGTAGTAATAGTACTCTCTCTTGTTGGATTTTCTTTTCCTCTGAATCCAGTCTTTCATGATGTATTGTAATTACCTGAGTGTCTGTATCATTGCCATCGGAGACAGCGGGCTTACACAATACCAGGACTGTGTGATCTACTGGCATCATTTCCTCCCACCATCTTTATTTTTAGAGGTTTTATAATTAAACTCTGTGAGATGCATGTAACATACATCCAGTGGCGAGTCTTTTTATTTATATTTTTGTAGCATGCTGGGAAAGGAAAATTAAGGAAGTGCTTATATTGAATAAGCTTACTTCAATATCAACAGAAATGTCCTTTTAATTTACTCTTCTCAAGTCTAAAAGACTATCTCTGTGAAACCAGATCCCACAGTCATGCCCTTTAAAGGAGAAATTCCAATAAAGTGAAAAAGACATTTATTAGCTTATACTAACTTAATCGAACAAAAGGCTATATATACTAGCTACTCATTGGAAATGTACACCAGGCTTAGCATGGTGAAGTTGCAACGTGGTGCAGAAGTCGAGCAGGAAGATAAAGCTGGAAACAACTGCAAGGGCCTGTATTTTTCTATCTCTCCTTTACCCTAACCCATCACAACCCACAAATTTATATATATTGTAACAGGGCCTTCCAGAGCAGGTCCACAGACATTATGCTGTAAGTCAGCAGGAACTTTAATAAAATCAAAAGTCACAGACTCTTGGAAGGGGGTATAGATTTCCTTCTCTAAAATTGTTTTTTTTAAAATTTTTTAATTGTCATTATTATTTGTGTCTTTTACATTATTGTGTATTCCCCGTAGGTTTTCCACCACTAATTCACCCGTAAACCATCACCATAGTAAATTTTTTCCAAGTCTTTCTGTCATAATTGTTCCTCAAAAAACCAATTTTAGAGCACAAAGGACTAAAATTGGTTTTTTGAGGAACAATTATGATAGAAAGACTTGGAAAAAATTTACTTAGAAAAATCTTTTATTTACAGGTTCCTCCCCCACCCCCTGCCCCAACACACATAGTAGCACAGTAGAGCAAGACTTCATATGCACCTCTATATCTACTCTCATCTGCTCCTTAAAGGATTCTGTGGCAATTGTAGGGAATTCTTTTTTCTTTTATTGGTTACATCATTGTTTGTGGTTTAGAGGATGAGGATCTCCCCTTCTCACCTAAATACCATGGTCCACCACATTGTCTAATGCGCTCTCTCCTCTTGTGGGGATTCCTTTGTTTTCATAAATTATTAGGCTTGAAATTCCAGATTGGGCTTGAGAGTAACAATTCCTTGATAAGAATCTTGTATCTCACACTGCATTGTTATGCTATTTATCTCAGTATTTTTAGTTTCAGCTTTCAGAATTTTGGTAAAGAGTAATTACAGGCATGGCATGATGGTTGGAATTCTAGTTGTGTGTATGTACTACACCTTCTCCAACTGAACTTTAGAAAATGATTCTTCTGGTAACCTTGTAGCTGAATGTTATTAGAGGGGCATGAGTATATAAAACAGCTTATATAAAATTAATGGACTGCTTTACATTCACAATCTTTTGCTTGTGAAGACCTTGTAAAATATCACATCTATTTAAAGTAGGAAGAATATAAAGTTAGGTTTGCTGTGCAATCAATAGTCATAAATGGCTTGAGGAAATGTTTGATTGTTTTTAGTGAATTTGACAATGTAATGGAAATTTGTTGTCTGTCTTTGGGAACTGAAGTGCTAATCATAGGCTGCCTTTTATGAATTTGATCAGTTTTGAAACTGGTTGTAAGATTCCAAGGCCATATTCTAAGTATATAATCAAAATTTTAGGAAAGCCGTACTTATTGATTTACCAGAATACAAAGACATCTACAGCTACTATGGAATCACAAATGAGAAAGTAAAATACTGCTCCAGTATTATTTTGTTATTTTGTTTAAAATGGTCAACAATATATTTATTGGAAGTGTGAACTTTAGATATTTTATATCTGTTTTTGGAAAAGAAACTGGATAGAGATTTTTAATTTCACCATCAAACTTAAGAGTGAGTCTTTCTGAGTATAGTGAAATTGCTAAAATTATTTCTGTAAGTTTGGGCAAAATTTGGAAAAAATAGAGTTGTTCATTCATGCCTCCAAACATATGAAATGCTATATTTTCCTATGTTCTTTTATTTTGTTTATCAATCTCTATGACATGCCATAAACCCCATTATGAATTTCTTTTACTGCTATGCATGTTCATTGGGGAAAATGAAACAACTTTTTATCTTGCCTCAATGGACTGAGAATTATGCATGCATGAAAGTCAGTGAAATTTTCAAAGTTTCTCTCCTTCCTCACCATTTCACTCTACTTTCCCCCAGAATATTCATACTCTTTTTATTTCCTTCTTGTAAAAATGACCACTGGTCATTTTTGTTACCATCTTCTCTAAGTAAGAAATAATGTCCTAATTTGCCAAGAAGCTTCTTACTTGAAGCTGCTCAGTACTAGAAGAAAAAATGTTAAAAGCATGGAATGGATTGCATGAGAACCATTATGCTTTCTGTTTGAGAAGTTTTTAATGAAAATGCTATAATTAATCACCACATTGATTCTAAATCCTATTTACAGAGTGATGAGTTGTGATCTGTACTTGGAACAGCTATAGTGTTGGTAAAAGGGCTGACTACATGATATCTGAAATTGAAAATATAAAATACCTTTACTCACATATCTTTTCCAGTTATTTCTGAATAGTTTCTTGTACTAGGGCACCATCATTTTTTTTTAAAAACAGAATTAAATGCAGAGAAAGAGGCAAACCTCTGCCTATGAGAGGAAGTTATTCATGCATGGTCAGTGTCATATTTCTCAGGCTTGATGTGAAGCTTAATTGCTATGGATGTGGTGATTTTGCAGAACATGGCCAAGTTTTTGCCTCAAAAGAAATATGTAATTGAATGATGAGTGCCTCACATTAGATTTTCAGTCTTATTTTTTTTTTTTTGGTTTAACAAGGGAGAATTATGAACAGTTGTGCCAAAGAGGCAGTCAGTCTCTGGCATTAGCTCATATGATCTGAGCTACCATTTTTGGACAGGCAACTTTGTGCTCAGGCTGAAATATTCTGGAGTGTGGGGGAATGAAAAATGAATGATTTGGCCCAAGATGTTTAATCCTGCCTTGCATTCTTGACTGAAATCCTCCACGATTAGAATGGGTCTAATTAATATGCAGTCACATGCATTTGCACATCTCTCAGATTAATGGATTCTCTCTCCTCCCCTTCCACTGGCCCCCAAGTTCTTTGAACAAATGGTGAAAACAAGGAGAGACTTAATGGCAAACCAACTTGCTGAAAAATGGTTGATGTTCTCCCAAAGAGCACTACTTCTAGCATGGTGGAAATTATTATGGCACTTGTGCAAGTGTCAACCTGAATTCAGTGTACAATTTGAAGAGTTATTATGAAGAGAAAGTGGGTGATTTCATGGACCCAGTGAGCACCTAGTCACCAGAGGGAGAAAGGTCCTTTTTCTTTTCAGTCATGCCTGGATCTACACCCCTTCCCCTCACTTTCCTCTTCTCACTTCAATTCTAAAGGGCAGCAGTATTGAAAAAGACTTGCTAAGAGGAAAAAGTCGAAGAGAGTGGTAAAATATTTTCTTAATTCTGTGACCTTAGAAATTTTTTTAACCTTTTAGATCTCAATTTCCTTATCTGTAAAATAAGATTAACAATATTTCCTACCCTATAGAGTCATTGAGGATTAACTGAGTTAATGTGTTGTAAAGAGTGAAGATAGTTGTCTGGTACATAGAAATGTTGAACTCGTCAAGAAAAAAGTCTTGTTCCTCTTTGTTTACTTTTTGTGAATGATCCTTGGTCAGTCTGTTTATCTGCCTACCTATCTATCTATCTATCTATCTATCTATCTATCTATCTATCTATCTATCTATCTATCTATCTATCTATACATACATACATAGAAGCTGGGGTGCAGGCCAGAGGTGTGGGGCAGTGAGAGGGCTCACCAGAGACAGAGTGGGGAGCAGAACAGGCAGATGAACCAAAATACACTGCTGAGGGGAGCTGTGGGAGAAGCAGGAGAGGTCCACTGCTCCACGTGGGAATCTCTCACATCAAACTCGCACCTCAGCTGCGGACAGCTCCACAGCACTGTGCTCAACCTGCTGCAACACCAGGGAGGCCCTCCTTGGTGTTTTTAGAGAAAGGTTTCTGGAGCCAGTTTCCATGCTTCCAGCATAGCACTTACTGGGATGAAAGACAAGAACTCATTCTACCCTAGGCCCATTCTAGCTTTTCTTTCCAACTTGCAGCTGCTTGATTGCTGTTCAGTGCTGTCCAGAAAGCCATTTGTATTTAATGTGGATAGTAACCATAGTGACTAAAGCAGGGTAAAAAAAGGCCATTCTACAACAACTAGCCAAGGGTGTGGAGAAATGAAGAGACAAGATATCAACAGGTCTAATAAATAGATCACATAGTTGAGATGAGATGGCATATGATGTTTTAATTTTAGGTGGAAAGCACTATGAACATATATTAAAATCTATATAAAATACTGATTAATTTGTAAAAATTATTTTCTTTTAATTACTTTTCCTCTTCATACTTGAAATCTTTTGACTTTTGCATATAAGCTAGTCAAAATATATAGCTTGCTTGGTTTTAAAGTCCAGGTACCTTTGGCTAGGGAATATTGGCTGCTTTTCTCCACTGACATTTATTCTACCTGAATTCCTGGATGTAGCAACACCTTGCTCTCTAACCCAAATAGTTTGGTGGGATGAGAGGCAAAACACCCTTTATGTGCTGCTCAATTATCTCATGTAGTTCAGTGTATGCCTCCTTCCAAAGCATTTTCTTGGGTACCCAAGAAGAGTTCCTACACAGAAACAACATTTTATTTATTCATTATTTATATTTTTAATTTTTATCTTTTACATTACGGTGTTTTTCCCATAGGTTTCCCATCACCAGTTCACCCATGAACCATCACCATAGTCCCTTGTGCTTTTTTCTCCCCCATTTTGAATCTTTATCTTCACCCTCCTCATAGAATGTCTCTTATTTATGGTTGCCTGCTAGGTTTTTTTGTTTGTTTGTTTGTTTTCGGTGGTTGTTATTTTCTCCTCCTGATCCCTTTTTGGTTCCCCTATATTCCCCCTTAAAGTGAAATCATTCAATATTTTTTCTTTTTCCTTCTGGCTTATTTTGCTGAGCTTCATCCATGTTGCTGCGAATGGCATGCTGTATAATATTCCACTGTATATATGTACTGTATCTTCTTGATCCAGTCATCTATTTTTGGGAATTTGGGTTGAGAAACAACATTGTGTATCTTGGATTTGACATGAGAGTGGGAAAGTTATAGGAATGACTGTAAAGGAAAAAATTATCTACCTTTCTTCTTTCACCTGAGTCAAGCACTGTGCCAGAGTTTTTTATAGTATGTATGTCTTTCCACTTAGTTCTCTTAATAACCCCATGGTTATTAAGGTACTATTAACTCCAGGGATGTACTGTTAATAGATCAGCATATCCATCCCAGTCACATTAATATCACCCCATTTTATGAATGAGGAAATTGAGGCACTGGGCGTCTGTCTGGTACAAGGTGACACAATTTTATCCCTGTCTAATTCTTGAGCCAGTACTTTATTTTTTCTTCTTATTGAGGCAACATTAGTTTACAATACTATATAGGTTTCAGGCATATAGTTTCTCACTGCAACAACTGTATGTATCACACCACGCCCACCACACCTGCACACCAGGCTATTCCTTCCCCCTTCCTTCCCTTCCACTAACCATCATTGTGTTATCAAGAGTCTAAGGGATTGTTTTGTTTGCTTCATTGCTTTTTTTCTTTAAATTACACAAATGGGTGAAAGTATATGTTGTCTTCTGACGTATTTCACTTAGTATAATTACCTCAAAAATTCATTCATGTTGTCACAATTGATAAGGTTTCCTATTTTTTAATTACTGAGTAGTATTCTACTATGTATATAAACTACATCTTAATTCATTCATCTGTCCTTGCGTACTTACTTTGGTTCCACATCTTGACTATTGTAAATAGTACTGCAACAAACATAGGGTACATACAACTTTTCAAGTTAGTGTTTTCATATTCTTCGGGTAAATACCTAGAAGTGGGATTACTGGATCATTTGGTGCTTATATTCAAAAAATTTTAAGGAATCTCTATATTGTTTTCCAAAGTGGCTGCACCAATTTACATTCCCGTCAATAGTGCCTGGGGGTTCTTTTTCCTCCATATCCTCATCAACACATTATTTTTTGACTTTTTGATAATAGCCCTTCTAATCTGTGTAAATTGAAATCTCATTGTGGTTTTGATTTGCATTTCCCTAAGATAAGTGGTGGGCCACTTTTTCATCTGTCTATTGACCATTTGTATGTTTTCCTTGGTGAACTGCCTATTTAGATCCTCTGCTCATATTTTAATTAGAGTGTGTTTGGATGTGTGTGTGTACATGGGCATGAGCACATACAATGAAAGGGGAGAATAAATTCCATTTTAAAATTTTTGAAAGAAGAAACTATGTTGCTTTCCACTTTTAATGAATATTCTTTCCCCCTTCTCTGGGTTGACATGATTTGGATAACTGGGGTGTGCATAAAATTGTTGTTGGTGCTGCTATAATTCAGTAGTTTTATTATATGTAGTTCTTATACTTGAGAGGCCTCCCAGCAAATAGGGGATGCGAGGGTAACAAAAGCAGGATAGTCTGTGACTCAAGCTTCTGCTGATGGCATGTAGGGCATATCTCTTTAGGAAATTTGCTTCGATGGACCTGAGTGGTATGACAAATGATCCCTGGGCCTCAGGGTAAGTTAATAAGTGAGACGGGGCATAAAGCACGGCCCCCACAGTTATCTGTGATGGAATTTAAAATGATCCATAACATCTGTATCTCGACTAACAAATACACACCTGCTTTTTTGAATTACCTGCCATGTGAAGGCTGGCGGAGGGGGGAGAGGAGAGGAGAGTTTATTTGTGAAGGGATTACTGCATGTAAGTGGCATAAACTCTAGTTTTCCCCATAGTATTTATTCCCATGAATCCTATTTCTGACAACTTACCAGAAAGAAGGAGAGAAGCAAATCTGTATTCTTTTAGAGTAAAATCTTTGCACAGTGATACAAAGAAACTTAAAAAGGATTTTATAGCTTAATACCTTATAGTCAAAATAGTCCCCCAAATTGATCTTAGTTGAGAGTAATTTTCATTGTAGTCTGGATATATGACTTAAGAATAAAATAGAAACAATGTTCACAAAATGTTTTATGGAATTACTCAGTCTATGTTGGATTTAGGAATTTTTCTATTTTTGAAGAATAAAAGTATATCCAATTTACTCCCGCCCAAAGTGGAAGCCCTCTGGCATGATGTGAAAAGGGAGTCTGGCTTCATTTCAGTCTTTTCCTACATTTGACCTTGGGAGAGCTTAGTTATGCCTTGGGGCAAAAAATTAAATGTTCCATTTTGCAGCAGTATCATCTTTCACCTTTATGTGGATTTAAAAATGTAAATAAAATTGCTTTCTGTAAATGGTATACATGAAGGTCATATTCATATTCTCTGCAAGAATTCAAAATGCCATTTGACCCATCATTGGCTCAATAGATAATAATGTGTTCTATTAGTTTCTAGTAATCTACTTTTTAAGCATTTTATGACCCAATATTTTTATGCCTGGTTCCCAGTTTGTGAAATAAGAAATCAGAAATAAACCTTTTAGCACTTCATTGTAGATTTATTTATAGAATGTGTGCTTTCAACTTTGAACTTTTAAAAATGCCAAATCTTCCCAGAATACATTTCCTTAGTTAGGAAAGTGGTCTGACTGAAAACCTGTCATGAGAGCCAAGTGTGCTTTTGAAAAAATTTGAGGGCTCTACCTTAATTCCAATTATCATTCATGTTCTTTTTGCTTATTATTTTCCTTGTAGATGAATCTATGTTTTGGGAACCCTAAGAGCAGAGTGGAATTAAACAGTAAATTAATTGCTCTTCTCTTGGAGAGAGAGGATGTTTGAATTCTTTTCACTGAAATTTGGAAAATAAAACCCTGCTAAACCCTTGTATTTAATTGTCATGGTTTTGATGGTAGGTGACTTTTGGTTGCTTCTTCTGGAGGCACCTGCCAGTTTTTTCCGAAGCACAGATTGCTTTACTAGCAGCAGAACTTTCTTTCTTTCTTTCTTTCTTTTTAAGATTTATTTATTTATGCATACAAGCTACGGTGTAGGCCAGAGGTGTGTGTGTGGGGGGGGGTGGAGGGAGGTGAGAGGATTCACCAAAGACAGAGTGGGGAACAGAATAGGTGGATCTACTGAAATACACTGAGGGGAGCAGTGGGCAAGACAGGAGAGATCTGCTGCGCCATATGGGTTAGCAACCTGGCTGGGGATAGAACCGGTGCTCTGCAGTGGCTGCTGATAGCTTCACAGTACTGAGACTTAACCCCTTGCACCACCAGGGAGGCCCCCATAGCAGAACTTTCTTTTTCTGACTAACCTTGATCTGAACAAATTATTTTGGAAAAATGAACAAACCAGTGTTTGCTATATGTACCAGTATTACACTGCGCTAATTAGAAAGGGCCTCTAACATTATTTATTATCTGTTGGAGCTTATCCCCTCTCATAGCTTTTCCTCTTAGTTTTATTGTAAAGTAATTGATATAAACATTGTCTAAATTTAAGGTGTACAAGGTAATGATTTGATATATGTATCTACTGGGAAATGTTTACCACAGTAGGTTAACACATCCCTCACCTCATCTAACTCCCATTTTGTTGGTTTTTTTTTTTGAAATTTTTATGTATTTTTGTGAAGAAGTATTGGGGTATAGGGTAGAGGTGTGGGTCAAAGGGTGGGGGTTGAGAGGATTCACCAGAGGTGGACTGGGGAGCAGAACAGGTGGATTTTACTGAAATACACTGCTGAGGGGAGCAGCAGAAGAGACAGGAGAGGTCTGCCATGTGGGTCAGCTCCCTGGCCGGGGACCAAACTCAAGCCATAGGGGTGAAAGCACTGAGACTTAACCAGAAGCTACCAGGAGGCTCCCCATTTTGTTGTTGTGGTGGTGGCAATATTAAAGTTCCACTCTCAAGGCAACTTTCAGGCATGCAATACAGTGTTTAGATCCCCAGAACTTAATCAACTTTATAACTGGAAGTTTGTACCCTTTGACCAACATCTCCCCATTTCTCCCAACCATTGGCAATTATCATTATATTCTCTGTATCTATGAGCTTGATATTTTTATTTTCCATATTTATGATCTCATTGAAATCTGCAGTATTTGTCTGATTTATTTCTCTTAGCGTAAAGCCCTTAAAGTCCCTTCGTATTTCTCATGTAAGTGCCAGGACGTTCTTTTTTATGGCTGAATATACTCCGTGTGTGTGTGTGTGTGTGTGTGTGTGTGTGTGTGTGTGTGTGTGTGTGAGAGAGAGAGAGAGAGAGAGAGAGAGAGAGATTTTCTTAATTCAGCCACTTGATGATGGGCACTTAGCAGCATTGTGAATACTGCTGCTCTGATCATGGGGGTGCATATTTCTTCAGGATACTGATTCAGTCTTCTTCAGATATATACCCTGGGACAGGATTGCTGGGTCATGTGATTGTTCTCCTTTTAATTATTTGAGGCACCTTCATAATTGTACAAATTTACATTCCAACCAACCGTGCACCAGGGCTCCCTTTCCCCCAAAACATCTTTGCTTCATTTGTTATCTCTTTTCTTTTTGAAAATAGACATTCTAGCAAGTGTGTGGTGATACCTCATTGTGATTTTGAATACCGTTCCTTGATGATTAATGATGTTTGACATCTTTTCATGTACTTATTGGCCATTTGTAGGTCTTCCTTGTGAAAACATCTATTTGAGTTCTTTGGCCATATTTTTTAATCAAACTGCTTTTTTTATTGTATGTTATTTTTTGCTACTGAGTTAATGCATTTCTCTTATATTTTAATATTAACACCCTTTTAACTAAATGGTTTGCAAATATTTTCTCCCATTTCATAGGTTGGCTTTTCATTTTGCTGATTGTTTATTTTGTTGTATAGAGCCTATTAATTCAGTGTATTTTCACTTGTTGATTTTTGATTTTTTACTTATGTTTTTGGTATAATATCCAAAGATCATTGACAAGACCAATGTCAAGGAGCAAAGAAAGAATTAATATAACACATCAGGAATTTCACTCCAGTCTCAAACTAAAATGGGCTAAAAGATAGGAAACATCAGCTTTTTTCCCCAAAGATACTTTATTTCTTTTCATAGAATTAAGAGGAGAGGGAAGGAAGAAGGAGAAGAAAAAAGAGAGCAAGAGAAAAATATTCAGTATTGGCATCTATTCTGTATTTAGAAACTAACATTGTAAAAGTTATACCCTTTCCAATGAACTAAACAGTTCATTGAACATCTTGCCTTTTAGTCACTCAACATTTGAAAATAATTCTAAATATTTTAATCAGCAAAAAATAGACCAAAGGGGGAAAAAAAACCCAGTCAACCAACAAGCAAGAATCATGTGCAACTTCCAGATTTTTATGGAAATGCCTTATTGTTTTTAAGATAACTATATATCCCAAACAGGACATATTACAGTAGGTAAAACTGTTTTTCTAGATTTAGTAAATGGGCAAACATGCTTTTAATTATGAACTGTAAAGAATAATTTGCCTAAAGAAAATTCAGTGCTTTATTTATTTATCTTTATAAGCTGAGCAATTTCTGAATTGTGTAGATTATAATTGCTCTAAGGACTATCTCAGTATCGGTACTAGTGAATTCCAGGTGTGAATAATTTTTATAATATATGCCTTATACATGTGTTTTTATTTTTTATGTTTTTTAAAGATTTATTTATTTATGCATACAGACTGGGATACAGGCCAGAGGCATGGGGTGGCGAGAGGGTTCACCAGAGACAGAGTGGGTAGCAGAACAGGCAGATCGACGGAAATACACTGCTGAGGGGAGCAGCTGGTGAGGCAGGAGAGGTCTGCCATGCTATGTGGGAATCTCCCCTGCCAGGTATTGAACTCCCTCACTGCTGCCGCTGCAGTCAGCTCTACAGTGCTTAACCGCTTAACTGCTGCGCCACCAGGGAGGCCCATACATGTTTTTAAAGAAAAAGTTACAAGACTACCTGGGGCCCTGGCAGGTTGCCAGTGAACATGACTGAAATAATAGATGTTTTCTGTATCTTAGGCTTTTAGAATTTAGAGGGAATGGTCAGTTTTAACCACCACAGTTTAGGACAAAATACTTCTCTGCATTATACATGATACATCCCTTTCTATATTCTTCATCTTTTCCAAGTCCTTAGTTATTTTCCATATTTGACTTCCAGGACTGAGGAGAATTAGAATTAGGACCCTCCACAGAGAAGGATGTATAAGACCGTCTGATGTATCTTGATCACTAACCCTCCTTTCTGACCCGTACTGTATCTCACTTCCTTCTATCTGTGATACCCTTTCAATTAAGTTTGTGTACAAAAGAACTTTTTAAAATGAGAACTGTGATTCTAAAGCAACACTGCTGGTTCATGGTAAAAATAGACAGGGTGAGTCAACTTACTTAGCAGTCAGAGTTCACTAGAGCCCCCAAACTGAATCCAGTGTTTATATTTCTGTTGCACAATATAATATTTTGTAAATCATAAATTTCTCAATTATTGAGGGTTAACACAGCTAGATAGTCATCTATCCTAGGAGTCACTGCATTGTATTTATAGATGTTGTGTTTCAGAGATAGGAAACAGAGATATAAAGTGATTGTATAGAGGTTCCCCCCCCACTTTGATAAGTGCAGAAGACAAGGGAAATTTTTAAAAGTAGAGTCTACTATTCTAATTTGTGCTACTGATTTCATCATTTGAGTTGTGATGCACTATAGGGTGACTTGTGGGCCGGAAGGACTGAATGTTTGTGTCCTAAATTATCAGAGGAACTTCACAACAGTATGCATGCCATTATTTCTCATAAAGATGCTAAATGAATCACTGAATTATCTCATGAAATATATTGTTACATCTCCTATATGTAAATTTAACAAAAAGGGACTAATACCGTGTTTTCAGAACTGCAGTATAGGGTTGAAAAGAAAACAAATTAGCTTAAATTAAAGATCAACTTCTAGCCACTTTAAAAGACTAATCCTGAGGCTTTTATCAGCTGGCGTAATATTTCATGCATGAAGAAAATTGATGTACCATATATTGTGTCTTGGAGAGTAATCTCTGGTCCTATTTTCTTTTGTGGTGCCATTGAAAAAGGAAATGAGTGGATCTTTTAATGGAAATCAGAGCTGTTAGAGCTTCAGCAGAATGGTGAAAGGTAAAGCTTTATTTCTAAGCCAGGGCATTTCAGCTCACAATGAGAACAGACGTCCCTCTTTCTGTATGCCATCTGCACAGCCTTGTGGCCTGGGTTGCCATTACTGTCCAGAGAGAATGGCACTTTCCAGAAAAGATCAGAATTTGAGCAATGTTCCAGCCTGGAATTTTAACATTCAAAACCCATTTGTGAGCAAAAGTTGGGAGGAAATTGTCTGATACTTATCAGCATCCACTTTTTGTCACTTCTTTCAAAAGAGTTGGACCACTATTCAATATCAGATGCCGTGGGAAGCCAACAACCTATAAAATATTAAGTGGCTTTTCCCAATGCATATTGGCATGCTTGTCATTCATTCAAATCAAATATGAGGTGCAAGGTTTTCTTTCCATATGTCCTACAGGCAATTTCATTGCCAGTCATTTATTTGCTGATCCATACAGAAAAGAATGATTCTTTGGAGTGGTACACACCATTCCTATGAAATCATCAGACACTTTTCTAGGTGTGACCTCCAGTCCAGAATGGACAGGGAGAGAGGTAGGTGTTGGTAAGTCACTTTATAAGCAGTGAACTGTGTCACAGGGCAGTTAAGTGTCTTAACTGGGTCAAAGGTGTTGGAATTAGAACTCTAGTCCACTGATTTCCATCTTACTAGCAAGGGAATTTAAGCATTTTGTATTATGCTTCCATTCTTTTTTATATAAAGGCAAAAGACTAATATATTGACCAATGTTTGTGAAGGAAATAAAGATTTTGCTTCATTCTGGTAGCAGTAGGTTAACTCTTTGGGCCCTGACTAGGAACTAACAAATGATGAATAATTATGGCAATTGTTTATTATTACTTCTTGATTCTAAGGTTACTGTAGTTTGAGCAATTTCATGAAATATCTGCCTATCTCTTTAGAATTCACAGAGACTGTGGGACCTTGAGTCTGGTCCAAGTGGCTGTGTGTGCTCAGCATGTGACAAAAATGATGAATGGAGGTGCAGGTTCAAGGAAACAGAGGTCTTATTGGAATGACATCTGCTTCTCTTCTAGGCCAGACATGACATACCAGGGATCAGTGAATCATGGTAGAAAACGATTTTGACAGGCTTGAAAACATGACTTTTTTCCTGGTCTGCTTGATTTTGAGCAGAAAACAATTTAAACAGATAGCTGATTTTTTAATTTCCTAATGTGGTACATCCAAATCCACAAGGTGATATTAAATTAACTATTAAATAAAAACAATTTTTTTGGCTGTAAGAGAGATAATTTAAACCATGGTTACCCTTTTATTCTTACTCAGTTTTAAGGTCCAGCTAGGTGAAAGCAATAGTTTGCTTTTGATTTGTATTTTCAATTTATTTCCTTTCTAGTGATTTGTAACTTGCCATTTGCTCCTGTCTCCCTGCCACTGTCTAGATAAACTCTCTAACTTTATAACCATATTCAATTGTCAGAAATGGTGGCACATTATCCTTGGTACTTCCAGACACTCTACTTTACATCTGGGATAGGTCATATCTTATTTCCATAAGCTCAAATAAATATTTATGCTCAACAGGTGGGCTCTAAAAATACTTGGTAAGAGCTGTAGGTTTTTTACATTAAAAAATGACCTTTAATAGATATTTTCAAGCTCTGTAGTTGTAGAAGGGGCATTACTTTTTCACTTTCCCACGTAATTTCTGGTGGTAGAATGCTTTTTGCTGTGCAACCATTTTGCATCAGATGCAATGAAATCAATCTCTGTGTCTGGTCCAAGTAGTTAAATTTTTCTCAGAAGGTTCCAGAACCTCTTCCTAAATGGGGGAAGAAGCAATCCATGATGTAATGTGTGACTGGGATAAGCTATATCAGAATTGGTACCCTGAGGGAGGACATGTTTGTCAAACCTTGTAGCTAAGAATCAAGATGTCTGTGACAAGTAGGCCTGGAGGCCCACATCCTTAATACTGTTGAGGAACCGTGGGTCTGGTCACACACTATATTTTTCATTGATAAGATGCTTTACATTGCCCTGATTCTTGCTGAGTTCTTTTGTTTTTTTCTAAAAACAGGTGAAGGAGACTTGGAAGGCAGGTAAGCCAATTTCATGGGTCCATTAGGCCTCATAGCTACTGGCATTCTCCCTTCATTCATATTTGAATTTTTTTATATTTGAATTTTCTTACTATTCTTGGGTGGAGTAAAGATCCACATAAAGTGTGCCTATCTGTCCTCTGCTGTTCAGCCTTCTGATTAAGACTAGGTGCAAGCTATATTCTCCTGTGTGTGTGTTTGTCTCTTTGAAGACTAAAGTGGGCGCTTCTATCAACTCTGTTGCCATTGATGAAAATAATTAATAAAATGTTTAGAGCTATGGGGACTGCTAAGCGCAAATAAATTCCCCCAAACTGCAAAGATAATTTGAGTCTGAAGAACAAAGAAGGCATGTCCATTAATCACATTTAAAGTCTATAAAAAGGGAAACTTAGGTGGACAGGACTTTTTCTCAGGGAGGATTCACACTCAACCCCCTCCTGACAGAGGTTTTCTTTTACCCTGCTTAATACAGTCTTTCTTGTATGAGACTTATAATGCTAGCTGTCTGGGGGAATATGTCACAAGCATCTTTGTTCTACTAAGATTAATACAGTTTATAGATCTCCTGTACAGGTTAATACACATAAAAGAAACAATCAGGAAATTGACTATCTTCCCAGAGTAGGGTAATTATTGGCCATGGGCCTGTGATGGTATTGATACCAGATGGAGTCATTTTAGTTTTCCTACACAGCTACAAAAATTTAGAAATTATTTAGGTCATTTCCCTTACTATAAGAATAGTTCACTTACATTCCAGAGCAGAGCACTTGCCTAAGGTCAGACAGCAAGTCAAATACCTGAGCCAGCTTCCCAGAACAGTTTTTAATGATGTCATACTAAATAATTTTATTTAGTTCTTTGAGACGTATTTTAATTAATGTGTTTTTAAAAAGCTATCAAAATAAGTGCTGGCCACAAAAATAATATAGTGGTCCTAATGAATTTAGGTCTAATGTTATGGCACATATTATGCTCTTTTTCCTTCATATTCTGTAGGATCATGTTGATGAGAAATGATAAAGGTGTTTTGAGGAGGCATGGAGGATCCTTTATTTTCAGGATTATTGGTTTAAGCAGTAGAGACAAACAGATGAGTAATTGAAGATCTGTACCCTAATTCCAGTTCTCTCAGTTTTGCATCTCTTAGAATTTAGAGCTAAAACACAACTTAGAGTTAATTTACACTATCCCTCATCTTATTGCTAAGAAAATTGAGCTGAAGGGCCTCCCTGGTGGTGTAGCGGTTAAGTGCTGCGTTGTGGAACTGTCAGCAGTGGCGATGCGAGTTCGACGCCTGGCTGGGGAGATTCGCACATGGCATGGCAGACCTCTCCTGCCTCATCCGCTGCTCCCCTCAACAGTGCATTTCCGTCGATCTGCCTGTTCTGCTCCCCACTCTGTCTCTGGTGAACCCTCTCGCCGCCCCATGCCTCTGGCCTGTATCCCAGCATGTATGCATAAATAAATAAATCTTAAAAAAAAAAGAAAATTGAGCTGAAGAATGATATGACTAATTCGGTAACACATAGCTAGTTCCAAAAGGGATCAACAATAGAATCCTGGACTCCTGATTTCAAATCCTTTAGTATTTCTCCTATACTATTGTCTCCTTTTTTCATCTGAAAGTGATTGTTGTGGTGTTTGCTTAGCTATTTAATAATGTTGAGAAGAGTAATCTGCAATAAATGAAAAGGAGAAGGAATGTAGGAGGGCAGAGAGAGAGAGAGAGAGAGAGAGAGAGAGAGAGAGAGAGAGAGAGAGAGAGAGAGAATGAATAATTATCTAGAGTGGAGAAAGAATTATGAGTAAAACATTGCAAATTTCGGAGATGAAATGTTTTTAATAGAAAGGACCACTTTACACAATTATTTGAGAAGATGCTTTCTGGCATGGAAATGGAATTTTGGGGCAATGATAAGGAGAAGATGACACCCTCCTTTTCTTAAGCTAAACTTATAAATTGATTATGATCTTGGGGGCATTCTTATCCATACACTTATAATTATATAAAACAGCCCCATTACCATATAGTAGATTTTTGATGCTGATCTATTAATGATTTTCCTTTCACTTTTCATTTAAACAGAAGGAGTTAATTTAATGAACATCTTGAATTGTCTCTGTGGTGTAATAATTTAATGCTTATCTTAGAATTTTAGTATTTTGCAGGTAGAATGGTTAATGAGGACATAAAATTATTAATTTTTTACCTGAATTCTAGATGAAATGATATGAGAGAAGAATAATTAATTTTATCATGTGGCGTCTTCACTGAATTTTGTGAATTAAAGGGAAATACCCTTTACAAGAATTCTTGGAGATGTGACAAACCGATTTATATTCCATTAACTTAACTCTATTTAGGCAGAATCATGGACTTCTGTAATAAAACACAAAATTAATTAAATTGCCCAGTAGTATAATTACAGTTTCATCAACAGTGAAAACAACTTTGAGTGCCAGAGTTTTGAAATGTTAAGCTGTATTTTCAGTTTAATTTGAGAAAATGTGTAATTGTGAATTGCCCTGACATCTTCTTACTCTAGAAATATTAACGTAAATGCATGTATTGCTTTCCCCTACAATAACTTCAGCTTTAATTCCAGCTTATTAAACTTGTCCACTGTGAGTCCTCAAGGCTGGAAGAAACTGAGAGTTTAGATAAAAGCATCGAATCAGAATGGAAAGGGTAAGGGAAATTTAAGGGAATGAGCTAGGATGGGAGTAGATATAAATCCCATTATGAAGTCTGTGTGTCTGTGAAGAAAATGACAGAAAGCAATATAGAGCTAGATAGGCAATAAATATTTGTTGCATGAATGAATTCATGAATGAATGATTTAGGGCTGAAGACCCCTTGAAAATGAAAGTGGCCATGAGGTACATAAAATATGGATGACTAGCCCAACTGAGCTATGCCGTGATAACCCACAAAGTTTAATAAAATAAGTAGCTTTTCCTAGGATTACAGTTCAGTGTGTGATATTCCTTGTTTTCAAATTAGGTCCTCTGTTAGTTTTGTTCAGATGACTAAATAAAAAATTTCTTAGCATATAAGAGGAACTTAATCAATATTTGATTTACAAATATGAGAATGATACGTAATTTTAACCCAGAATTTCTGAAGTTAAACATTTATTTTATCAAAAATTGACCATTTACCATTTCTCTGTTCTTTCACATTCATTTTTCCTAATGTCCCCAGACTTTCCAAAGAAAGATGAAGGTAAAGGAAGATGAAAGTAAAGAAGGGTTCTCTGTATGTCACACATCTAGTTGTTATTTTGACCTAGAATCTATGAAGAGTATACAGCAGTGTACAAATCTTAGGTATTTGAACCTGGTAGTGAAAGTGAATCTTTGCACAGTACTTTGCTTGGGAGTTTTCCTGAGCAGGTCTGTTACATTAGCTGTGATGGGACCAACGAGAAGGTTTTCTGTGGGAAGGCTAACTTCCAAACTTTGCATTGACCATTGGCTATGCTGCAGATAAGTGGTAGGTTAGGGAAAATGAGTCCACCAGGAATGAATTGTTTTTACTTCTTCCAGTCAAAGTTTTTATCTCCTAGAATAATGAGAAGTAGAAACTAAAACAGCATGAGCCTTGGACCAGACATACTTAGGTCTGAATCTCAGCATTCCTAATTGCTGGTTGCCTATCTTTGGCAAAATTACTGAAAACAGTCAAGTCTCTGTAACCTCATCTGTAAATAAGGAGATTATAGTAACCATCTCCTGGGACTTTGTGAAGAATGAATGAAATAAAGATGTGAAGGTATCTGGCACACAGAAGAGATTCATCACGTATCCTACTTTTCCTTTTCTTTTGGCCTTTTTAATCTGGAATTTCCCAGTGTTAGCTATCAAAAATGACTACCTTCCTCTGCTGACAGAGCACTGGATTTACTAAGTGTGGTTAGCTATTGTCTTTTTAGTGGGTTGGAAAAACACTTGAAGATATGAGGACTGCTTGGAAGTGTTCTCAGCTCTGGGTTACAGAGGAGGAGAATAGTGGGAGAGTGGACCCTGTCCCCCAGCTTTTGCTGTCCAAATGTTGGATTATCAATTCGCCATCCTCCTCTCAGATTATACAACCAAGAAGCCATGTGACTTGGCTCAAATCCCCACCTCTCTCTCTCTTTGTTTAAAATACCAGTGGAGCAAAAAATAATTTCAGCTACTATCAAATTGTAAGGATGAGGGGAAAATGGGTGAAGAGGTAGATAAAACTAATTATAGAGCCTGTAAATCAAGAAAAGACCTTGTAGAGACTCTGGAGATGGTTTCATTACTTTGAAATAAGCAGTATCATTTAGGTCACTGAATTTCCTCCAGCAATAGCAAAGCTATATTGTTTGCTTACTTTAAGAATAACACACACACAAGGGACTATGGTGATGGTGCATGGGTGAATTGGTGGTGGAAATTCTAGGGGAACTACAGCTGAGAAAAGAAAGCAGGCATTGTTAAAGAAAAAAAGAATGAACAAAGATGTAATATATATAAATAAGTAAAAAAAAAACCACACACATTCTTTCAGGTACAAATATATCAATACTACAGATTCTTAGAGGTAGAATTGTTGTGTCAAAAGGTGTACAGTTTAAAATTATGGATAGATATTTCCAAGTTGTCATCCAAAAGTTTTTTCTCAAATTATAACTTCACTAGAATGTATGACAGAGCTATTTCCCACATCTTCAACTTTTTAACCATTACATTTTCATAGATGAAACATAACTTTATTATTGTCACTTTTTTTATTTTGAGTAAATTTGAGTATCTTTCAAGTGCTTAAAGTCTGTTGTATTTCTTTTCCTGTAGACGGTTCATGTCTTCTTTTGAGTTAGTAACTTAAGTTTTCTAAATTTCAGTTTCTTCTTGTATATACTTAAGAGTTTTGAGGAATAAATGAGAATATACACTACCTAGTAGAAAGTAGTCAATTAATGTTAACTGATCTTGTTTAATTATATCTACTACTCCATGTTAGCACATTTTTTTCCTGTCATGTAGACATTTCTCTTAGCTCCAGATTAATATTTCTGTGTCTTTCTTTTGGTTAAAACAGTATATTCCCAGGAATTTTTTTTTCCTTTTTTCGCTAATCATTCTCTGTTTTCGACTATAGTAATAGCGCCTATGAATCAAGTTCAACAGTCTCAGATATCTTTATTTCTCCCTCTCCCTTCTCCATTGTGTCTAATCAGCTGATAAATCTTATCAATTCCACCTGAATAAATCCGTAGTCCCCACTTAACCTTAGGGGATACATTCCTTGACCCCAGTGAATGTTTGAAGCCATGGATGGTACCAAACTCTGTAGATGCTGTGCTTTTTTCCTGTACACACATACCTATCGTTATAAATTAAATAAGTTTAATTTATAACTAGGACATAGTAGAAATTAATGAAATAATAATAAAATAGAACAATTGTAAGAACATACTAAAATAAAGGTTATATATTTTATCTGAGGTAATATGTTTGGACTGCAGGTGACTTTGGCCACTGAAACTGCAGAAAGCAAAACTGAGGATAAGAGGGAACTACTGTTTATTCTTTTAATTTCCATTTTTAGCCCACCCTAGACATCTTCTTTATATCCACTGGTAGAGCCTTTCCAACCTTACTTAACTGTGACCTCTTGCGTCTTAAAACCAGCCTTCTCACTGTGTTGGTTAAGTTTCCTTTTTAAAAGCACATGAGCTATCTCCCCCTTCTTTACATTATTCATGATAGTCATCTGTTGCCCACAGGATAAAGTGCAAACAAGTCATACCTTCAAAGCACTGTGCAATTTCAGTCCTCCTGTCTTTTATCCCATTATCCTAGTTTTCTCTATGACCCTAATGGATCTTTTTGATGTTTTAACATCTAATCACTCTGTTCTTTAGTCTCTAAACCTTCCACTATACACCTATTATTTGCTTGTTGAAGACTTACTCATCCCTAAAGGACAATTCAAATGCTAGTTCTTTAAGTGGTAATCTCATGTGTTGGTAGCCATAACTAATCCACTTTATTTATTTATTTTTTAAGATTTCTTTCTTTCTTCATGCATAGAAGAACTGGGGTGCAGGCCAGAGGCATGGGGCTGCGAGAGGGTTCACCAGAGACAGAGTGAAGAGCAGAACAGGCAGACCGACTGAAATACACTGCTGAGGGGAGCAGGGGGCGAGACAGAAGAGGTCTGCAGCACCATATGGGTCAGCTCCCTGCCTGGGGATCAAATCCTTATCCCATTAAGGTAGCTTGGGAAAGTTTTTGAGATTCAATTTCCTTATCTATTGGAATCCAGGATAACAATGAAATGACAATTGGCAAGGAATTTAGTGAAGTAAGAATCACATCATATGAAAGTACAATTTTATTTTCTTATCCTTGAGCCCTGTCCTTGACAACTCACCTGGAAGTCTCCTGAGAATTCTTATGGTGACCGTATTGCTCCCAGGGCCGGCGCTGTTTATTGCTAAGGATTCATATACCAGGAGACCCTTTAATGTTACCTATGCGGTTGAGATTTTGGACTTTTGAGGTTTTTTGAGTAAGGAAAGGCTCTGACCAAAATGTACTTTGGGAAAATAATCTGGCAATGTGGTATAGGTCAGAAGGAACCATGGAGCTCACTGAAGAGGTGAAGGTCGATACTAGGACTGGGGTGGAGAGAGGAAGCTCTAACTAGGAATGGTGGCGTTTATGCAGAGAGGACAACAGGTGAAGAGATAGTACAGGGGGTCTCCCTGAAATCTAAAAGAAAACCTTTCAATTAAAAAAAAAATAAGGGAAGTTTTGGTATAATGGAAAAGCATGAGTGAAATCCAATTAAAACACCCAGAGGATTATCATGACATTCTTATAGAAACACTTGGTTTCCCTTTAGAATTGCTGATAAAGCCCCCTTTCAGTGTGATCTATATAAAGAATTTACAATAGTGGAATTTCCCTCTTGCTTCTCTGTGCTCAGGTGACATTGGGGATTGTGTGTCTAGGAGGATTAATTACCATAAAAGGCCTCTCACCTCTGAAAGGCTTCCTTTTAGGTCATGGTCCAGCTCAGCCCGGGTCAAGCTGGGAAGGCTTGTACGTGGAATGCCTGCAGTGCCCCTGACAAGTAGATAGATGAGCTCTCATTTCCCATATTGTGCTATTAGACGCCTGAGCTAGTGTAGTGCAGTATACCAAGAAAGCATTGCAAAGCAGGGGACATTGTCACAGTCCCTTTCCAGCTGTTGGCTGTTAGCAACGACATCCATTCTGCTGCTGACATCCAGCTCTCCCCGGCGGCACTTATGCTTAGGAATTATTTAAACCACTTAAAGACAGTAGAATATTTAAAAGTCAAAATGCCGGCTTTCTAATTATTCCCCAGACCTCACTTAGCAGTAGCTGGCTGCATGTCACACAATGTGACTCTCATGGGGGTTTCAGCAGCCCCCTGAACAGAAGTGACCTCTTTAGCACACATTCACAGAGCAGGAGTCGGCTCTGCCCCTAGCCTGGAAGAGGAGGGCCAGAAACCCCACCCCCTCCGCATCTATCCCAGTCACTAAGGGAGTGGACAGGGCTATTTCAATGGGTTGCTCTTAGGTGTTTGGGAGAATCTTGAGGCTGTTCCTTAACTTGCTTCGATCCACTCGGGTATCCCTAGTGAAATGATCTGTGAAAAATGGGAAGCAGTGCACAGGGGATTTGCTACTGTTGGCCGCTGTTGCCCTCCCTGACTTTCTGAGCACCTTGCAAAGTGATTACAAAATACAAAAGAATTAATGACTTAAAGGAAATCAAGACCAGACTACAATATTGCCAGGAAGTTTGTTGAAAAGTCTTTTGAACTTGCTTTGTTAAATCTTGAAAATGGCATTAAGCAGCTAATGGGGCTGATATATTAAATACAACCTTAGTCTGTACACAAATGGACACTAGCTAATCAGTGATTTGGTACATCAATTGATATGGGAAAGATGAGCTCTTTTTATTAGGTCAGCAGAACCAGTGATGTATGGAGGCACTAAAACGAAGGAACAGATTAGGCTGCTCTTTGCAATTTTAATTATGAATTTTTATGAACAGAAAAATAAAATGTGGACATCTTTGACTGGAAGAATAAAGGTGTCTGCAACGTTTGCTGGAGTTCTGATCTATTCATGTCCCATTTTTCTTTAGCCTAAACTAGATAAAGATTTGAAGGGACATTATGAATTCACATATTCTTAGTTTTTAATATATTATTAAGGAAGATGAGGTGTGAAAAATCCTTTTATCTGATTTCCTGTGATATTACTCATATTACCCATTTAAAACAAAAATTAAAGACACAGAACTTTAGGCCGGGGCGTGTGGGGGGGGTACTTAGGAGATACTGAATGTTTGCCCTTTGTTCCCTGGTCCTGATAATATACTTTTCTTTCCATTCGTTCCTCTGATTGTGTGTGTGGGAAGCAGGGCAGAGCAGTAGCAGTAAGCCCAGGACCAGGAGTCACAAGATTGAAGTACAGATGGGCTTTTCTTTTTTTTTAAGATTTGTTTATGCATACAATTTGGGGTGTAGGCCAGAGGTCTGGGGCGGTGAGAGGGTTCACCAGAGACAGAGTGGGGAGCAGAACAGGCAAATCGACTGAAATACACTGCTGAGGGGAGCAGCGGGCGAGGCAGGAGAGGTCTGCTGTGCCACGTGGGAATCTCCCAGGTCAGACCAGGCAGGAAGCTCACCAGGCAGCTGCCGATAGCCCCACAGAGCTGTGCTTAAGCTGTTGCGCCACCAGGGAGGCCCCCAGATGGGCTTTTCCACTTGCTAGTCTTGGGGCCTGGGACCACACTTTAATCTTTCTAGACTTAGTAGTTTCTACACATATAAATTGGAAATAATAACCTTTCTTGGATAGTTTTGAGGAGGAGTAATATGCAAAAGAGAAATATAAAAAGCTGAGCAGATTGCCTAGCATTGGTGGTTAGTGAATGCTTTTTATTATTTGGAAGTGTGTCCTGAAAATTCTTCTCAGTGGAAGTCTGTGACTACTTTAGGCCTCATAAAATGTCCAAGTTTAACTCAAATCTGGCTTAAAAGGTCAGTATGTTTTATAGTGTATTAGTAGCTAATTACTGCTAGATGAGGAATCACAGAAGCATCAGGTGATGAGGTCTCTTCCAGAAACTCCCTAAGGGCATATCATACTCATTTGCATATAGCTGGCAAATGATTTACAGAGGTTTCCTATCTGTTCTGAGATGTTTTCAACCTAGGCTTTTATTATGGCTCCCCTTAGGACACTAATTTCCTGAGTTTTCCTAATCTTCTTGCAGACTTTCTTATATTTTACACACCCTTTATGTTAATTTTCTAAGAGCAGGGGCCTGAGAGAGCAAATATATAAGCTAAGTGAAGGGCAGAGTAGGGGAATGGCATAAACCTTTGCCCCAGCATATTTTAGCCTATATACAAAAGTTTTGAAATTTCATTCTAATATCTGTAGATCTTGCTGGTACATCTTAAAGCTCTGTGGTATCAAGTTGTAATTAGAACCAATGGGTTAATATGATGATCAGTAACAAGATAACAACCATTTTCAATTTAGAACCTTTTGATTTAAAATGAATAATAGTGTACAGACATTTCCTTGGAAGCAAGGAGTTATTTGGGTATTCTGCCTATTTTCCTCTGAAAATTTATTACCAAGCACTCCTATTTATTTTGAGGCAATTCCAAGTTTTTCAGGCATCTCATGCTATCAGTGTTATTGATTGCACTCTGTAGGGGTGCCTGTAATTTGTATGCAGTTAATTAATAAAGTTTATTAAGCATTTACTTGTGAAATAAATTACACAAAAATAAAAAAAGAGAAAAGAAATCATGGTCTGTCCATATTCCATTTAAATAAAGAAGAAAAAAATGAGGAAGGAAAGTGTTTTGTACCATGTTTTAATGTGCTTTCACCAAAATTTCTACAACAAACATCAGGGTACAGGATAATTAATAAAAATATATCCTTTCAGAATATACAACATAAGATGCTGTGTGAAATCAAATCCAGAGGTTGGCACAAACATTCAAAATTAAAGAAAGTCAGACAAATGTCTAAACAGATAGCCAAGTAAGAATGATCTGGTCTTAGAGTTTCTTCTAACATGGGTGTGCAGAGGAGTTTAGAGAAGTTGAAGAGGATTTAAAATCAGACCAGAAGGGACTGTGGTAATGGGTCATGGGTACCATGATGATCTTTACACTTCTATCTAATTGTGGATTGAAATGCACACTATGTTGATGGTAAAATATATATGTTACTTCTATATGCTGACTATGAAAGTCAGCATATATGTGTAGTATCTCCCTTAGGCTAGCTATTACGTTGGGCATTTTATATACATCATATCCAATGCATGGCACTTTGTGAAAGGTCGCTGTCATTGCTTTCATTTTTCACGAGTAAACTGAACTTCAGTGATGCTGGGCTTGTTCAAGTCCATGTGGCCTATGACTGGAAGTGCTGCGGTGCCATCCAAGTTCTGAGTGCTTTCGAAATCCATGTCCTTCTCAGTCTTCTATTTGCCTCTGATTATATCTTACCGTTGAAAATATTAGACTATAGATTGTATGTGACTTTCAGATGTTGTAGGAATCCTGTTCAGGTGCAGTCGAATTGGTTGAAAGTTCTTTTGGGCAGAATTTAGCTTAAGAACATAGAGTTGACCCACGCTCAACAGGCCAATTATTTGGCATTTATCCTGTACTTGCATTGCCTGGTAGATCATGCACCGATCTAAGATGGGTGAACTGTAGATTCCAATTTTTTCATGCATGATAAGTAGTATAGTACGCATCATCTAAGACTGAGGGGGATTTAAGGAGTTGACTTTTTTTTTAAAGATTTATTTTTTATTTATACATACAAGCTGGGGTACAGGCCAGAGGTGTGGGGCGGCAAGAGAGTTCACCAGAGACAGAGCGGGTAGCAGAACAGGCAGATCAGAAATACACTGCTGAGGGTAGCAGCGGGCGAGGCAGGAGAGGTCTGCCGCACCATGTGGGATTCTCCCCGGCCGGGCATCGAACTCACGTCGCTGCTGCCGACAGCTCCACAGCGCAGCGCTCAACCGCTGCGCCACCGGGGAGGTCCAGGAGTTGACATTTTTGATGTGTGGTTAAAAGTAACAGACTAACATTCCCATCAAATCCTGAACCTGGAAATAGTTTTCCTACAAAGTAAAATATGCCACTTTATTCAAAGTGTGACTGCTTCCAAAATTCTCAGAGAATTCATTCTTTGTTTAAAGTTGAACCACTTTTGAATTTTAGACCATTTGAGGCCTTCAGCTTTGAGGGGGAAAATGCAGATTAGGAACAAAGATAGACTCCAGGGAAGAAGACCTTTTGTTTGGCTGGGCCAGTCAGGTACAGACTGACTTGTGCTGGAGGTTGAGGAGGGAGTCCTTTAAGATCCTTGTTGAATCATGTCAATTTTAGTCTTATCTGGATTTTTGTAACGGTTTTTATCAAGTTCTTTCAAATTTCCTGTCAACCATTTACTATAAAAGTTTTGTTACAAGGTGCTACTTTTGTGCAATGTGTTCAGGGCTGACTGTGAACTGTTCTTCCCTAACAGCTATACCTATGGAATAATGAAAACAAATACCTTTTCTAATAGCAAAGAAATGGTAGGATGACCTAGACCTGGGGGTGGGGTCTTATACAATTCTCTTATACAAATTCAAAAAGATAAATGCAAGTAGGACAGAGACAGAAAGGGAGAACTGTTTGGAACTTCTTGGGTTTCTTTTTGGGTAATCAGACAGTAGATACAAAACAATGTCATTAGGGTTTCCAATGGGTTTGATCTGAATGATTTATGTAGGACTATGAAGTTTAGTGCCTCAGCGTCTATAGAGAACAACCAGTAGGACATGGCCATCTTTGAATTTCACTCATGCAGGTGGAGGTGAGGTCATTGAAATGGCTCTCTACAATAAAGGTTGCATATATGGAAATTTATAAGTAGAATGGGCCCTAATTCTGAGAGGAAGGATTTGTGAGGAGTAAAAACTCTGGGTTACAGTAATATTCACACAAAAGATATTTTCTCATGAAACTGACCTTTAATTTGGAAGAGGGATGAAAGGACAAAAGACTGAGCAGGAAGAATATTAAAAGTCACAATACCCCAGTTTTGCTACTTAGGGTAGGAGCTGCTGAGCCAGCAATTGCATTGGAAATGGATTGTAAATACAATAGAAGTTGATTTCTCTTAGGACTCATTTTTTTTTTTTTTTTTTTTACTTAATGCAGAATAAAGTTTCATTTAGCATGGAACATTAGGAAGGTGGATTTTTCTCTGATCTTCAACTAGCTGGAGAATCTACATTTTAACTTTTTCATTCTTAAACTATCTATATTTATTCTTTTGTCCTTTAGTAAACAGATCAAGAACTTTAGGGAGTTTCCTTTACTCGTGAATCCGAGCAACGTATTAACAAATGTCATTAGTCTCATAATTAGCATTTCTCATTATTACCATATCAAGGATATTATTTTGTTAGGAGATATAGAATAATTTCAATTCTTATTCAAAGTAGTAGATTATATAATAGTATGCAAAGCATAATCCCATGGTAAATGGTGTCTACTTTAATGATACTTTTATTTTTCCTGAGAGTGAGATTGTGGGTAATTTTTATTCATTTATATATTTTTGCTGTCCTATACATTGACCATAAAAACTGAAAATTTAAATACTATTTTATATTTACAGTATGGCAATAAGCCGTTATGTATTCCAAACTTGGTGACCTTACTGATTTTTTCCTCTAATTACTATAAGTTATAGATCTTTATTTTGAGCTAAAAGCAAGAAAAATAAGTAATTCATATATTTGTAGTCACTTTGCAATTGTACTAATTTGTAACAATTATGCTTTGACTTGTAGAGAAGCTCTGCTTCTGTTTGACATTATTCATGTCATTTAAGTGCTGGGGGACTCTTCTCATCTGTATAATAAGGGACTGCATTGAATGGTCTCTAAGCACCTTCCAAAATTCTGTGATTTTTATGAGTGAACATTTTTCAAAGTACTTTCATATTCATGATTTTATTTGATCCCCCGACCACCCAGGGAAGAAGATACAATTGTCACTACTTTACGAAAGAGGGAGTGAGCCACAGAGGGATTGCATGGTTTGTCCAAAGTCACCCTGACTCAGTGCCAGAGCCTGTGTGAAGCTGTGGCTGTCACTCTCTGGGTCTCTGTCTCTGTGGCTGGGCTACCTGCTTGTAGCCGCTGGTGCTCTTGGAGGTTCTGGCTTTTGGGAATACTGTGGGTGCCATTCTCCTTGGTGGGCCTCAGTGCTTGGTAGGAAAGAGATTTTGACTGGAGTCTGACTGGAGTCATCCCAAAAGTGCCCCTTGGAGAGGAGGGGAGAGGAGATAGAAGTAATCTCCAGGCCAAGCCAGAGGAGCTATTAATTGCAAATCATACTCCTCAGCATAACAAGAAATAAACCCAGGTTGTGGAGGGAACCAGCTCACTAGCCACAACAGATTCCTGTTTGCCTAATGGAGGCAGAAGAGTTGAATACAAGGATCTGGACTTGAAGAGAGAAACTCACTTGGTTTTATCACCTAGTCCAGGCTTTCTCACAGGCTTCTAGAAGTTTGGAAAAGTCATTAATGCTCTAATGTTCCAGTCTCCCTGTAATTACACAATAGAACCAATCCACTACCTCACTGAAGCTTCTCTTTGTGGACTTACAAACATGACTTTTAGTGCCTTGTGTTGCTCTCTGATTCTTCTAGAATGATCTGTAGCCGAATGCCACTTTTCCAGTAATGGTGCTAAAATGTGATGTAACTAATGGACCTTCTCACTCTTTCTTACTATTATCAATTCCTGGAGTTTTCAGGCAGCACTCTTGGGTTAATACTTTGAGGTAGGAAAATGGCATTGTTAAGTCCCTAGAACTGTAAATGTTTCAGCTGTGCAGCTGTTCCCAAGCAAGGCTTGAAAATCACAGACTAAAGCAGTCTGCATCAGCTAAGTTAGTTGTTTCAATGCATTATACCCAGACTGTGTTATCCATCATAAATGTACAAGAAAGTCTTTTTCCCACTGCTATTGATTTTCACATGGTGACTATTTGTCTGCACTCTTGACAGGATGACAACTGGCTGGTATCGATAAGTTTGAGTGTCCCTTTTTACCCCCTACAGATTAAAACTGGCATGTGGGTGGGATGATTCAGATTAAAACTCATTTAAATAATTGCTCTCTTACTGGTTCCCCCCCATGCAATATCACTTATTATTACGCTGTACTGTCAGTTCCAACATCTTGTCACCCTCCAACAAACCTCAGTCCTATTTGTTCAATGTTCCTTCTCCTTATTGCTGTGTTTTCTATATAAACAAGCTTATATTGTCATTTGTTAGATTCTAATGTCATTCTGAAGCAATAGACAGTGACTTGAAGTAGATATCAGTATGCCATGCTTTTCTAGGAGAGGAGGCAAGTTGCCAAACCTCTGCAATGACAGACTCTCCATTTAGTTAACTTCTTGTTCAGTTTGACTAGTGTAGATGAATCTACCACAAAGAACAGGTATTTCCAGCTTGGGCAGGAAGTCATTCCCCTGTTATAGGCTATTCAGATTTCATTTTCCATTCGAACTGCTGCAGGTATCCTGAGCTCCCTTCAAATTACCAACGGGCTAGACTGGCCCATGAGTGGACAGCTCATTAGCCAGTATGTGAGGGCCTGCTGTGACTATTCTGAATCAAAAAGCAGGGCTTCTAGAAGCAACACGGATGGAGCCTCATGAATTTTAACTGTAGCCTTGTCAGAAATCTGGATTTGATGGTCTCTTTCACGATTGTTTATTTTCCTTATTGTAATTAGCAACATGGGAAGACTTGGTTGGAATTAAGAATCAGGTGTGTAAAGACAATTTTAGGATTGATAGGATTGTCATGGAAACTTTGTTGTTTTGTGGTGCTTTTATTTCCCCCTTTCTCTTCATTTGATAAAGTTTTGGTCACAAATTTCTGCTGATGTGTGCTGGTGGAAGGGTACAGAAAAAAGTAGTAGCAAAGCTGCCTTGTTTTTATTATTTATTATTATTGTATCTACTGTATAAAACCAAAAAATATAGAGATAAAAAAAAAAGAAAACCACACATAATGGCATCACAGGAAACACACTCACATCTGTGCCTTGTTGTAATCCTCCTGAGTGCTTGATCTTGGTATTTCACTCCCATCACTCACACTCATCCAGGGTCACACATCCAGAGCCTACAAATCTCTGTGTTTATACATATTTACAAAATGAGTAGATACTCTGAAAAATAATCATTATTGTGTGAACATTTCCCTCCGATCCTTACTTAGAAATAAAACTTCAGTAGTTGCATAATAGCTTGGTCTTCCTCAATGCAATCTGATCATTCACTTTTCTATTTTAGTTTTGTTCATCCATGCCCACACCTTTTCATTTTTCCGACCTCATTTTCATGCCCCTCTTTCTTTCCTTAGTACATTAGTCACCTCCCACTGGCTTTTTCTTCCCACTCAACTGGAGTTGAATACCTTATGGAATTGTGGCCACATTGGTTCTTCCAGGGTGAGGAGAATAAATGCATCTGAGGCCTGAGTGAAAGGAAGCTGGTGTGAGAGGAGGGAAGTCCTGGTTCTGGATCCTGCTACTTGCAGGAGGCCATCCTTGCTCTCACAGAAGCATGCTGACCCAGCAGGTGGGGAGGCCTGCCTTTCCTGCAGCACTTGTTCTCTTTACTTTTGCTTCCACTTTTTGACATTCCTTTGGAGATCCCTAGTCATTAGTTGTTTAAATCTTGTTCAGACAGTGCTGGTTCCTCTAAGGCCTGTCCTCCACAGGCCCTACTTCCGCTCTGCTTCTTGGCCTCCTCAGAGGGCATCCCAGGGACTCTGCCTCCTCTGTGGTTTCCCTTTAGGTGAGCCTTTCTATTCCATAAACAAACTATTATCTTACAACATTTAGTTTTGGTCTAGAAGTAATGGATCACTTAGGAATAATTGGGATTAGCTATATGAAGGCAATTTTGGATGTGAGCTGCCATTATTTCACAGTTGAGTCAACCATTGAAAGGAAAACATTTATGAGAAATATCAATAGCTGTACTGAAAAACCAACTACATTAAAAAAATAACCCTCTGTGAATCACCTGGTTGGCTGATTTCTCTGCTGCCCAGAGCATGGTAATCAGGACTCATTGTAGGAGAATTTTAGTCTTCTCAATGTTTCATCTTTGGTGGGAATCTTTTCTTTCCTCTTTCAGGATCTTAATAGTAGTGTTTTATAATATTTTTATCCTTTCATCTCTCCACTTCTCTTTTATCTCATTGAAATAAGGAGAATCTGCTATCACCTATGTAATTGTTGACTAGGGACTGCTGAAAATGTCCTTGAAGTAAAACATAGTCATATTAAAATGCTATCTCAAGCAAGCATTTGGATCCTCTGGCCATTATCTCTCATAGTTTTTATTCCATCTAATACCCAGGTCCCCCACGCTGCCCAACTTCTCTAATTTCTACTCCATTTCCTTGCCACCAGGGAAAAAATATTATATGTATTATATAATATATACTATATGTAATATATATTTTTATAGATATATACACACACACTTTGTTTTTAGAGCAATGGAAGTAGGGGTGAGTCTGATATAAAATATTCTGTTGATCCTGAGGCAATCTAAGTTCTTTTTTAGCAGTTTTCTTAAAATTATGAGAGTCATAATCCCTTTTCTGAATATGAAAATATTTATGAATTTTCCACTGAAAAAAAATTGTATTCCCTTCTCCTATTACTTATGTTTTTAAAAGAGGCTCACGAATCCTTGACTATGGCACCTGTCTTTAGCAACACTTTAAGAGGTGTCAGTGAGTGTGAGAAATCCCTCTTCTTTCTCTAACAGTTGATAACCTTCTTCTCTCAACATTTCACCTACATTTCTAATCCTCTTGTGTTATTTGAGATCTGGTTTTGTGACTTTCTGTGTCCAGCACAGATATGCTCTTTGGCTTTCTTTCCCAACAGAACTCTCTTTACCCTTAGATACAACTCTTTGCATTAGTTGTTTTTTTTTCCCTACCTTGGCTATGAGGTAAGTTGACACAGGCATGCTTTTGTTAATAAAGATAGTAAATCTGTCATTGCATTTAAAATCTAAGACCAAGGCTGAATTGTTGCCAGGAATTACTTCAGAAGTAGACTACACCTGTCCCTCTTTCTTTATACTCATTCCAAATTTATTTAAAATTGAATATTGGTTGGGAAGTTGCACTTAAATGATGTTGTATGAGTTCAAAAGTGGGTACATTTTGTGATGCATGAGACTTGTCTGTACATTAAATCATTCCCCAAAATATATTGTTTCTACATAGTTGGGAGGGTGAACAGATGAAAAATTATTCCTCTTTTTTTCCTTGGTTCTAAAATGGGGAGAACAGTCTGAGGTACAACACTAAAAAGATACTTCCCTGATAGATGGCCCAAACAGCAATCTTCCACAGTTCCCATAAGCAATATGAGAGAGAAAAAAAAAACCCAAAAACTGGTTTTCTGAGAAATTGTTATATTTCTCCACTTTGTGTTCCCCTATTTTTTTCTTGTTTCTTTATAATTATGTTGCCAGAGAGCAGGTGACTGATGGCTAAAGGTTATCACTTTAACGGAATGAATATATTTCCATGAGAGAGGATGATTGGGAAAACAGCAGTAATTTTCATTCCTGCCTAGCTCTTTGCCTAGAAGTACATGTTAATGTACTATAGGACAGAGTGAACTATATAATTAAAAAAGGAATATGCAAATGTGTCTAATTTTATCACAAGTATTTAGTGACTCTCTTCTATAATTCCAGGTTAATGGCATTTTGGTGCTTGAGTTAGACCAATGATTCTCAATAGGAATCACCTCCTGCCGCAGGGGTGGTGGGGAGGATGATGGTATCAGAATCTTGTGGAGAACTGTTTGATGTGCTACCTTAAGGAAACATGTTTTCTGAGCTGCCTTATGAGCCTTTGCCTGTTGCTGTTATACCCCTCATGTATGCTATGGTATAAAAGGTTGAGGATCACAGAATTAGATTGTCTTCAAGGACTTCATTATAATTACCTGTTTGATTTTCTGACTCCCCTATTTGCTTGTAAATATGTAATGGCCTGGGCCGTGTCTGTTCATTAATCATTTATCTTATTAATCTTTAATAATATTGTTAAGAATTCATCCCCATTGCCACATGTATAGTAGGTGCTCAGTAGACATTTGTGAAATGAGTGAATGAATGAATTCATGATGTTTTGGGAGATAGTGCAGATAGAGATTTCTCTGAGGTTTAAATTGTTTAGTAATGAGTTGTTTTGCAAGGGCACTTGCAAAAATTTATTACTTCCTTTTCCTCATCCAAAAAGCCACCTGAGAAACAAAATTAAGAAATGAAATAAGAAATAAAATGTGTTATTTAAAAATAAACTGAACAATAAAATATGACTCAATACATGGATCAATCAAATCAAAATGAGAAATGTTTTAAAAATGAGTGGTTATAGTTCAGGAAAGAATCAGAAATGAAAGGAAAACCAGCTCAGACATAAAGACTAAATTAGAATAAATGCAAATATGAATCAATACAACATATACTGCCTTAAAAAGTAAAATGTTAAAGGAGGGAAAATTTTAAAGATCAAGAAGAAGTAATAAAGTTTTGAAGGAAGATCCAGCATAAGTATAATAGTAATTCCCAAAGAGTAAACTGGGAGAACAAAACAAATAAAATTCAAAAAAAATTAACTTAAGAAATCTTCCCTGGAATTAAAAGATATTAGCAACTATGTATTATATAATGCTATATGTCAGTTAGACTTAAGTAAAAAAGACAATACATATTGAAATTTTTTGCTCAAAAATATATTTGAACATTTTGATAAAACAGAAAGTGATTTATAATGGATTGAAAAATTATCTTTACTGTTTTTTTTTTTAAGCAATGCTTTATGTTAAAAGAAAATGGAGAACCATGTTTTGGAAATTTAAAGAAAGAAAACATGAGTCAAAGACTTTTATAGCTAGAAAAACTGACACCCAAGTATAAAGAGCTCAGACTATTACTATAATAATAATATGCAGTGATCTAAAGAATATTGTTCCCATGAGATTTTTCTAAAGCGTCTGCTAGAGAACAAATGCCATGCAATGATAATAACTAGAGGGACATTGCAACAGGGACTGGTGATAAGTATTGAACATAGGTGATAAGTACTGTAGAACTGAGACAAAATTTGGACTAAAAGGGAATATGTATTTACAAAGTGGTAGTATACCTTAAAATATAGAGAAATAATGTAAAAATGGGACTACAAATGGGGAAAGCAAGTAATTTGTTTAAAAACAGTTTTCAATTTTATGGGTGGTGATAGTGTTAGTATTATTATTTTCAGACAATTTATATGCAATATGGGAAAAAGTAAATAAGTGGTTATGTTATTTCTAATTCTATCATGCCATATATCTTTGAGAACTAAAATTTTGGTGTGGAAGAAAGGAGAAACAGTTACAATATTGAATTTATGAATTTTTGAATTTGTGAAGTATTGCATATATATATTTTTTTCTCCATTTCCTATCTCTGTTTACTGGAGAGGCCTAGAAATAGTAACAACCCAGGGGAAAGAGCACACCTAGCATCTAGATGTCTTTGAAATAACATTTCCCATTAGAAACTAGACTTATACAATTGGCTCATTCCAGGGTTGGAGCAGGAAATGTACAAGATTATCTAGAGCATCTTGTTGTATCATATAGCTGGGAAATTTAAAAAATATTGTGGCTATGTCAAAATAACTTAGGAACCAACTTTAAGAATCTCCTACTAGGACAACTTAAACTTCAAAAGAGAGTAATTTCAGTTGAGTGAGACATAAATTATACTTAAATTCATGGGTACATGACTATAAAAGCACCTAACCACCTCCAGAAGATTCTAGAGAATAATTCACTTTCTTGAAATTGGGTTGAGAGAAATAATCAAATATTTATTCTGACTTTCCAATATGAACTGTAACACTGGCAAACCAAATAACAGGTGAGGAGAAACATATATTTACAAAGATGTTTTAACTAATGAAATGTAAAGAGTAGATAGAATTAAACCATCTTCATTTTATAAACCCCAAATGAGAAGATCTAGGTATTAAGCATTAACAACTAACCAAAACACACACACACACACACACACACACACACACACACACACACACACACACACACACACAAAGAGAGAACCAGATGTGGATAGACTTTTGATGAAAAACTACACTAATTAGAATCTTTGTAAAGGATTGGAATGAAAGGCAGTTAAGGTGCTGGAGTCAGCTGCTCATTTCCAGGTAGTTCACAGGTCATAGGAACATATTGAACTGTACCATGTCGTTCAGTAACATTTGGACTGTGGAAACACCACAGGTCAAATGTCCCAGATTCTTTTTTTTTCCCCCAAATTTATTTATTATGCATACAAGAACTGGGGTGTAGGACAGACCAGAGGTGCGGAGTGGTAAGAGGATTCACCAGAGACAGAGTGGGGAGCAGAACAGGCCTGTCTACTGAAGTACACTGCTGAGGGGAGCAGCGGGCGAGTCAGGATTGGTCTGCTGCACCATGTGGGAATCTCCCTGGTTGGGGATCAAACTCGTGCTGCAGTGGCTGCGAATAGCTTCATAGTGCTGTGACTTAATCCGTTGTGCCACCAGGAAGGCCCAAATGTTCCAGATTCTTGAACAAATAAATTGCAAGGCAAAGACAGGGATAGCTGAGAAACCTGTGAATTAAAAGATTAAAAAACAAAGCATCTGACTTAATAAAATGGACATGACTATAATATAATGTTTAGGAATATACACTAATGTGATAAAACCATAGATCAGTGAATATTATCAAAGTTAGGATATCTCTTCCTAATTTAGTCTTGGAAGGTTGTATGATTATAAGAAGTTGTTCACTTCTAGATTATCCAGTTTGTTGGCATATGATGTGTGTTGTAAATTTCATTTATGATTTTACATTTTAGAGTTTTTTTTTAATCTAGTTAGAGGTTTGTCTCTTTTATTTATCTTTCCAAATAATCAACTCATGGTTTCATTGGCTTTTTGTACTGCCTTTTTGATTTCTATTTCATTTATTTCTACTCTGGTTTTTATTATTTCCTTCCTTTCACTGGCTTTTGGTTTCATTTGTTCTTTTTTAGTTCCTTAAGGTGTAGATTATTTGAGATCTTCCTTGTTTCTTGAATAAGTATGTATTGGATAACAGAACTGAAACTATAAAATGAATAGAGGAAACTTAGGCAAAATGTTCTAATATACTAGCTTCAGTGATGTCTTTGAGGGCTTGATTGTAATTGGTAACCAAAACAAAAGAAAAAAATAAACAAATGAGACTACATCAAGCTAAAAAGTGAAAGAAATTATCATTAATACAAAAGGACATCCTACCAAAAGGGAGAAATTTTTTACACATCTAACATCTGACAAGGGGCTAATATCCAGAGCTACAAAGAACTCATACAACTCAACAACACGAAAACAAATAACCCAATCAAAAATGGGCAGAAGAGCTAAATAGGCTTTTCTCCAAAGAAGACTTACAGATGGCCAACAGGCTCTAGAAAAATGCTCATCGTCACTTATCCTCAGAAAATGCAAATCAAAACCACAGTGAGATATCACCTCATAACTATGAGAATGACCTGTATCATAAGGACCAGAAACAAGTGTTGATAAGGAATGTAGAGAAAAAGGAACACTTCTACACTGTTGGTGAGAATGTACACTGGTTCATCCCTTATGGAAAACAGTATAGAAGTTTCTCAAAATATTAAAAATAGATCTACCATATTATTCAGAAATTCCTGTCCTAGGTATCCATTCAGAGACTATAAAAACACTAACTTGCCAGGATATAGACACTCATATTCATTGCCCTACCATTTACAGTTGCTAAGGTATGGAAATAACCTAAGTGCCTAAGGATAGATGAGTGTATAAATAAAGTGTGGTAATATACAAAATGGAATACTACAAAGTGATAAAAAAGATGAACTCTTGACATTTGTGACAACAGAGATGGAACTGGAGGCAATTATGCTAAGTGAGAAAAGTCATAAGAAAGACAAATACTGGATGATTTCACTAATTTGTGGAATATATAAAAATAACAAAGAAAAGTAACATGAAAATATACTAAAACAAACCCTAGAAATCTGACTACAGAACTGGACGATTTGTGGTGGATACAAAGTGAGGAGGTGGCATCCTCTGGATTATGGTTGAGGACCATTGTGGGTTTAGTGGTGAATGTGGTATGATCACATACATTTGGAGAGGTGTGAACTTAAACTCCTAAAACAAATACAGTTTTATGAATCAGTGGTATCTCAATAAAAATAATGACTAGAAAAAATATTTGATTTTCTTTTAAGTGGAGGGTTATTTAAATGTTACAATTTCAGAGAAGTCCTCTTATGAGAACAACCTCATTCCTGTTTGAAAGTTATAAGAAGCAGCGGCAATGAAGTAAAACAGGAAGAAGTTGTGCAAAATTGGTTCAAATTAAAATCTTTTTAGATTCTTTAAGTACAAGGATAATATTTTCTTTTGGGAAGAGGGTGATAGTTGAAATATGAATGGTACACATGCTGGGGTTGGCAGAGGTGACTACCTTAACTTAGGTGGTGATTGCAGAAAATCTGCATTATAAAAACTCATTACATATAATGAGTTACATTTTGTCTGATTCTTCTGTTTTATTTACAATTAGAAGTTTAAAACAAAAACGGTCATTAAGATTGCATGGCATTTTTATTTCCTTTCCCAAGTAATTTCTGTGGTTCTTCCTGTGCCTGTATCTGTGATCTGAGATCTCATTAATGACTAGAGTTCAAAGACACTTAAAACAGAAGTAAAATCCATCTTTATATGAGAGTATGCCCAATGCTTGGAGAATTGACATGGTTCAAAACAGACATGCTTCCCTTTTGGAATCCAGAATTTTCCAGTATTTTATTTGCCTCCAGGGAAAACAACATGACTTTATATGCTTGTCATTAGTGAGAATTTCTAACACTTGGGTGTCAGGCAGCTGGCAATAAATCTCAGTGGATTAAACCACGGCCCTAAGTGGCTTACTCATGCCTTGGCATTCTCTGAATAGCTGCTAACAATGACTGCAAGCTGTACTTTCCAGAAACTAGAGTTGATCTTTATTTAATGTATCCATCCATTGTGTGAACTTTGCCACCTGGGAATTGTAGGATGAAAAATGAGTCACTGAGACTTGTACATTGTGAAAGGCAAACTCTCCCTCCCCATCCCCCCAAGCGGTCCTAGAAATTAAATCTTTTTTTTCCTTAGCGATTCACTAAGTGTTTGCAATCACAGTCCACACGTTTAGTCGTCAAGATGGATGTTTCTAAAGGAATTATTTTTTCATTTCATGGTGAGATTCTTTTTATCTTCCAGACACTTCAATTACTGACAGAAACTGGACATGAGAGTCTCAAGTAGGGAGGTTTCATTTGTACACTGGTGCTCAGGGATGAGGGTCACACATGTGCTGCCTGGCGTCCCATATCTGATGAGCCACAGAGGACGCTGATGGAGATTTCTGAAACTCCGTTCAGGATCTACCTTTTCAATCAACATCTTTGAAAACAAAAGGAATACCCAGTGATAATTACAAAAGTCATCCCTCTTTTCTTCTTTGGAGAACTACTGTAGAATAAAGTACTTCATAAATAATGCCAGAGAGATCAGAAAGGGGTGAAGTCAAATTATTTGCATGAGGCTCTGGAAAGGTATTTATTTGCAAAGATGCAATTTATCTAGTTGCAATGGTGCTCATGATATAAAGACATCTGGGAGAGAAAAACTTTCATAAAAACATTTGTTGATGTTTGGGAAAGACTTCTTGATTTGAGGGATTGGAAGATTGGGGAATGAAAAAAATACTGTGAAGTGAAACGCAGAGGTCAGAGGTGAAATGGTGAGCTGGTTTGCGTTGATTTTGGGTTTGTTTGTAACTTTACTGGGGAGGAAGTTAGCATTCAGAATAAACAGTGTATTGTATGAAGTTGAAAAAACTCTACTATCGCAAAATGCTTTAAAAACTGATTTTCAAGGTGGATATTGATGACTTTAATTTCAGGAGCTCCCTGGAGCTGACCAGGCTGACCAGGACTCAATGGCCCCTTTGGACCGCTTCCTTTTGACTTGCACCTAAGCACATGGAGGGATTCCTGTTGACTTTTTATGGAGCTCCCTGTAAGACTGGCTTGGGAGGCCCTGAGCATCTGGCCAATGTAGCAGAATCCGTGGGCTGGGACTCTGCAGAAGCTTTGGCCCAACAGAGTGAAACTGCTGAACTTCAGAGTTTTCACCAGTTTGTTTCACTTTAAAGAGCAGCCTCAGCTTGAACAGCTGGGGCTAAATTGCAGGGGAGAGTGTTTCCGTGAGCTTCACTGGCTTTCCCAAATGAGTGTGTGAAATCTGGCCCCTGTCAGCAGTGCCCAAACACAGCCCTCTGATTGTGCCTCAGTGAAATGAGGGTGGTTTCATTTCCCTTTTTAAAGTCCATTTCCCACACAATCAAACCTCCTCTAGTCAGGCCCACTTTCTTCTGTTTTTAGCAGAGAGCTGTTTAGGCCAGGGAAATATCTGGAAGCACTTATTGTTCATATGACTTTGCGGGCTTTTCGGTTCCCTTCTGGGCTTCTCAAACCTAAACTGGCAAATAATGTGACTTAAAAAGTGAAAGTCTGTCCTAGCTCAGTATCCATTGTCTAATTCTTAGTATTTCAATCATTTTCTCTCTGCTGGACTTTTGACATTTAAAATCAAGAATGGCAGTGACTGGGCACTTATGCCTCCTTTTCTCCATTCCTGTGCCAAAAGCTGACATTGTTCATGATCACTGACTCCTTTCTGCTCAATCTGTACTCAACCTCAGAATACTTATTAATAGGGCCAATCAATGAGTTAGCCTATGTGTTGAATATTTCCTGTCCACATTAAGGGGTGCTTGTGTGACAGTAGAGTGGCCCAAAATCCACTGGTAATCTACTATTGAACAGTATTGTAATGAATGGAATCTTGAATAAATGGTTAGAACTGAGTTCTTGTCTCAGCTCTGCCATTTACTGGATACATACAAATACATTCAATCTATTTGAAACTTCGTTTTCCTCATCTGAATAAATAGACTCCCTGGTCTAAATATCTTCCAGATTGTTGAAAATATACAGGAATAAAATGGTTGTTGATGCCTTTGCAAACTACCTGGTATAATACATAAAAGCTATTAGTACCTCAATATATTACAGATTTCTGCTTCCCTAGTTCCTAGACTTATGGGAACAACAGGTGCTATGTACCTCAAGTAAGTACCTGAAATTCCCAGTATTAATAGCCCCATGGAGAAGCACTAGATTGGAATTCAGCATATCTAGGTTTTTCTTTATAGCCTATGAGTGGTTGCTTATAACATCTTGACTATTTGGGCTCTGTATCCATATTTGTAAAATTAAAAGGTTAAATTAGATGAGTGTTAAGCATGATACTTTTGTACTTGAAACCGCATTTTTAATGAAATGGAACACGATACCATGATTCATATACACAGACACACATATATATATGAAACCCTTATATATAAATGAGATGTATACAAGAAGCTGTGCTAAGTTATGTGGCAATGGGTGCCCAGAGGCATGCCTATTTGACCTCTTCTGCAGGTGTCCTAGAGACATGCTTGTGGCACCCAGGGCTCCCTTGCAACACAATTTGAAACCACTGTACCAGATGTTCTCCAAGATCCATTCACTCTAACATTTTGTGATTCTAAATGAGTAAAGAAGTTTAATTTCTTGGTGCCTTGGTCAGTGTTCTTATTATACCATAGAACCAACTGGCAATTTACAGCTTTGTCTATGCAGGCACAGCTAGCAAGTTAAGACTAAATGACATATTCTTTCCTTTGCTTTCTTTTAAGAGGTGGGCTGTAGAGGACAGCAGAAATGTCTCAGAGTCTGTGGAGTCATCTTGTCTATAGAGCCATCTGTTTAATGAAGATTTGAATCTTCTGTACTCTCTCCCCACAATACATTTAGGACTGCAGACATTTGTTTAGTGTCAGTTATGGGCCAGGCATGATCTGCCTGGGGGATTTTGCAGCGGGGTTGCAAATGTCATTAACACACAGCCTGGCTTCAAGGATCTCACATAATCACAGTAGCTTTCAAATTGTGTTTTTCAATTACTGCTGGAACTTTATTCCTTAAGCTTTATGTGTCAGGATCTTATTAGTTTTTTTTAAAATATTTATTTATTTATGCATACAAGAGCTGGGGTGTGGGCCAGAGGTGGGGGGTTGAGGTGAGAGGATTCACCAGAGTGGGGAGCAGAATAGGCAGATCTACTGAAGTACACTGCTCAGGGGAGCAGCGAGACAGGAGAGGTCTGCTGTGCCATGTGGGAAACTCCCTGGCGGGGTATCAAACTCATGCTGCAGTGGCTGCAGATAGCTTCATAGTGTTGAGACTTAACCCCTTGTGCCACCAGGGAGGCCAAGATCTTATTATTTTTTATGTATTGGTACAATGAAACAGTCTGTTTGTTGTACCTGAAATATTTGGTCTTCATTTGGTGTAGCTCATGTGGGTCCACACCTCAGGCCAGGAGAGGCCAGTGCCTGTTATTCAGGGCCCACTAATGGCAGCTGTCAAGGCATAGGTTTGCCCTTGTGTGAGTTCTACAAAGTACTTGGAACTTTTTTTAAAACAAAAGTTAAAAAGGCTGGAAAAGTTAAAAGCCTAGAAATAGAAAGCATTTTTAGATTTTAAAAATTAAAGCAATAGTGAAAAGAGCCCTCTTCCTTTAAAACTATACTCAGTAAATTACTTCAGGGTTATTTATCCTGAACTGGGTAAGTATCATATGACTGAACTTCTTTAAAAATGATGGAAAAAATCTTTAAAATGTTAACATTCTTTGGGAGAAGTAATAGGAAAATGGGTATATGTACTAGTGTTTAATGTTCTCTTTTCCTTCAATAAAAATAATGGTATTTCTTCATCCAGGAGACAAATTATATTATTTGGTAACAGATTTTTTTACTTTTTAGATTACATATCAAATATAATCAAATTATAAGAGCAACTGTTAGCATCTATCATTCTATTCTAAGTTATAGAGACCATCACGTAAACAACTTATAAAATATGTAAACTTCTGAGCAAAGGAAAAAAAAGACAGATGAGGTAATCGTGAGTATGAGGTAAACTTGTTAGAACAACTGTTCCCCAAAATGAAGTCAAACTAAATGACACTCTGACATCTATTCCTCCACAGTGCCCTGCATGTGAAGCTCAAAAATTCCGAGAGGAACCTTTGACTTCTTACTATGCCCCTTTGCTCCACAGAAGAATGGCACAAACCGTACTCTGTTCTTCTCCAGGTCCCTTGAGATCCATTTTCTGTTGACAGTAGGTAGGTGGGGTGGAGTTGGGGTAGTTTTTTGGTTAAGTCAGGACAGGGCTCAAAAGGCTTAATTCACATTGGGAAAACTTTTTTGGTGGTTTAAATATATTATCAAAAAAGGTAAACTTTTCAACTTCTGGCCAATTCATTTCCAGAGATGCACCTGAGAGAGAATATGAGAGGTTTTCCTGAGGAGAGTATATTGGACATTGTGTGGTTTCTGACAGAACTCAGTAAATAACAGCTAATGCGATTGATTCTGATGTGCAATTGTTCATCAACTCTATCTTTTAGCAGCCTGCTGAACTTTAATAACTTCTCAATTCTGTACTAAGTTCTTGCTAACCTAACAACATTGCTTCTGATGGAGGGTCTTTAGACTCAAACCTTTCAGAGCATTTTGTTGAGTTCCTCATATTTGCAAATCATAACATATGGAGTTCAGAAGGATGGGGCATAGATACAGAATTCCTGTTTACAGGGATTTCAAGTGATTGGCAGCTTCATTATCAGAGGCTGAAATGTGATGGTAAAATCACAGTGACATCTGCCTCCCCATTTGTTATGGTAGATTTGGACTGTCTGCTTGTGGTATGCTCCCTAGTCCCTTAGTGCTCCATATGGGACCTTCTGGAAGGTGGGTGGCCTTTCCAGAAGATGATTTCTGTGTCTGAGTTTCAAGGGCATCTGAGTTCTTATGATGTCAGTGGTCATCTGTTCTAGTTCTGGTGCCGTAGTCCAGAGCATTAAACCACTAACAACCATAATGAATGAAGAGAAAGAACCTAAAACTCACTGATTGTGTATGCTGTGCCAGTTACTATACAGGGGTACATTAGAGTATATTTAGTGCCTACAATACCCCTGGAAGTCTGGTGAGGCTAATGGTTGAGTGGGTGTTGCTGTTACTATATTTGAATGGCTGATTTATTCTGGATTCCTGGGTAATGCACAGTGAATATTCTCTTAGCTAACAGTGGCCCCACTGAAATAGTTGTCTGTCAAATATCAGGAGGTCCCAATTTAGGAAGAAAAGGTCACAGATTCTCTGCAAATTCCACTCTGCAAAGTTACCAAGATTGGAGGCTTATTAGTTTTATCATGGCTTGTTGAAAGGACCTTCCTCAAAATACCCTTGATTCTCTAGCTGTATGTTCAGTCTCCAGTCAGCTCTGTTCTGGGACCCAGGACCAGCTCAGTGGTTGGATAGGGATGATTTCTCTGCATCTCAGGTACTCTGCTGCATCTTGTTCTGACTTGACATGGGGTTCAGGGTATTTGGGACCTCCTCTTTGGGAAAGCTGGAGAAGTACAACCCTGAACCCAGACTTAGGAGGGGTGTCTTCTGCATTACTTACTGACTTCATCCCGCTCTTCAGAACATCTGTCTTAAGGAAAGCTCTTCTTTTGGGAATTCAAATTTCATAGTTCTCCAAATAACATATTCAACTATTTTTCTGTTAATAAAAAAAATTCATAACTGTTACTTAGAAATTAACCAAATCACTCTGGCAGTACTTCAGATAAAGGCTAAATGAAAAAAAATAAATCAAGAGAAACAGAAGAACCTATGAACCATATTCTAATTAGTACAGAAATTGCTGGACAAACTTCAATTCACTTATTTCAATATTTTAGCAAGAGGCTGGGACTGGGAAAGTAACTGTCCTCACACATATATGAGCTGGTTTTCTAACATATTTTACTCACTGAATCCAGGTGTGTAACCAAAATTTCTACTCATTGCTGCATAGAAAGGGCCCTTCTTTTCATTCTAGCTCAGCCTGTGTGAGGGAGGGAATGTGGAAGCGATGATTCATTTTGTGTGATGCTACACCACTTGTAACTGGGGAGCGCTTCGCTTCCTGTGAGGCAGATCAGTTCCAACATTTGTGGGAATATTTTGACTACCACTGTTTACTCGTATAAAAATCTGTGTTAAAAAATGTGAGAATCACTGTTTTCTATGTAAAATGTCAATAGTTTTATAATAGCAATAAATATTTAAGGGAGAAAGGAGGCACAGTGTTTAACTTATTCTAAGCTTGACATCCCGAGCTGTATAATTTAATCACAACAGCCCCACCCTTCAGTTCTTCAATATTTTACCAAATACATTTCATGAATAAATATTAGCCAAGTACTTCTGGAATTTGTGATTAAATATTAACAGGGTTATTTTTACAAAATGTACAGGAACATTTCACAGTCTTTTGTCTATGAATGTAAATAGTCCTACAGACATTTTGACAGAAGCTTGTGGTTCCTTTTAGTGACACCTGCTTTAGGTATTATTTATTATGAGAGCCAGTTTTCTCTTTTTATTTGCTTCTTCCCCACTAAAGCCTATGGTTTATTATCCTTTGCAAGTATGGTTTTACCAAGGCAATGAACAATAAAAAAATTGTAATTTATCTTAATAAACTTGAATGGGAATCCACTTGCTTTGGACATTTCCAGCCAGGCATAATTTATTCCCATCCTTGGCTGTGAAACAGTGTGGATCTTCTTAACTGAGTCCCTGACAGATGGTTTCAGTTTTTCGGAACTCCATTTCCAATCATTTTGCCCATATTGCAAAATTGGCCTTGAAAAAGGGTAAAGAGTTGTTATGCTGCATTAACATCCCTTCAGAATTGCTTGCTGTGAAGGGCATGAAGAAATGAAGGAAATCAAGAGAGGAATGCTTGAAAAATATGCTCCTTGAAGTTAGAAGTGTAGTAACATATTGATGATATCAGATTACATCACAATCTCCATTTCGTTTTGATTGTAAATCCCCAAGACACATTAAATGCAATAATAAAAACACAAATACTCAGTTAATATGGCTCATAAGCCAGTCTAATGGTCTCCATAATGTGGAAAGTTAGAAAGGGCTCTAGTTAAGGCTGACTTCCCGTCATCTTAAATCCTGCTGATAGGTGCCACCACTGACTATTAGAGGAACAGAGATCCTCATAGCGCCTTTCAAGTCTTGCTACCGGCTTATAATGAAAGCACTCAAATATCTACATTCATTTTCTAAGAAACATGAATTGATCACATTCAGTATGCCAAATTTTCATTTTCTTTTGCTGCTTCAGCTGACTGAGTTCTTCATCTAAAGTGCTGTTCTTTTCTTTTTGTCGCCTTTTAGTTTATGATCAAAATCAATGAGGACTGAAGCTTTCCACAGCCATCTATAAAATGCAATTACTGTATACAACACACAGTAAAACTCCTGTGGTGTATATGTTGAGACATAATTTATGCCACTTACCTCCAGAGAGGTATCGATCTTTTTCTGTGAATGTTTTACAAAAGGGTCTCTTGAGTGCAAGGGCAAGGAAATATGTGGCTATTGGGGCTGATCTATAATTTGATTAATAATGACCAATCTCTTGAACTTGACTTCTCACTGTACTCTTTTTGTGATCTGACCTTAGATTTTTGTTGCCTTTCCCCCCCCCTTGGCCATTTTTGTAGAGGCATAGTTATCCCTATGTTTTGATGTTCTATTCTTATTTCTTGCCTTTTCCGTGATGGAGTGCTCATCAAATTTGGCAGGCTGTTGGGGCAAGGTGGGGGTGGAAGTATGAACACTACTTTGAGAGTAGGGAGACCTTAGTTTGTCTTCTCACTCAGTCACTTAATAGTTGTATCCCTTAGACACTCCATTTACCTCCCCGAGTGTCAGTTTTAACCTCTGTAAAACGGAACCAATAGTCTGCATCAGGGGACATTGTTTTCTAAGGATTAAATGAGATAATTTATTTATTGAATATCTACCAACCAGTAATTTTTGATAGACTTCGGAGGACATGATGGTGAATAAGACAGACTTGGTTCCTGCCTTCATGGAGCTTGCATAAACCACAGTGTTAAATTAAAGCCCATAAGCTTTAACATGTTATTCAGATGGGAGGTCGCTCTGTCATCCTTATAGTTGTATTGTTGTTGTTATGCCTGAGAGTGGAAAGCCAAAATAATGCTGATGCTCTTTCTGACAATCAGTCCCATTGGTGGAGGGAACAGTTAGAGCTAATGACATGGAAATTGTTCTGAAACTGCACAATGAGCTTTCTTAATGCTCCAAAGCTTAGCATTTACTAGTTTATCCCCTTAAGTTTGGCTGGGAGCTCTATTTATTGATTATTTCCCTTGTAGCCGGAGTGTTCTAAGTGAAAGAGACAGGAAGAAAAAGAAGGAAAGGCCATTTCTTTAGACTCTTCTAAAAAGTAATCTATCTGAGTCAATGAACAGGGGAAGTTCATTTTCAAAGAATAAATGTTCCTGTTTTATCCACAGTCCCTCAGGATCTTATCTTGAGTCACCATATATGTATGAATAGTCCGACATCGGCTCAATTGTCTTTGTAAAGCTGGGCAAATTTGTGATTAAGGGGTGCTAGCTCTTTGGACTGGGAGATTGTAGTCATCACCAGAGTTACATTATGGGTTTTTTCTGTCTTCCAAATTATGTGGGGACCATGGTTAACTTACTTGAAGGGGTATCTCCTTCTGAGACTTCTGTACCAGCCAGGGAAGGAAGTGTGTTTTAAATTACTTGCAACTTTAACCCTATAGCTCTGGCTATTTTCACACTGCTGAACAAAGAGTAGGGTTCAAGCCCAGTACTTGGCTGACATGAAAAGTGACAGCAGGTAAGCATATGATAAATCAGACTGCTTTGTGTTTTGACTTTGCTTACTGCTGTTCCCAGAACCTCATATTTTCCTGGAATATTTGTCTGTACCATGTGAAAAAAGAACATTTTATCCTGACAGAATGAAGGAATAGCTCAGGCTAATTTAGAGGGTAGTATAAACTTTATTGTTATATGACTACAATGTATTTTCCTACCTTGACCTGGAGTAAGCATCAACTTTTGGGATGAGAGAAAAATTAAATGTCTACTTTCAGCTCACTGAGGTCAGCAACTTAATAAAATGCACTCACACACACACACACACTATATATATATATAAACACATACATACATACATGTATATAATTTGCATACATACGTAATCAGAAAGATAGATGGTCAAGGGAAATTTCCATTGAGGTCAAGGTTCACTTTTTGGCTTAAGAACAAAAGCCTGGAAAAAGCCACTTCTAGTTAGATGAGATACTCATGCATGCCCGAGAGTGAACTAACTCTCTCTCTCTCTCTCTCTCTCTCTCTCTCTCTCTCTCTTTTCAGTTGAGAGAATTTGCTACAAGTTTGAGGAATAGCATACAAGTACTACTGGATAAGATGCATAGAATGGGCATCTATTTGTCTATCTAGAAAGAGAGAAAATGCTAATATAAGTGGCCATGTGTCCCTCAAGCATCAGAGAAGACCCTATGGCAAGACCCAAGAGAGTGAACCCTAAATTTTTAGAGACTGGGGAAGGAACAGATGGTAACTGGTCAGAATAGAGATGTATCAGCTAACTTTCAATAATGAGACTTTTCCAAATAACCCGCCAAAGCACACATTAGAGAGTCCACATCAAACTACTTGATTGAGTATGTGCTGTAGTACTAGTTCATGTAGGACTTCCTTCACCACTCATTTCTCTTCACTCCCACCCCCCTGCCCAGTCCCCGTCCACCAACTGATATGTCTAGAGGAGGGCAGCTGGGAAATCCAGGAAGCAAGCCATGCCCCTCTCCCTGCTCTGCTTGTCTCCGGCCTGAGAAAGCATGAAGAGGAAGAGGAGAGAAGGTTGCACATTAAATTCAGAATTTTAATTAGTATCATAAACTGAACACTCTACTTTTTTTTTAAATTTATTTATTTATGCATACAAGAGCTGGAGTGCAGGCCAGAGGTGTGGGGGAGGGTGAGAGGTTTCACCAGAGACAGAGTGGGGAGCAGAACAGGCAGACGGACTGAAATACACTGCTGAGGGGAGCAGTGGGTGAGGCAGGAGAGGTCTGCCGCACCATATGGGCAGCTCCCTGGCTGGGGATCGAACTCGTGCTGTAGTGGCTGCAGATAGCTTCATAATGCTGAGACTTAATCCGTTGGGCCACCAGGAAGGCCTGACAAGCTACTTTTGAATTGACACTATATAATATAAAGCAACTGTATTGCAATTTAAAAGAACTCATAAGTAATTAGAAAATATTGGGTCCGGCTCAGGTTTTCATCCGGGGTCAGTGGGAGACAAAAGAGAATTATATCTTGAGTACCTGACAAATGGTCCTCAAAGTAGGTCCCTAGGCACTCCATATTGGTGTTGCCTGAGAACATCTTAGAAATGCACTACACCCCCATGCCCACCCCAAATGAGAAACGCTGGAAAGTGGGACTCAGCATCTCAAGCTCTTCATGCGAAAACTGGGAAAACACTTGTCCTAGAGTCATGTCTGACAATAATAGCACAAGAAAAAGTTAGTGGCCTCCTTAATGTGCTCAGATAAATCTATATAATGATCCTTTTAATAAATATAGAGTCCCTCTTTTAATAAATATAGAGATGTAAATAACAAAAGATTCACCCAGTTTTTTACTGCAGTGACATTACAGCTGACATTTCCTCTTCTGTATGAGAATCATTCCTGCTCTGCTTATTTTGTGAGACTGTTGTATCAAATGAGTTAGTGTGTTTGAAAATGCTCTTTAAACCATGAAGCACCGTATGTATACAAGTTATTATCAATAGAAGTGCCTTATTTATATATATATCAAGTTCATTTTGAAAGTGATATCCTTGGAGTTGGCTGCTTATTTAACTTTCATTAACATACCTATCAACCAGTTCTTACCATTAACCAATCAGGTAGCAAGCAGAAGAGAGCTAACCAGATGGGAAAACTGGTCAAATCTTAGCTGAATGCCTTAATTTTAGTGAGAAAAAAATAAAGTTGATGGATTTTGTCAAGATAGATAATGGATATTCAGGGTTAATTAATGACCACACACCTATCAGTCTCTACACCCCGTACTTTATACATACATGCACAAAATTCCTTTTTTTTTTAAAGATTTATTTATTTATGCGTACAAGCTGGGGTGCAGGCCAGAGGTGGAGGGTGGTGAGAGGATTCACCAGAGTCGGAGTGGGAGCAGAACTGGCAGATCTATTGAAGTATATTGCTGAGGGGAGCAGCGGGCGAGGCAGGAGAGGTCTGCTGCGCCATGTGGGAATCTCCCTTGCCGGGTATCGAACTCGTGCTGCAGTGGCTCTGGATAGCGTCATAGTGCTCTGTTTAGCATTGCACCACCAAGGAGGCCCCATACACACACTTTCAAAAATGTTTTTGCCCATGATGTAGACATAGTCTTGTGTTAAAGTAAGGAACATTTGCAAATAAAAAGAATTTAAGGAAGAGATGAATAGTTTTTGGAATTTCCTTTGTGGAAAGTCCTTTCCATATTGAAAATAGTCTTTCATTTTGCTTGCTTTTATGGGAACATCTCTTTTTCAGTTATTGGCGAATAGAACTGAATGGAATTTTGTCTTTATTGGTATGGATAATTGTGTGTTATGAACTTCAGTATTGCTCGCAGTCATTGAGTACGTTATTTCAAAGCACTATTATGTGCAAAGTCCTAAGGGAGATGTCAAGTGTGTTATTGCTCCAAGTTGTTCTCAGTTAGACAGAGGGACAAGATTTAGATCCAGGGAAAGGAAACATGATGTCAAGAGTGGTGTGAACAAACAGAATCTAGGGTTAGGGTTGGCTAGATAATGCATGAGTGTGGGTGGCTTATTTATTTATTTTTTTTAAGAATTTGGGATTTTAGCTCTGATCAGTTTGTATACATTTTGTTTAACATGAGAGTAAAATGTTTGGCAGTTGACATTCTGGCAGCTTGGTTGTGGAAATAGTACAAAGTAAACAGATTCTACACAGTATAAACCTCTTAACAGGCAAAAGATGAAGCAGTAATGCTAGTGGGAACCCCACTCCAGGTGCCTGTGTGATGAGTAATGGTGTTAGATGGGATGTATCTTTGAACTGTGCCAGTGAAGAATTCTTTGTCAGTTCTTACATCAAGCGGGAAGAGACCAATCTTAAGGAAGGGGCTTAAGAACTTTGCATCACCACTACAAAGAGAACAAGTTGTTTGAGCATAAGAATGCTCATTCCAGCTGAGACAACTCAGAGAGAATGCTCAGGAGACCCCCTGCCTGGCTAGTCTTACATAGCTACTCCTGGGGTGCATAGCAAACAGCCAGTACTCCAATACTGTACTTTCATCATGTGCCCAGGCAAAGACCAGAACTCAGTAATAAGGACCCTGATGCAAACAGCAGAGATCCCAGCTGAGCTATGCCAGCTCACAAAGGCCTGTCTGGGTTAGAAGATTAGCACAAATGAGATTTGAATTCAGTTTAGCTTGCTTACAATGTGGTTAACTATTAGGCCACTGAAACAAGCAGTGTAACGATGAGAGTTCAGTGAGTACGTACAGCATCTTCCTACTGCCTCTCAGGCTCTGTACCTCAAGTTCTGTCCTCAATACTAAATGCATGGTGGGAAGTAGGGTAGAGCAGCCAATGCTGGACTCCCTGTAACACTGAATTGGGGAAAGATCCCAACGGCCCTCAAAGGTCTATTTTGGGGGTTTTTACTCTCCACCCACTTTGTGCACTTTAGACAGTTGGCCTTTGTGTGCAACTGGCCTGGCCATGGCTTTCCACATGACTGTAGACTTCACAGGAGATTCTGCACCACATTAGTTGAAAATGATCTCAACTTTCCTTATGAGGAAGAACCACAGAAAAACAGAAAAACTCTCCATATCTTTCAGTTTTTTCCCTATGAATTCAATGAATATAAAATAAAAGGACTAATGTTTTTATAACAGAGACTGGGTTGCAGCATTTTGAATAACTCTTTTTATCATTTTCAAATATTTGTGAGTTAAAATACCACACCCAGACATTGCTGTTTCTAAACTTGAACTCTCAGAAGTTTCCTAACTATCAGGGTCAAAATATTGGAATCCAAATAGGGGGAAACAAGGCAAAGCTTGGTTTGGGTGTGGGTGTGCAGGAACTTATGAAGATGGAAGTGTAGGCTGAAGTTGTGGTCGCTTTTGCATCCTAAACTTCAAAGTCTCCCTTCAACAGCATCAATCCCCATTTGTCTGGTAGCCCCTGATGGTAACAGCATTGGATCAGGCATTTGGATTTTTTCCTTATATTTTCTCCAGAAAATGGATGACTCATTCATTTGTGGTAACAATTCCTGACTGGGAAGTTTTAAAAGTTTGGTGAACTGGAAAGAGGCAGGGTATCATAACACTAAGGGAAAGATGTTAGGAATGGACTGCTTGAGTTTAAATTGCAGCCTTTCATTTCCTACCTGTGTGATTTTGGGCAGGTTGCTAATCTCTGTTCAATTCTGCCAGTGCAAGATTGCATTTTGATCATTTATAAAAGTGACTGAAATGTAAGTGGTTGCTATTACTGTTTCCAAACTCAAATGCCTCCTCTTTTGTGAAGAGCACAATATTGTCTAGATTGCTTAGGGTTTGTCTACTGCTGTACTATAGAATTTTTAAAAGAAACTTGTTTCTTAACCTGACTGGTAATAATGCTGTCTATAACCATTGGAACCAGCTGATACATTATTCATCATCCTGATAGAAAAATAAAATTCAATGTATTTTACTTTCTTAACCTCACCTTTCACAGAATCATATAATTTTCATGCAGATCTACTCCAATTAGTCTACTTCATTTAGACATCAGATCAAAGGTTCAGTGAGTAGTTAGCAGTCTCCTAGCTTTGTAGTTACGGGGTCAGAATTTGAATACAATTCTTTTCTATACTCTCAACTCTAAGAAGTTGTCAAGAAAACACACATTCAGAGTAATAATATAGGTGAGGTGTCTATAACTCTAATTTTGTATGGTCTAGTCTGTGATCATGGAAAGTGTCATACTATAATTCTTTAATGTACTTTTTTCTGAGTTTGAATTTTCAGCATGTTTTTTGGTTTTGCTTTTTGCACTGTGAAAAATCAGTCAGCTATCACAGACATGTTTTCTGTCATACAGTTCTCCTAAGCACTAAGGATCTGTCATTCTAAATTCATAATATAATATGGCTATCAGTTCTCACCACTGAACTCAAGTTGGGCTTTTTATGTGCACAGTGCAAAAAATGGAAAGCTGTAATTTATTATTGAGTAATGAAATGGCAACTAATCATTTCCTGGAAGCTTTTAGCAGTTGTACTATACAAGACATGACAATAAAACAATAATGCAGGGTGTCTGGAAGCAGTGATTCTTATACCCAGCCATGCAATCCCTGGTACACAGTATCTTTTAAAATTTGGATTCCTGCATCCACTTACGCCCTTAGAATCAATATGTCTATCATATGGAATTAGTCATTAAAAATTCCATGATGATTGAGGTGAACCACTTAATTAAGTACATATTAAAACAGTCTTAAAACCCTGGAATCATATTTCAACTATGAGAATCAAAGCACCCGGGCACTGGTAGCAGTTAGTGTATACATTCCAGTTCAATTCTACATATTATTGATAAAGAAAAGATTGGGAATAGTTTAGCAATTTTAGGATCATAAAGGTCTAGAGGAAGAAGAGAGCTCATAGATTATCTGATATGTCATTAACATTTTATAGATAAATTAAGAACCAGAAAGGCTGTGTGAATGGTCCCAGGTTACTATAAATAGCAAGCTGGGACCTATCATAGCCCTACCACAAAGATAAGGCTGTTTTATCAGGACATATTCAAGGTCCTTTCAGGTGTTTTGGTCACATTGGTGTTGAAGACAGGAATGGGAGAAAGGCCATCGATTTGGCCTTCATCTGTCTTCTAAATTTGTCTCATAATATTTCACAGAGAAAAATTAAGTCAAGATGTCCTATGAGGACACTGAAAATTCCATGATGATTGAGGTGAACCACTTAATTAAGTGACATATTAAAACAGTCTTGAAACCCTACTGGCACTTCTTTTCCTAGCTAAAGTGACTATTGAATGTTTTTCCAACTTTCTTTCTTGCTCCCACCCTTTGTTCAGATAAAAGTTTTGCCTGAAAGCTTTTCTGCCCAGCCTCATGTGTTCAGCCCCACCTCATTTTAGAAGCTCCTTAATCCAGGAAGACTTTTTTCTTTTCAAATAATCTTTTTCTCTTTTGAAGCTCTAGAATGCTATATTTTTCTCATTATAGCTTTTTAGGATAGCAATACACACACACACATACCCCCCCCACACACTCTATACACACACATTTACTTCTCTATTATAAGGTTATTAGATCACAAGTTTCATATTAGCAAACTAGAGGACACATTATAGTGTATACTTATTTGATTTCCAAAAACTGAATTTCAAACAAATCTTTTGTAAAACTTGTACCTTTTTGTGCCCATTAGATTTCTCATTTGGCTAACTGGAGACTTCAGTTTGTACTAAGGTTTTGCATACTGTGAACACTCAATAGCTTTTGGTTGAATGTGTAAGCCACAGGATGTTTTTTCCCAATTGTCAGAAATTTCTCTGTTTGCTAGAAAAATAACTTTGAGAGCAGGCAGGTGTTTTATACAAGGTCTCAGCAGCTGATGAACCATTTCCTTGATGGACTCTTGCCATTTTGAAGCCATCTTGTAGCATACATAAGAATCATTTTCCATAAAAATTAAAACTTTAAATTTCTGGGAACTTAGTCCTAACTTTTTGGATTCAGTATTTCTGGAAATGGGAGCAGACATCTGCATTTTTGTAGCATCCAGTGTGGTTCTGATACATGTGCTGTGAGGACCAACCTCATTTTACAAAACACTAAATTAGTTTCTAGAGAAGTGTTTCACATTTTTAGAGGGGCTTTCTGGTTTGATCTCCAAGTTATCACTGAGGAATTTGTGATAATTTAAGAAAACAACTTTGGGAAGTATATTTTACATGCCATATAAACTTCATCCACTTTCATGAACAATTCAGTATTTTTAGTCCATTTGCTGAGTTGTGCCTCTGTTGTGATGACTATTACCGCCTCTCCTTTGCCTGATTTGATTTTTACTTGTAAGTCAGTTGGTGACAGTGTCTGATGTTTCTTATTTGGAAGGCAGCCCAGTGTTTTGTGAGGATCACAGAGTCAAAATACTCAAATTTGAACTTTGACTTCATGCCCAGTGCTCTGACATCCTAGGCAAGGGGCATGACCTTCCTGAGTCTTAATTGCTTCATTTATAAAATGAAGATAATATCTATATCTCTTCTATAGAGCCCTTGTGAAGATTAAATGTGGAAAGGTGTTTGGATGAGATTTCTAAGTTTATTTAGTGAAGATATATGTACTTTAGCCCCAGTTGCAGGTATGGTAAGTGGAGCTACATTAATGAGCAAGACAGACACCATTCCAGCTCTCCCTGAGCAGATAGTAGGGTAAAGACACATGGGCCTTTGAGGGTCTACAGCTAAGAAAATCTGCCTGGTTGGAAAGAGCGGAGTCTGCACAGAAGTGTCAGAAAGTTGTACTCGAGAAGGTAAAGTTTCAGATGGGAGCTGAGAGGTGAATTGGCATTAATTAGGCAAGGGGGTAGTGGTGATTGCCATACAAGTGAAAGAAGGAGGGATACATTTGAAAAAAAAATGTAAACAAACTTGAACAGCAGGAGGGCAAAGCTCAAGGGAAAAGATGGTGCTAGGGAGTAGGTACCACTGTGTGTTCTCTGCAGCCATGTGAAGGTTTAGGTCCTAATTCTTAAAGGGTTTAAGTTCAAGGGCAGGTGTGTGTGCCATGACCAGATTTGCATCACCGGTGCCTACTCTGGGAGGATGAATGGGGCATGGGGAAGGGAGTGTGGAGGATACCAGAAGACTAGTTGGACAGCTATGGAAACAGGTGAGCTCTATGGGCCAATGTGGGTGTGGTAGACTTAGAGAAGATATGGCTACATTCAAATTAGATTGGGGGATGAAATTGATTGGATTTAGCTCTGTGTTATGTGGGGGTGTGTTCGGAGAAGGTGATATCTAGGTTAGATTTCTGACTTACTTATTTGAATCGATGATGGTTCACTCAGTAGGCTAGAGAGCACTGTACAAGGACACTGAGTTTGAAGGTGAAGGGAGAGATGATGAGTAAAGTACATGTACAGCTCTTAGAACAAAGCCTGCTGCTCAGTGAGGTGACCACGAAGACAGTGATGATTTTAAGTTACCCTCAAGGCATCCTAATGAATATCTTGAGCTGTAATGAGCTATACAGATGTTGGTTATTTTTATTATCTTGGTCATAAAGCTTGGCAAGCAATATATTAATTCGTGGTTTAATTTCTTTAACGTATACTTCAAAATCACTTATAACATTCATTCTCCTCCAATGGAACAATAGCAGGATTTTACTGTATTAAATAGGAGTCCGTGTTTCATAATCATCCAAGTTTATTGATTGAAGCTGAAAGCTTCTACTAGATCATTCCTCAGAGCTCCTCTAGGGAGTTTTACATTAGAAAGATAACAGCAGGCTTGTAAATTAGTACAGTTTACCAACCCACAAACATTTGTCACACTCTCCCCTCCTCATGAGCAGAAGGAAAATAAGCAGTCTTTCCTCAGTGCCTCTTGCCTCATGATTTGTTTGGCATAAATTGCTACCTGCCTTGTGGCTGGGCAGTTAGCTAATTTAAAGGCTGAATGAGAAAGCTCTGAAAATATCACTGTTCTATTGAAGTAGATGGCCAGTCAACAGAGAAAAGGGGAATAAGCTGATTAATGATGAAATCAGGAACACCCTTTGAACAGAATCCTCACGCTTTGCTAAGCTCGTTTAAGTGGCCCTCATATTATTGGTCACCTGGTGCTCTTCCAAATGTTTCTGATGTCAACCATAGTCATTCCCAGGACTGGATATCATTATTAAATTATGGTTGATATTTTATCATTGGAACAATAATCAAATAATCGTGACACAGCTTTTATTTTTCTCATAAATTTAGTTGTTTCTCTGCCTGTTAAACAAAGTCACAATTTGATGAATACTTGCATATTTACAAGAATATTTCAATCCAAATGAAAATCTAGATGTTTTTGGATAATCAACTTAGATAGATTGCTAAGGGCATGTGGATTTAGTGGTTCTTTGGTATGTGACTTAGGTTAACATTCTGATTGCTTCATTAATTGTGTGACATTAGCCACTTGAGTTACCTCCCTTATTACTTGAGTTTTGTTCTTCTCATATGTAAAACAGAAATGATTATATTACCTCCCTCATTGGATAATTGTCAGAATTAAATAAAGTAACTATCTACTGTAAATATCTGCAAAATTCCTTGAGCGGTGCTTTTCCATCATGTGTTTCAGTCTGTTTAAATTGTTACAATGGAATACTATAGACTAGGAGACTTACAAACAATAGAAATTTATTCCTCTTGTTTCTGGAGGCTGAAAAGTCCAAGATCTAGGTGCTGGCTGACTTGGTGTCTAGTGTGAAGCTACTTCCTGGTTCATGGATGGCTGACTTCTTGCTAAGCCCCCATATGATGGCAAGGGTGAGGGACCTCTCTGAGATGTCTTTTATGAAGGCACTTATCCCATTTGTGAGGGCTTCACCCTCATGACTTAATCACCTCCCAAAGGTCCCACATCCACATACTATCACTTTGCATTGGGAACTAGGTTTCAACATATGATCTAAATGTAAATCCTGGAGAGTAATGGCTCCACCTTTTCCTCTTTTAACCACAATGTCTTGCCACATGCCCCGTAGAGGGTCAAACAATGTACACTGTGTAATTGAATACAGAGTAGTGATTCGTAGGCTTTTCATTGATATTCAAAACTCCATGGAAGGAAGAAGTCAAAGACTTTTGAAAAGGGAGGAATCAATCTGGGGCTGTTAATGACATTCTCATGGTCGCGTGGGGGAGGTGGGAGGCATTGGGGAGAATGGGACTGGATCCAAGGCAAAAGAGAAAGCTTATTCTTGTAACACAGTTTCAACATATGATACTTGTAAAAACAACTCCCTATTTATGGGTATTTCCTCTATTTATTTTCTGTTTTGTTTTATTTTTAAAAAGAGTTTGGAGCAGATGGATTAAAAAATAAAAAGTACACCAATGCATACATTTTTATATTTAAGCAGTGCATAAATAATTCTCCTTCTTCTTTGTATTTCTTTTCTTAGAATTAGCCACTTTGACTAATAACAACTCTAAGTTATTATAACACTTCATAGAAAAGAGTAAACTGGTTAAGTTAAGCTAAGGAGACTATATTGTGATTCCTGTGGAATTTGTAGCCCATATTTTAAGAGGCTGTTTGTATTTAGAAGAGAAATTCCCAATGCCCTTTTAAAAATTTCCAACTTGGTGATTATTCTGTTGAAAAAGAACACTGCTTATATCTGTCATTGTCAATATGTGGCCATATTTAGCGCCTTGATTTTGCTAAAATAACATGCATATGCTGCATGTTTACATGGCCAGCATAGTTGAAATAGAGGACTACACTTTCTCCTCACCTGTGATAAACATTTATTTCTTATGCTCTTTTAGAAATTGAGATATACAATACTGTAAATGATTTAGGGACTTTATTTCCCATTTTAGATGACTAGATTAGCCCAAAGTGGGGATGAAATAACCATGGAACAAAAATTCTACCACTTTGCATAATTTTGATATTTTTATTAAATGATATTATTCATTAGTGCATGACTGCTGAGTCTACTGTTTACCAGACTGAGATGAAGTGCAAAACCTACTCACATATATTATTTAAAAATTAAAATGTTGATTCCACAGGGTTATTGCAAAATGTAAGGCATGCTGATTTAATATTGCAAGATGGAATTAATTTTGGAAGGTATTTTGTATAATTTGAGTAGCTTAATTCCACATTAATAAATATGTGGCGGTGGCTAGGATAAACACCTTGCTTTGCAGTGCATTCATTTTCCAAAGACAGTGTTAGCTTATGCCATGTCATAAAGAGTAATGTCATCCAATGTAAAGTGTCTTTTTCTTTCTTCCCTTCTTTCTGTCTCTGAGGACAAACATCTTTTACCAAGGGTCTGTAGTAATCAGTGTCACCGTGAGAAACTGTGTTGAGTCTGATTCTCCTTGACTGTAACAATTCTCTCCCTCTTTTCTGTGTGGGGAGCCTGCAAGGGTCTGCTGTGGGCAGTAGCTTGTGTTTTATTTGAGGGAGAGGAGAGTAGTAATAGGTGCCTGGGGAAACTGGCTGGGACATACCTACTCATTGGGACCTGAATCCATGTTGTTAACCGTGAATTTCACCAAAGCAGTGAAATAGTTAACATATGTTCCAAAAAATGAAACCAAAGAGGAGACTTCTCATCAATGCCTTTGTGTGGTGAGGAACAGGAAGTATGGGGGACGACACTTTATCATGTAGCTGAGAATTAGCAATGATTATTTCTTCTGAAAGCATCTGCTTAATGATAGCTCTTTTAAACTTCATCAGGAAAGAGTTAGTGAGAAAGCTGTAGTTATAAATCTTGCACTGAAGGGTTCTATTTCGATGTTTGCAGTTTCAGAGTCACTAGCGCTGAGCTCATCTCAAACTTTGGAATGCTTACTATAGACGCTGAGTGGTGACTGTGTGCAAGGCGCCAGTTGGGCAGTGCTCCCTCATACGGCTGAGGGTGTCATTTATGTATAGGGGGGGGCCACTGAGGGCCAAGTGGAGCTGAAATCCACATGTGACATAAGGGTACAATGGAGAGTCAAAAAAAAGATAAACTTGACATCTTGCCCATGTCTGGCCATGAAATGATTATTTATAAGTCAGCCCTGAATATAATCAGTCTACTTATTTATTAGACTAATATTTATTAGACTACTAATTATATATTAGACTAATGTTTATCACTGTGCACAGATAATCAAGTGAAATATGTTCACCAACATTCCTTCTTATAAACTGTGTAACTACTCTGTGAAATGGTATTATTGGTCTCATTTCACAGATGACACTATTGAGGCTCAGAGAGGTTGAGAAATTTGCCTGTGTAATAGTATATAAATTGGGGCTTGAAACCAGGAGTATTATCTCCCATATCCTTTATATATATAATTCTAGTATTAGCCCTATTAAAAATATAGGGTCATAAGGAAAGTTGTATTTGGAAAGTTTTTGAATTCTGATACTTGCAGAAATAATACATTTTGGATTTAGGTAAGGTAAGTATGGGAGCAAAAGCATGGAAAGCCTGTCCCTTTGGGGGAATAATATATACTCATATAAATTATAGGGATATGCAACATCAAAAGTACTTATAAATGCATAACTTCTAGTGCTTATGATTTTTGATATTTATTTCAAATATTCTGTTATAGGGTCAAGGTGACGGAATAGTATAAATGTAGGGATTTGTTACTCTTAGCTCGGCTTATAGTCTCTCTTAATAAAGACTTGCCATTTGGCTCCAATTCATTTAAATTTGAACTTCTGAACTCTTTGACTAGAAGATTCCATTTTTTATGTCATGGGATCTTGGAAAATAGATACCTGATATTTCTGTTCTGATCTTTACTTTCTTGACTTTGGATCAATAAGGGAGGCTCTAGTAGATGTTTTCAATTTTGCAAACAGACTTGAAGTAGAATAATGGAGCTTGGTTTAAACTGGAATCCAAAAAGAATCTGACTTGAATTACATTATAGCACAGTCTTCTGAATAAATTATGCACTGTGTAAAACATTAAAGAATAATTGTAAGTCTTAAGGACAGCATGAAAAATGGAGCATTTACATATACCTCATTTATGAATTCTTACTGTACTGCCAAGTTTTATACTGGGGACTTTCTGGGTTAGTTACTTTAGAAGCCACAACTCCTGTAATAGAAGCAGCCAATTGTGATTTCACATTCCTTCCTAAGTGTGGAAATTGTTTTGTCTGTGAGTATTGTCTTTTAATTTCAGATTTATGCTGCAAGTGGCCTTGGGTACAATGTGGTATCTGGCACCCTGTCCCTTCTCTCAGAGGTGAGGCCATTGTGTACAGTGTAGACTGCTCACTCAATCAACTAGCAACCTTGAATTCTCTCGTTTATTCTATAAAGACTGCAGATGAACAGCCTAGTAGTAAAATATAAGAAGCTGCACATTGTACCCAAAGGATTTGAGGAAGACCTTTCCACCTCCACTCTGACCCTCTGGTACCAGAGAAGTAGTTGGCTATAAACCACTGGCACCAACATAGTACAGTTAATAATAGTTATTTCTCTTACGGTGCTGTGTTAGATTCTTAGCTTCAAATCCGCATGCAGCAGGTTTGTAGATCCTGCTGAAGATTCTGGCACAATTTCAGTCCTAATGTAGGTAGTTTCAGTAAGACATGGGTCAGGGGACTGAATTGAAGGCTTGCCTCCCTTTATCAAGGTTGACTGAAAGAAAGTAGCCACCAAGAGTTCTGACAATCCAGGAAAGGGCGACCCTGCCCTAGCAGATCTGGCTCTTGGAGTACAGCCAGGACAGACAGTAGAGATGAATATCACTATAGTTGCAGATGCATAATCCAGAGTTTGACAGCTGCCAAACTAGCCCCCCGAGTGCCCAAATGAGTTGGCTCTTCTCAAGGAGATGACAGGAAGGAACCAGGGGGATTGCTATGGCTTCTTTCCAAATACAGCATTAAAGGAAAGCCAAGAGAACGTTGCAATTCCCTCTATATTTTAAGAAGCACAAGAAATCATACGATAATCTTAACCCAGTGTATCATTGCAATTCTTGGAGGTGATTTTGAGCTAAATCTGTGCATTTTGTGGTCTGTACATTTTGGCTCTTAAAGCATTCATTCCTTTAACCAGTTGATAACATTTATTAAATACCAAGTATATGACAATAGTGAGAATACAATACAGTAAGTATAGTGACTTACCTGAAGGTCCTCAAACATTTTGAATACATCCCACTTAGAAGGGGTTGAAGACTGCGGCTTGCCACCCTCCCCCTCCCCTCCTTTCTGGGAAGGAAAAGTTCAGAGGGCGATTATGATGAGTTTTCTTGAGACTCATGATCTACCTGGTTCCCATTTGAATCACAATGTCTATTCTAGTAATGTAAAAACTAAGGCTAAACTAATTTTGATGCAAATACATATTTCTTCAGAGTACAGCATTAACCAAGTAACCTGAAGTAAATTAATGATGATGAAGTTAAATTAATAATAATTTCTTACTAATTGTAACAAATACAAACTACATCCCATTGGCAGTACTGATAATGTGCTAGTAATAGAGCACTTTTTTTCTCCAGATGGGGAGATGTAGCATTCCCTCGATTTGCTGTGTGTGTAGAGAAGGAGGTTTGCCCTGCTGACCACCTTTGGCATGTCAGTCAGACTTCTGAGTAAAAAACTGGATAAGAATTCCAAGTACACTCTCAGAGACATTAATTTTCATTTACAAATACTGTGAAACTTCTGTCATTTTACTAGCAAATAACCTTTAGGGCTACATTTAAATGAAGGTGTGTAGAATTTACCTTCATTATCCCTCAGGACCTGGAAAAAGGTACTCCTTTTGGAAGTGTATACACGGTCAGTTTGAGAAGTGCTAATATTGAAGTATGTATGTAAAAGGAGTTGTAGAAGAAGAGGAGGAAACTGCCCAATTGCTTATGTAATGAGGAAAATTTCTTGGGGTTAGTGCTCTTTCAACTGTGTTATAAACATGGCATAGGAATTTTATAGGTGGATGAAGCTACCAGAAGGATGTCCTAGGGAAGGAAGCAGTTTATACAGGGATATAGACAAATAGAAAGACCTGTAGTTTCTCATAGTCTCTCATCTTCAATTCCAAAACCCCAAAGCTTTAAAACCTAGAGGTTTTCTTTTTTAACTTGTTTGGCAACAAAACCTACCTGAAGTAATGTGACTTTATAGTTCGGATTTTTCCTCCCAGTAGCATTCACATTTTTGTATTTAATTGCAGAAATGTAAATATGTTGATTGTAGGGTATACTATCGTACTCTGCTGGGAGTTTTACATAATTGATGCAAAATGAACTATATGGTTCTAGGGGTTTAAAGGAAGCAATTGAACATTTTGGACAGCTATAGTCGTTTCATTAGGATGTGGGGAAAACAGGACATTTGGAGGTGTGGTGGGAGATCTGATAAAAAAGGTCGAGGAGACTCATTTGAACCCCTTGACTTTCCCTCAAGCTCACCATGAAGGCTTTCACAGCAAACTACCTATGTTTGTACATGGTTTGTTAGTCTTGCCTGTTACCTTCTATTTATTTCCTAGGGTTACCACTTACTGGGTGGCTTACACAGCAGAAATGTGTTGTCTCATAGTTCTGGAGGTCAGAAGTCTGAAATCAAGTTGTCGGTAGGATGCGCCTCTTATAAGGGCTATGAGGGATAATGTATTTCAAGCCTCTCTTTTTAGGTTGTGGATAACTACTCCCCCGTCCCCCTCCAGCCCCACCCCAGGTCTTTTCACATTGTTTTCCCTCTCTGTGTATATCTTTGGCCAGATTTCCCTTTCTAGTAAAGATACTGGCCATGTTAGATTTGGCTCACCTAATGACTTCATCTTAACTAAGTACATCTATAAATATGTTATTTCCAAATAAGTCACTTTATGAGCTACTGTGGTTTAGAACTACATGGGGGTTACACACTTCAGCCTATTACCTTTCACTTCTTTCCTGTTCTGAATTCCTTGGTTTCTCATATTTCTAGACTGAATAGTTACATGTTGCTTCTCCCTTATAGTTTCTTTTCCTTTCCAATCATTTATTAAGCCTTTAGTATTCACTGACAATATAAGTTAATTGTTATTATACTCATTTTTTAAAAGATTTATTTATTTATGCATACAAGCTGGGGTACAGGCCAGAGGCATGGGGCGGCAAGAGGGTTCACCAGAGACAGCATGGGGAGCAGAACAGGCAGATCAACGGAAACACACTGCTGAGGGGAGCAGCGGGCAAAGCAGGAGAGGTCTGCCACGCCATGTGGGAATCTCCCCTACCTGGCGTTGAACTCACGTCTCTGCTGCAGACAGCTCCACAGAGCAGCACTTAACTGAGGCCTTATTATTCTCATTTTTAAGAATGATTCAGAGTAGCTCTGTAATATCCCTAAAATTACACAGTAAATAACGGATTTGGGATTCAGTTTTAGACATTTTTATCTCCATAGACAAAATTTACGTTTTTCCCAATGATGTGGTAAATGGTTAAATCAAAAAGGAACAATCTATGCTAAGATATTAATAGAGATAACTTCACCTTCACCATTTGCTTCATGCTTCATGACTGTGGACTCTTGAAAGTTGAGTGTAATGTGTCAGATAAATATTTGTCTATCTCTTTGTTTTATACTGTTGGCTGCTGTCCAAATGGACACTCCACAAGGGAACATATCAAGGTTTCCTATTCCACGGGGTTCTCTTTCACCAAGTGAATGTTCATCTCACTCTACCTCCTACCCCTCACTTACCTTCCTTGCTACAGGTTGCTCAATTGAGATAACACAGATTACACACTCTAAAGAAAATTTACTATCTTTTCCCAAATGTTTTATGGTCAGTTTGAGTCATGCGGTCCATATGTCCTCTGTCCCACACAAGGCAGCTGCATCCTTAGTGCCTCTTCTCCCTTTCCAAAAAACATTAGAATAAACAGAGCATTGCAGGAAGGGATGTGTATATGCTTGCGTGCCCACATGTCTGCGTGTGAACACACACCCGCCCACACAGACACACACACACACACACACACACACACACACACACACAGTGTTTGTTTTTCTCTCTCTCTCAAAAATAGGGAAAGCAAGAATAAGAAAGAAAAAAATGGTTTACAGTTTACAAAATTCTTGCCAGCTAAAATGACATTTTTCACTAGTTTCTAATCTAACCGGGGTGAAAATGTTTCCCATGGGGACTGATTTTGAGTGAAGCAAAAAGTATGCATTTCTGGGCAGATGTGTATCTAGGTGGGAGGTGGGATAAATAAGAGAACAATTCTGCAAAACTCCCTCTAGTCTGTGTGATTCTGCTTCACCATCATCAATTAATATTTATCGAGTGATAGATCATGGGGTACGTGGCACTGTATGCTGTTCCGAAGGGTAATATTTTCTTTCCTGCCATGGAATCCTGGAGAGTTGCTACATTTCACAGCTGAATGGTGGATACTTGAACAGCTGGTTAAAGGGACTCATTCTCATATTGTTTATAAAATTACTTTATAGTTCTTTGTTTAAGACAAATCTTTTATGAGTACGTATAATTTTTAGCTGATTATCACAGAGAGAAAGAGGAATGTATATATTATGTAAAAACTGGCTTTTTGATTGTGCTAAGAGTAGAGTGATAACACAACTCATGAACTCCATATGACTGTTTACCCCAAGGTGTTCTAAAATACTTTAGATAAGACCTAATACATATTTGTAATCACTGCTGGGAAGTGTGTTTATTGTCGGTGTTACCATCTTCCCCACTCAACAGTTGGGAGCTGAGGTATTGAGCATCTTAATGACATCAATAAACTCTCATATGGAATATGAATCTAAATATGTATGCCCTCCAAGCCAGAGTAAATTGAATATATTGTAAATTTCTCTTCTTGTGGCTCAAGGGTTACTTGTGACTCTGCAGTCTGTCTATTTCCTTCTAAATATTCCCCTCTGAGCTTCCCCACTATCCACCAGTCACTAACACATACAAACACACACACCTGGTCCTCTTGTCAAGCTAGACTATTTACAACCTTCTGTCTTAGTCATATATTTTCCTGCCACCAAATCTTTGCTTTTATTGCCTTCTCATCTGTAATACCAGATGCTGTTGTCCAAACTCTGCTTGCTTAAATCTTGGGCATCTTTAAGGAGCTGCTCATCTCTTATCAGTTTTTAAGGCACCTTTTTTAGATACTCCTTCTTTCCTCTTACTAATAAATGCTCTTTCCCCCTTCTTCTACCATTTCATATCTTATGGCTCATCTACTATAACTCTTTTTCCACACCCTTCATTTTTCATGCTTTGCCTACTTGCGATTTTCTTACTAGTTTGTTGCATTCTCAGGTCATTGATTGGGTGTTTTGTTGAATGTTAAAGCATTAGGATAATGAATCAGTATGTCAGTCAGTAAATCAGTTTGTCTTTCCAGACCATTTTTTCAGTTGTCCACACTGAGGTTAAAAAAAAAAAATAGAGGGCCTCCCCGGTGGCACAGCGGTTAAGCGCTGCGCTGTGGAGCTGTCGGCAGCGGCGATGCGAGTTCGACGCCCGGCCGGGGAGAATCCCACATGGTGTGGCAGACCTCTCCTGCCTCGCCCGCTGCTCCCCTCAGCAGTGTATTTCTGATCTGCCTGTTCTGCTACCCGCTCTGTCTCTGGTGAACCCTCTCGCCGCCCCACACCTCTGGCCTGTGCCCCAGCTTGTATGTATAAATAAAAAAATAAATCTTTAAAAAAAAAAAAAAATAGAGATCAAAAAGCTTTACAGGGAATCTCAAGGACTATTTAGTATTGTTTTTGATAATTAGTTATGAGATTATTTTGTATGAAGTATCATTTGAAATTCTTCAGATACTATCTCTGACTCAGAAATATCTTGGTCATACTGAGATTGTCATTAAGTTGATCAATGAGAGTAATTTTGGGGGGAGCCTCCCTAGTCGTGCAACAGGTTAAGCGCAGCATATGAAGCTATCCCAGACCCTGCAGCATGAGTTTGATCCCCGCCAGGGAGATTCCCACATGGCACTGCAGACCTCTCCTGCCTCGCCCGCTGCTCCCCTCAGCAGTGTACTTCCTTCGATTTGCCTGTTCTGCACTCTGCTCTGTGTCTGGTGAATCCTCTTGCCACCCCACACCTCTGGCCTACACCCCAGCTTGTATGCATAAATAAATCTTAAAAAAAAAAAAGAGTAACGGGCCTCCCTGGTGGCGCAGTGGTTAAGCGCTGCGCTGTGGAGCTGTCGGCAGCAGCGATGCGAGTTCGATGCCCAGCCGGGGAGAATCCCACATGGTGTGGCAGACCTCTCCTGCCTCGCCCGCTGCTCCCCTCAGCAGTGTATTTCTGATCTGCCTGTTCTGCTCCCCGCTCTGTCTCTGGTGAACCCTCTCGCCGCCCCACACCTCTGGCCTGTACCCCAGCTTGTATGTATAAATAAATAAATCTTTAAAAAAAAAAAAGAGTAACTTTTTTTTTTCCTCAAAGAAAGTATTTGCCTAATATCAGTTCCTGCTGCATTTCTGGACAGATGTGTATTTGGGAGCTGCTTGATCCAAGTTATTCTTGCTTTTATATACTGGTCTAGTGGTCAGGAGGAGGTAGATCTCTAGAGTCTTGAGTTCTGAATAAGAGGACAATTCTGAGAGAACAATTTAGAGAGAAGTAAGGGAGAAAGAGAATGAGTCTCTTGCCATTTATTTCTACTCAAATGATCTGCAAAGCTCTTTATCAAACAAAATCATGAATAATTGCAGAGAGGTCCAATACCTAAGCTATAGAAGAAAAGGAGGAAAAGAAAGGCAGTTTTTTTCCCATCATAATCCCAGGGTTGCGTGGTTAATTTTTGATCCTTTAGGGTTAAATCTGATATACGTTATCATTTAATGTCTGAGCAAACATGCATAAATTAATAAATTATAAACAAAGATCGATGGATGCATTTTATTCAATTCACAAATATTTACTGAGCACTGACTTTGTGTGTAATCGAAGGTGCTGAGAATAAAATAGTGTTTGTCCTCGTTGAGCTTACAGACCATTGCCTAAAATAGAGTTCAGTAGTAAGCAGCGGTGCAGTGCGACCAGGTAGGTACAGGGGAAGAATAGGTGCTGTGTGGGCACAGAGAAGTACCTCACCCAGAGTAGGGGCTCAGAGAAAAGGTCATCTATAAATCGAGAGATGAAGGCAGTATAGGAGCTAGTCAGTCAGGATGAAAAGATGGCAAGCAGAGGGAATGACATGCAGGGAGACCTGGGGTGGAAGAGGACCTGGCACATATGAAGGTCAATGTGGTTGTAGGACAGAGGTCAGGGGTCACGATTCAGTGCTTTCCAGAAGTGAACTTGGTTTTTGTGGATGCCACCTCCTGACAGGGAAGAACATAGTGCGGTCTGGAGTGGTCCTTACATAGCTGTTTGAACATATGTTGCTTGAGATCTAACTCTGAATTTGAAGTAGATACTAGCACAAAGACTAAAGAGTTGCTGTGATTGTTTCTCTTCAAAAAGAACATATGGCAGCAGAATCTAAACACTCCCAGAAGAGATCTCTACTCACATTTGTGCTTGGGCTTCTGTTTATAGGAATAGTAGAGTGGGACTTGGGGAGGGGGTAAAGGAATAACATTTATTTTTCTTTTACCCTATTAGGGACATTGACATGGAAGCAGTTTCTGGCAATTCTTTGAGATAATGTAAAATATACGCTGGGGAGAAGCATGAGGAGATGATCCTTGACATCTCCGATGATCTGTTAGGAAAAACAGAGCTGCTTGGGACTGTGGTTTGGTAAACAAAACTGCACTGAAAATTGAAAGTTTCACATATGTTTGATGCCCTGAAGCAGTTTCTTTCCATCATTGCAATATTTAACAAGCATGCAGATAAAGGTAAATAAAAATAGTAGTGCTTGGATGCTAAGTTTTAATAGCTGTATTTGAGGTACTTTGTAAACCGGAAGCTTGCCATCCTCTAGTGAGGACAAAAAATACTGAAACTGACATTTGAAAATATCCCTAAAGACTTCAGATCAATATGGAATTGCAAGGAGATCCCAGATTTATTTTTTTCCACCTTAAGAACATTTTTCTTTTAACTTCTTTTGAATTATCCCTGGTACTGAGCTGGGTACTGTGTGCGAAACATTTGTTGATATGTTGAAGGAGTGTAGTCCTGATTAAAAGTGGCACAGTAATATCTACTTCATCAACAACACAGTTATGATGCTGCCTCAATTTTTCCAATGTGTTTAAATATGTGCCTGTTCTAACTCACAAAAATTATTAAAAAGAGGAAAGAATGTTGTTAATAAAACCAACTTGTAAAATACACATTTATATTATTGTCCCAAGTAGCTCTTTTTAATACATGGAGTCATACAAGTTGATGCCTAAACCTGACAGCTTTTCACTAGGAGGAAGCTGGGGTAAGTTCTTAAATTTCTTGTCTCTTTCCCCAGGTTTTCTCATCTCCTGATCACATTTTCTTTGAAAATGGAGGGAATACAATTTTCATAGGCTCTTTGGAAAAAGCAGGAGATATGAGGGTGTTTTTATGTAAAGCGAGGAGGGAAGGGCTTGCACCGAGGAGCTGTTTAAATTGTTACATCTCCTATTTTCATTGCCCTTTCCTTTGCTCAGAAGATCCCAGTTTCTGAGCAGAATAGTATACTCATTAGTATTATCTAGTTTATTTTAAATTTTCTATTATTTTGCCAAGGATAGACAGAGGTTCTCTTTTGTATACTTTAAGGGCAATTTTTCTTAAAGAGATTGTAAGAACTGTTTAAATACACTAAAAAAACACACCTTATAATATAGTGAAGCAAACAATAAGGATGTTAATTGAAACTGCCCCTTCATATGTAGATAACTCCTAAAGGTGTTACAGATCCTGTAATTCACTTGTTCAGATGCAAGATGGTTTCCCAGTGTTGTTTGATTTAGTATTATTTCTGCATTTCCCAATATTATAAATCCTATGTTGTTTTTAGCAATGAACACTTTTAAGCTAAAAACACATCTGAGCTAGGGGATTCCAAGGAGAAAAAAGGAGTAGACTATACAAAGAAAGTTATAATACGGAACAAGCACATTCACTATTTCCTTTTTTGCTAAGAAATTGAATTGTCAATACTCCTGTCTTGATAAATTACAAAGCAGCATTCCTTTTTTTGTGTGCTTTCTTCTTCTTTTCACCCCCTACAGCCCCCCTCTTTTACCTTTTCATATTCATGCACATTACTTGAAAAGCCAGGTAAAGACTGAAGGATGTTGCAGTAGAAAAGATTTTAAAAAAGGAAGCACAAGCTTATTGCTTTTCATTGTTTATTAATATGAAAGAATGTGAACAATGTATATACTGGCATATCAATTAACATAAAAAGTTGAAATAGACAAGTTGATCAGAAATTATCATCTAAAAAACCCCAGCGCCACAAGATCAAGTAGCTGTGGATAAATATGCTGGTGTTGCTCAACTGTCTTTATGATGTTGCTTGTTAATAATTGTATGTAAAGATATGCATGGTAGTCTTTTTTATTTATAAAAAATGGGACTGTGGACCCCAAATTTGAAATCTAGACTGAAAAAACTGCTTGACTGTGGTGTCATGAGCCTCTGGAATAATCTTCCAATCTTTCATGCTGACCTGGATGAGGCACTCAGAAAATCCATTGCAATGATCTGTCCTCTCCTGACAGCAGCTAGACAACCTAAAAGAAAGAGGTTTTTTTGCAAGTCACTGTCTGACTTTTCCAGGCAATTCAATAATTTCTTTTTAAGGAAAAAAAAGCAGCATTTGTTTTCCTTCAAAGCATTTTTGTTCTATGATTGTGATGACATGGTTTTTGGACTGCTCCCTGCTGGAGGAGAAACCAGACTGAAGGCAGCTTTCGCTCAGCTTTGGCAATTATAACAAAGTCATAAAACCCCAGGTAAATGGGAACTCTTTAAACATTTGCAGATATAAATCCGACACAGTAGGAAAGTGACCCAAAGGGAAGTGCTTATTGATCCATTTTCTCCCAAAGCTGTCAGTGACGAATGAACATCATCTAATTTAATAGGAACAACTTCAAGCCTGCAACCATGCAGGTACTCTCCCTGGCTTTTCTGGGTGACTGTTTGACTATGATCAAGAAACTTAACCTCTTCGAGTATCACTTTCTCCATCTGTTAATGGGGATAACATTGCCTCACACCTGAGTCTGTCTGTAAGGCAGCTGAGGGGCAGTGTGCTGTGGCCTGGTATTGCATCAGAACATATTTCTTACCAGGTTTTGTCACTTCATTTTCTCCTCAGCAGGGTCTTGTCCATCATTGTTGATTTCCTTCTGTCCTAGAGTGCAAAGCAGTGAAGGGGGAAGTTTCAAAGTTGTGGCATTCCCATATAGTGGATTGAGACAACCACAAGAAATTCCGACATTCCTGCCACATTCATTTGTCTTGTAAACTGTACTTTCTCTGCAGCTAGAATGTGGGGCAAAGAGTTATGGAAGAGATATAACTTGATCAGATAATGTTTTCCCTGTCATTCTTCAGATTAAATCTATCAATAAATGGGCCTCCCTGGTGGCGCAGCGGTTAAGTGCTGTGCTGTGGAGCTGTAGGCAGTGGCGATGTGAGTTCAATGCCCGGCTGGGGAGATTCCCACATGGTGCGGCAGACCTCTCCTGCCTGGCCCACTGCTCCCCTCAGCAGTGTATTTCCGTTGATCTGCCTCCTCTGCTCCCCACTCTGTCTCTGGTGGACCCTCTTGCCACACCACGCCTCTGGCCTGTGCCCCAGCTTGCATGCATAAATAAATAAATCTTAAAAAAAAAAAAAAAACCAAAAAGCCAGCAACTTAAAAAAAATTAAAAAATAAACCATCAATAAATACTTTCTAAGGCAATTCATACACACACACCCATCCCCCCCCCACATAAATATGAACATATATATGAATGACACATACACAGTTCCAGGAACTCTGGCCGAATCCCACAGATATGCACAATGAATGCCTTGCACTTAAGGACAAGCCAACCCACTGCCAAAGGACCAAAATTCAGTTTAACTTTAGCTAACATCACTGACATGTGGTTTATTTGGAAGACATGATGTAAACTCACTGTAGTAGAGAATACTAGGGCTCACCCATATCTTGTTCTGTTCGTTGGAAACAGGGACTTCTATACTCCCCGGACTCTGTGTTGATAGCTAGGCTGTGTGACTAGCCAGTTACGGTTTAGTCAGGATGACGTATCACTTCGGTGTTGGGGCATTGGAGAACCAAGAAAACTACCGCCGTGCTTTCTCTTCTCCTATTCTGGCATCTTTGAGGGCCACATGCTGAGATGGCAGCATTCCAAGATGGTGCGTGCTTGGATCTCTGAGTCTTGAATGGTAGCGAGAACCTAACAATCCTCATTGGATTTTCTTTTTCTTTTCTTTTTTTTTTTTAAAGATTTCTTTATTTACGCATACAAACTGGGGTACAGGCCAGAGGCGTGGGGTGGCGAGAGGGTTCACCAGAGACAGAACGGGGAGCAGAACAGGCAGATGGATGGAAACACACTGCTGAGGCGAGCAGCAGGTGAGGCAGGAGAGGTCTGCTGTGCCATGTGGGAATCTCCCTGGCCAGGTGTCGAACTCGCGTCACCGCTGCAACAGCTCCACAGCGCTGCGCTTAACCGCTGCGCCACCAGGGAGGCCCTCATTGGATTTTCTTGTGAGTGAAAAATAAATACTTTTTTAAACAAGTACACAGTTAAGATATGGGGTTTCTTTTTAATACATTACAGCATAGTTTAGCCTATTGTTCCTAATGGAATGTTAAACAAATTTATAAGAATTAAATGGTAATAAAAGACAATGACAGTAATTGGCACCAGGGGGTATAAGAATAATCACCAAATGAGAAAGAGGGTCAATGAATTTCCTTTGTGTGAAGAAGGATGAGATCAGTATGCATGGAAGGAGATGGAAGATTTGGATGGCAGGGGGACAGGGGCAGGAGGAAAGATGTTTTAAGAAGGTAGAAATCCCAAGTTGTGCATGAAGACTTTTATGGTTGCATCGGCAAACCTTTAGTAGAACATTGGTATTGCTGCCTTAAAGAGAAGTAACAGAAACAAGGAGTAAAAGGAAACAAATGCTCTTATTAAATATTAAAAGCTATAAGCCTCTATGCATAAATATGTTGTTCTTAATTAAGAGGCAGTGTTTCAAAATTTTGGGCTGCCATGCATTACTAACATTGAGGGCAGAGAATGTCAGTTTATTCTTTGGAAGAGAATAAGACACGCTATAATTGAACACAGACAGTAAGGATCTGCGGGCAATAGGTCTTCTTGTGAAATCAGTGAGCCCAGCTTGAGTTGAGCGCTAGCCCTTGGTCTCATCTTCTGCAGGGCTCGTTTTCCATAGGTGTGCAATTTAGACAGCACAAATATATTCTCATTGCATAGCATTTGGTCTTAAATCAGTCGGTTCATACAATTGAATGTGATGACTAATTATGCCTCAAGATTGTTAAAAGTCCCATAGAAAATAGGTCTAATTTGTTTTACGCAGTTATTATTATTTTATTGAGTATGCATTATTGATTTTATAGAGTAGATTCTTTGAAAGATATGTTCATGAATTTTATCAATTCCAACACCATTCCTTTAAGGCACAGAAGATACTGGTGAGGGACTTAAAATTCAAGTTTGCATTTTCTGATGGTTAATTTTATTTCATTGTCATTTAGATTAATTTCCTCTTAGGATACAGAAAACTAACTTACCTATTTAAAGACTGAATTGTCAACTCAAGCCTGATTTCCTCAGCCTGTATCTTTCATAAATGACTAAAGCTGTATCCTCTGCTGCTTCCCTCCTGTGGGTCCAGGCCCTGTGTGCACTTGATCCCTCTGATGGCGAATATGATTATACCAGACTCTGAACTCCAAGATCTACAGGCTCTGCCAAGTCTGCTGGGGCTCTGTGCGGCTTCCCGTGGGAGAAAGTTGTCATGTGACACAGTATGGACTTCAGAGGCAGAGGAGCCTGAGTTTCAACCTCAGCCCTGTCATATATGTTAGCTGTGTGACTTTGGGTGAATCAAGTGACCTCTGTGTGCTTGAGTTTCCTTATCTGGGAAATGGGAGTAATGCAGGGACCGTAGTAGTGAGAATTACAAGGGATTATGTGTTTTATGTTTGGACAGCAGGCATTTAGTGTGATCATTGTATGAGTGAATTTTTAGAAAAGATTTATTTATTTATGCATACAAGAACTGGGGTGTAGGCCAGAGGTGTGGGGGGGTGAGAGGATTCACCAGAGACAGAGTGGGGACTAGAGCAGGTGGATCAACTGAAGTCCGCTGCTGAGGGGAACAGTGGGTGAGACAGGAGAGGTCTGCTGCACCATGTGGGCTAGCTCCCTGGCCAGGGATCGAACTTGTGCTGCAGTGGCTGCAAATAGCTTCATAGTGCTGAGACTTAACCCCTTGCACCACCAGGGAGGCCCCTGTGTGAGTGAATTTAACTGGCAGTGCTGTCAGGTGCGCTAAACCAGGACTTCCTGGTTTTACTCTGTCCGGTTGTGTCTATCCTCAGCCTACATCTTCTAGAGTTAAGGCAGGGGTCTAGTTCTGCCCCTTATACATGGTGCCTTATAACAGACTCACTCAGAAATCCCAAATGTTGGGAGACAATGTTAATTTAGCCTCTTCTAGTAGCTGTATCTTGGGGGCAGGCTCTCAACCAAATTACCCTTTGGTTCTTAGAGTAGATTTTGAAATCTCAGAATCACATGAAAATGGCTGAAACATTTGGTAGACATGAATGTACACTTGCCCTTTAATGAGAATTATGTACAATTTGCCCTTTAATGAATATTATGTACAATTTGTGTCCTAGGGAATACAAATCTGTGACATGGTCTACATGTTCTTAACAGGAAAAAAAATTAGGATTCTAAAAATTAAATGCATTTGGGAAATCTTGGGTTAAATAGATATTTTTCTTTTAATTCAGTATTTCTCAATGCTTTTATATTCTTATTTGTACTATGGATCTCTAAGAGACCTAATATAGAGTAGCCATGCAATGAATATTTGATCCATGAGTGAAGTAAATAAATGAATGACTGAATTAAAAATGATATTGTTTTTTCTTGATCCAGTTTTGAAGCCTCATTAGCTTCCCTTATCCCTTACCTTTTATCCCTTCCTTTCCATGGATCTGGAATCAAATTTTTTCTCTTGGAGTGGTCATATATTTTTGTTTACCACATGTCCCTGTCTTAAGTCTCAGGCTATGACAGAAACCATCAGAATTTCTGGTATGTTAAGGACTTAGAAAAATGATTTCTATTTTAGTGAGTCTTTACAGTATGAACATTATGGCCCCAATAATTCTTGGTCAGTATCCTCTTAAGGCCTGGCTCTTCCCCCCGAGATACTAAGCCCCTATAAAAGGCAGCACTTGACTGCATCAGTCAGTCTGCAAGGTCAGCTTCAGAGCCTCAGCATGCTGTCCTCCACCTCCTTACTTACACAGGGTTGGCACTTGCCATTTGGAAATCTCAGGGTGACTTGTTGGTTTATTTCCTTACTATTCCCAAATAAGGATCCTCTGAGAAACTGAGTGTTGTCATTGATTTAGAGAAACAATGCAAAAGTGTTTCAGCAGAGGAAAGGAACAAGAATATGCATCATTCTGCTTAGATAATGTGGGCTGTGACAGCTCTTGTAATTCCAGCCAGGATCTCTGATAATAAGAACCTCATTGCAAATTCTCATATAGTGATTTCCTGAAAGAAAGTGCATAGGCTTCTCCTGTTACCTGAAATTCAACTAAAGCAGATTTAACAACCCTCTCCTCTCTCATTAGCAGCTGGAGAAACAACGGTTGTTGGATAGGAGAAGGTGAGGTCATTTTGAGTGGCAGCTCCTTATTATGCAGATTCTGGTTTGGGTCATTATTGCCAGAGACCATATAGTTACCTGTCATCTCACATACAGAACTTCAGGGATAGAAATCATGATCCATGCAAGATGACCAGGCAGTAGACAGGGTAGAGGGGGTTCAGTGAAACTCAGATGGTCTTTAAGTAGCCTTGAGGAGCTTATCTTCAGCGAATACAACTGGTATTCCCACTAAATCTTGTCCTTTTAGATAAAAGTCACAAGGCTCCTTCCTCCTTGATAAGTGACAGCAAGTATGGCTTTGGCAAACCAAGAAAGACAAGACAGACACACACAAATATGTCTTTGGTTGAAACCACTACTTACTCATTTATAAGTCTGCCGTGAATTAGTATAGGTAGTACACATAGTTTTGAATGAGACTTCTCTAAGAGCTCTTAAATGAACTTATTTTCTGGTTGATATTTTGGTAAGGAAAGAAATGAGCTTGTTGAACTAGCTGATCTTTGATATATTCTCAAAATAGCTCATTCATCTAGGGTTCAACCCCAAATTATTTGACAGGCATTTCTCCCTCTTTAAAATGCCCAGCTACAGCTGCGGCGTGAATTTGATGCCCGGCTGGGGAGATTCCCACATGGCGCAACAGACCTCTTCTGCCTCGCCTGCTGCTCCCCTCAGCAGTGTACTTTGGTCGATCTGCCTGTTATGCTTCTCACTCTGTCTCTTGTGAACCCTCTCACTGCCCCACACATCTGGCCTGCACCCCAGCTTGTATGCATAAATAAATAAATCTTTAAAAAGAATAAAATGCCCAGCTAGTGATCTGACATGATAAAGAGATACACACAACTCAATGTACTTTTTAAGGGGAGTTAGTGGGAAACAAAGAGCATGGGATGTAGAAATTGGATGGATTTTGACCCAGTGTTAATGTATGTTAACTATCTTTTTCTATCCTATTAAAAAGAGTTTTCTGGGGAAGAGACAACTATTTTCTTTTGCTTCAGTCTTCATTTTGTAAGATGATTCTTTGACCCAACTCCAAAAGTGCAGTAACTGAGGCTTTGAATGGGAGAGGAGCTGTGGTGTAAAGGAGCAATGTCGTTTATAGAAAGCAGAGGCTATACACTTGAGAAAAGAAAGTAAACATTGTAAAATAAATTAATTAACTTTAAAAAAAGAAAGCAGAGGCTAGAGGAGGGAAAGAAAGAAAAGCTCCACTTGCAGAAGATTCTTCCTCCCTTCAAGGGTGAGTTTGGAGGCCTGTCTGGTGCCCCCCACTGGTGGAGGCAGCACAGATTGTGCCCTTTTCCTCATTCGGAGCTGCCTGCTGAGGTGACAGCTTGGTGGGGAGTTGGAGTGGGCGGGGGCACCCACGGATCCTGGGGCTGCCCGCTGGACATATTTCAGGAATGGGGGGGGGTATCTAGGCGTGAATTTGGGATGCAGAAATGCTTTTGTTTTTCCAACAGATTGCACCCACAAGTAAACAACATGAACAGACACACGATTCGTTTTAACATGAAATCTGCACAGATGAAGTGTAAGGCATGGACCATATTGGATTCTCTTTGTTTTAAGACTCTTTGTCTGGAATGATGCCTCATTTGCATATGATAAATATGCTCTTTTCCACAGTGGTCTGTTCCCCTTCCTTTTTTCTTTCAAGGAATAGCTCTAGTTTTTGACCGAGAAGCATAAAATTTTTATTTTGTTTAAGAGCAGAGAGAGTGACTGAAAGAAGAGTCAGGAAGATTGCACATATTTAATATTTTAAGTTTTATCTTAAAGTTGAGCTATTTCTATTTCTTATGCTAGGTAGACTTTGAAAGAAAAGTAGAATCTTATAAGACAGAAGGGACTGTATCAGCTTTCTACGGCTGCCATAAAAATGACTACAAATTTGGCACTTTGAAACAACACCCTATATTTTCCATAGGTCAGAAGTTCAGCAGAGCATGAGATTCTTTGGTTAGCACGTCAGCAGGCTGAAATCAAGGTGTCAGGTGGAGCTGCTGTTCTGAGATTCAGGGTCCTCTTCCAAGTTCACAAGTTGTGGCAGAATTGAGCTCTTTGCAGCTGCAGGACTGTTCTGTATTTCCTTGACATATGCTTCCCTTTATCACCAAGTCAACAGTGGTGCATTAAAAAATTCTCATTCTTTGATTCTCTCTGGCTTCCCTTTCTGTCACACCTCTTTTACTTCCTCTTCTGCCCTTATCCAAGAGAAAACTGTACTTTAGGGGTTCATGGGATTACATTAGGCTTAGCCAAATAAGCTACATCTCGCTACTTTAAAGTCATTAATTAGTAACTTTACATGTACAAAGTCCCTTAGGTCACCTAAGGTAACATATTCATGGATGTGGCATTACAGGGGCCAAAATTCTGTCTACCTCAAGGAGGAAGTAGGAGATTTAAGAGAGAAGAAACAGCTTGAGGGACGGTGTGGGCATGGTCTATATGGAAAGGTGGAAGGAGACAAAAGGAGTACTTCCAGGGTTTTTACAATCATTGTTATATTTTAGGAAGAGCAATGGAGATAAGGAGACTAGTTAGAAGTTGTGAGGGGGTTCTACACTTGCCAACACCCACTATGCATGCTGACAGCAAAAGGCTTCACTGCTGTTACAGCATAGTGGTAAGTGGGGACTGAAGGGGCACAGGACCCGCATTCAAGACTTGGCTTTGCCGTTATTAAACTTGTTACTCTGGTTAGGTGATTTGATTCGGAGAAGTCTGCATTTTCTCATGTGTATAATAATAACACCTACCTTACAGGAGTGTTGTGAAGATAAATGAGCTAGGCGGTATCCTGGCACATAGTGATCAAGACATGTTCGTAATTTTTATTATTATCTCTTTGCCCATTTCAGAAAAAATGACTCTGGTAATTCATATCAACCTGAGAGTGGTTTGAATTTAGTTTCTGTTTTCTCTGCCCTCAGTTAGCTGTGTGATCTTCCTTTCTTTGTGTCACAGTTTTGTCACTTTTAAAGTGAAGATGGTAGTAATTATGCTAATCATGTCAAAAATAAGTTGGTGATCTTAAAGTACTTTGAAATAAATCACTGGTTTTTTAGAAAATGTTTATAACTATCTAGAGGAAAACAATCTTGACTTCTTTTAGCTCAGTCCTTATCAGAGTCACTCTACAACTACTGGAAGAAGTCCAGGAAAATTTCTGTGGGTCCAACATTCAGTAGAATGTGGAGACAACCAATTATTGTGGAAAGTTAAAAATGAACTTACTATGGTACTTACTAAGTACCATAAGTAGCTGGTGAAGGAAGGACATGAATTGAGAGGTTGTAAAATCACACTCTCCATCACATTCTGTAGCAGATGCCCCAACTACTAATATTAAAATATTTTCTCAATATATAAATTTTTTTTTAGGATTTATTTATTTATACAACAAGCTGGGGTACAGGCCAGAGACGTGGGGCGGCGAGAGGGTTCACCAGAGATAGAGCGGAGAGCAGAACAGGCAGATCAGAAATACACTGCTGAGGGGAGCAGCGGGCGAGGCAGGAGAGGTCTGCCACACCATGTGGGATTCTCCCCGGCTGGGTATCAAACTCGGTGCCAACAGCCCCACAGCGCAGCGTTCAACCGCTGCGCCACCAGGGAGGCCCTCAATATATTAATTTTTAAAAAACGAAATGGTAGGGTACAAAGAGAATTAGACACAGAGAGGGTACTTTGCATTTAGTTTAGTTCTAGGACTAACCATAAGTCATGTATCCCATCTGGGTCTTACTGGTGAATGATGGAGGGTGGTCTCTGAGGTCCTTTCCTTCTTTCATATTCTGTGAATCAGATTTCAGAGACAGAGTAGACTTGTAAGATATTTTATCTTAGTGTGTAAAGTTGGACATTCTGGTGAGAAGGAAAATGCTCTAGGTGATTTGCTCTGAGTGGGCAAGCTGGATAGAGGGTCTGTGAGAAAGGAGGTTTTTGCCTGTTTTGTCTCTTGTTACTATTGTAAACTGTATTTGTTGAATAATATATGATCCTTAGTAGGTACCCAAGAAATATAATGGGTTAATACTTTGGAGGGATGCTTCAGCTGTGACGATGATTCCTTAAATGATCAAATACTTTCTACTCTAGCTGCCATTACTTGAAGCCTATATTATATCTACCTTTAAAGCAAAAGCAATATTTTTCTGTGTGGCTCATAACAGGAATCATTGCATGTGGATGGATCTTATGACCAGAACCTGTTTGTGATGATTTGTCTGCATAGGTGTAGTTAGGATATTTGCTTCCTCGAAGGACTTGCTCTTAGTGCAGAGAACTACAGAGGTGTCTTAAGTTAGGAGCAACACTAGTAATTTTGCTCTATGCCCCATGAAAAATTAATAGCCATAAAAGTCAAATTGGCTTCCTTACTAGCAAATGAACTTTACTACCCACTTTAGCTTACAGACTCTTAGTAACCAATATGTAAAAAATACCAACCAGAGAAAGATATTTTCCTACTTTATAGGATTTTAAAAAAACATTTAATTCAATCTGGCACCAAGACTGAATGTAAAATAACTGCAAAGCAGTATTGATGGGACAACACATGATATAATTAAATCTATGTATCCATCCATCAAGTGGAAGATAAAAATCAACCACATGCAAAGACACCTTCAGGCAGGAAAAAAGGCGTGCATTTGCTGAGGTCCCAGTCCCGGTCCTATAACATTGTGCCCTGTTGGTCTCTTGGAGGAATATTTTGACCTGCTGTAGGATCACCCTTCACTGTTTTGTGAGCACCTGTGGCTCTGAATAAAATTTAAGGGTTTTTGAGCTGACATTGAGGTTTTGAAGTACCCTGTCTAGAAAAAGGAGAGGAAGTGACTTTCCCTTGTAGAGTGTTGTGTAACAAAGAATCATGATCTAGGGCCTAAAATCCACCTGAGGAACTTGTTACACTTGCAGAGTCTCAGGCTCCATTATAGAAATTCTGATTATACTGACGGTCATCTCAGCACCATACTTTGAAAAATATTGTCTCCCATACCCTGAAGCCCTGGGTTAGAATCCAGGTTCCATCACTCACATTTTGTATTGCCTTGGGTCAGATAATGAATCTTTTTCTAAACTTCAAGTTTCCCATTTGTAATTCAAGTTTATGGATGATAAAGTGTTCTGGATGCATTCTCATTTAATCCTACTTTATAGGATAGTGTAAGAGTAAATGAGGCAATGTATCTAAAACATTTAGCTCAGAGTCTGATAAATATTGTACTCCTACTAATGCCTGCAGTTGTGATGTTGTGAGTGCTTACTGCCTGAGGGGCTCTGTTCTAAGTGTTTTTTTATGTATTCTCTCTTAAATCTCACACAGGTACTGCTATTATGGCTGTTTTATACAGTTGAAAAAAAACCCTGAGGCACTGAGAATTGAAGTAACCTGTTTTAAGTGAGCAGTGAGGTGGTAGAGCAAAAACAAGAGTCCAGTTTTGTGGGATAACAGATCCTACGTACTTTATCTGCTGTTGTTATTTATTTTCAGCTAGAGCCTGCTTTTTTTTTTTTTTTTTTATCTTTTAACTTAATACCTGGTTGTCCTCTGTCCCACACTGAAGTCATCTTCCTGGTTCATCTGTTATTCTTTCAACATGTTCTAATGCCAGTACATTTATTGATGAAAGGGAACTCTTAGCATATTCATTCTAAAATAAGAACCTCTCTCATGGACCTTAAGTAGTGCAAATCATCTGCTCTACCAAAATCTATAAAATCAACATTAGATGACAAATCATAAAAATGAGTGTAGGGTGTTTTGATTCAAACTAGTATGTACCCTACTACTTACTACTGCTTAGTAAGAAAATATTTAAAAACCAAAGAGAAAAATTAGTAATGTTTATGGCTACTATGGTTAGAGGGTTGTGGTTATTTACTTTAGACTTTTTGCCTGTTTTGAATTTTCTACCACAATAAATTTATATTACTTTTGTAATCATAAAAATGCTTTCTTCACATAAAAAGCAAATTAATGGCCAATGCAATCTCACAGCATTAGTCTTGTATTTCTTCAGGCTGTTGCTCACTTTTAGGCGTGCATCCTGGTCACCTCCGTAGGACACTGAGAGAAAAGCTGATCAATATTTTGGTGCCAACGGGAAGAAGGAGGGACTGATGAGAGAAAGAATATTTTTAAACTCTGTGAGCTCTGCTAGAAGTATGCCTCAGTTCACTGACCTTGAAAATTAACCTAGGGTAACCAAAGGACTAAGCTCCAGAATCAACAAATAAGCAAGAAAATTCATTTCCAATTTTGAGCAAATGTTAACAACATATTGTGATTCCATGATGGCAAAACTTATTAATTTAATGAAAAACAACATCAGTCAAGTCATTGGAAACACACAAAAATCAATATGGACGTTGTTTTATAGATCAAGCTATCACTTTATAGATTGAATTTCTCTAAAATTCACGTATTTAAGTTACCACTTGACAGAGTTAGAGGTCACATAGGTTTCTGAACAAATACTGGTGCCTTGAAGAGAATAATTATGAAAATACCACATTGCGAAAGGAAATGTGATTAAAAAGGTTCTCGTGCCTGTCAGAGCTGTAAAAGGATTATTGGAAACATTCCATTTTCTAATAAAGTGATTGCCAAGTTTTTTGATAGCACAATGCAATCCAGTTACTGCTAGATTGGAAACCTTTAGGTGTAAAGAAATTGTGGCCTGTATGGAACAATCCACCACACTAATAATAATCTTCCAGCCACATTGATGCATTAAGCTACTGTATAATATGAGTTGTTCCGTAGCTAATGGAGGCTCTGGAACTAAGGTATTTCACAATCTTTCATTTAAAAACAGAGTTTCTAAAATGGAGAGAAATGTTATTGTAAGTTGTTGAGAATGTGGAGAAAAGTCTATTATTTATGTAAGTGAAAAAAGAGATGCCACACAATAATGATATCTTACATTTATAAATTATAATACTCTCAAATATCTTTTGTGTTTTCAGGTCTATTTTATAACTCTATGCCTATCACAGCTCAGTAGCAAGGAGACATTTTCATCTCAGATTGCAGAAGAGACTAAAGTATGGTTAAGTCTTTGCTCAAAGTTACTGGTAGAGTAAAAACTACAACACTAGCTACTAAGTTGGGACTCACATAGAGTCTATATTTTGTCTTTCTTGAGGATTTGTTGTCATGGCAGAAATATATCTCTATGAAAAGTAGAAGTAAACAAACAAAAAGGTAAAACCCAGTTTCCTTTGTCTACATAACATTTAATAGCTAACATGCCCAAATCAATGGATATGAACTACAGTGTTCCAAAAAGTTTGGGTAATTGACTATTTTTCTTCTTATCCAGATGTTTTTATATCAGCGCAAGTTGAGATATGGACAGACATACAGATGCACAGCGAAGGCTACCTGGGTCACGTTATGCATTTTATATTTGTTGTGATTCAGGTTTGAAGAGAGATAAATGTTTGTCAAATTTTGATTTTACCCAAAAAAGCAATCAGTAGACATAATGAAGATAAATTTAGAGATACATAATCAAATCTCATGCTTCACTTGTGATTTTTGGAAAAATTTATTAAAAGGATTTTCCAATTTTAGCCCTTGATGATATGTTGCTAATTATACTTGGCTATTAATAGAGACAGATTAAAATTAAGTAACTGGGATTCCTATCATGTACCTGATGTGGCTATGTGGTGACACTGTCTTGGTGACAGAGATTGATGGGGAGAAAACACAGAAAAAGGAAAAATAAGAACAAACTGAAATCCTGCTGGCATGGTGCTTAGAGTCTAGTGAGAGAGGAGAGAAAAAAAACACTAATAAATATGTGTCATTTCAGATGGCAGTAAGTAAGTGCTATGACAGGAAATAAAGCAAGGTAAAAGGAAGGATGGCAAGTGACTGAAGTTTTCTTTTAGAGAGATTGGTCAGGGCAGGTCCCCTCCCCCTCTTTTTGGACAATGTAAATTTTAATAATACATTTCAGTCAATTTCTGGCTACATAAAGAGTTTGAGCTTTCAAAGGTGGTAGTATGAAAGGATGAAGGCAATATATGATGCAAGAATAACATGATGTCCATCTAGTCTGTCATGCTGCTTTCTCTGCTGGAAGTTCTTTTGCTCCCACATCCCCAAAATCTGCTCCCACATCTCTTTTTTGGACTAAAGTTGCAAGGTATTATATTTGCTATAATATAAATTTTTCTTTTCTCCTCCTCCTCTTCCTCATCATCTTTCTCCTCCACTTCCATCTTTTTCATTGGAGCGCCTTCTAAGGTAAGAATGCTTTTGTACTCCTGATATTTCTGGAGTTTCTCAATGAGCTGAATTGAGATAACAATTGGTGGTAGGGACTTCCATGTTGCTCACTCTATCTCTTTGTCTTGCCTTTTTACCTTTTCCATTTACTATGAATGCTAAACTCTCTGCTTTACTCAGTTTAAGAAAAAGCATTGATCTAGGAATCATCACTTTTGGGTATTAGTTTCCACTAGCTGTGTGGAAACTCCAATAAATGTTTTTCTGAGCTTTAGTTACTTCATCTGAAAAATGAGGCAATTAGAGATGATCTCTAGAGGTTTTCCCACTTTGAAAATTTGAATTTGAATTTTTTTTCTCTGACATGTGCAAATCCAATATCTGATTAGGGTTTACTTCATGAATGATTCAAATAAATTATTTTTAAAGAAAGGAACAGTTTAGAGATAATCAAGTCAATTCACAGAAGTGAAAGTTAAAGGAAGTAATACCCTGAGATATACTTCCCTACTTCTGAATCTAAAAATGACCACAATAGTAACAATAACAGCAATAATAATAAGAACAATCGCATCAAGACCTTCTTGTGGGATTAAAATTAGAATTTACAAAAGTGTCTAGCTAGGAGTAATTGCTCAATAAGTGTTGGTTCTCACAATGATTACTATTGTTAGATGTCATGTAATTTGCCCTGGAGTGGCAGAGCTGGGACTAAAATGCTTCATCAAGGAACACAAACCCTCCATTTCTCCTCCAGGCCTGTCTTCTCCCCCAGTAATCTAATATAGGCACCTTGGCGATACTGCACTGAAATGGTTATGAACATACATTAGGGGTAAGGTAAGACTTGGGTTTTACCCAGAAACTGGTTTCTGGTATTCTTTATCTGTGTGACAACTGGGTAGTTACCAAATGTTTCTGAATCTCAATCTTCTCATCTGCAAAATGGGAATAATAATAATGAGTACCAACCTTGAAGAGAGATAGTGAGGATGAATAATGTCATGTATGTCAAGTCTCTTCCAAAGTTCATGGCACGAATGAATTCAATAAATAGTACATATCCTAATCATCTGCCCCAGTCCCAACACTTACAAGTGGTAGAAATTCTCACATTGCTTCCTTATTGCTTATATAGAAGTTATTACTTTTATTCTTGAAGGAATATCTGGATGCAGCCAAAAAATTCAGATGACGATACCAATTCAGACCTTGCTCTGGGGAATATTTTCAGAACAGTTCAGTTTGGATGTTGGAGGGTGATAGCAATGCTGCAGGCCTACACGGCAGTGGTATGGTTTGTATAGGAGGATGGAAGGATTGTGGAAGGAGAACCCCAGGAAAGAAATGAAGCTGATTATCTAATGTTCTTGAACACTTGAAAAATATTATTAATGGTGAACAAATCTGTGGAAACATTTTGAAAATACATGATAGTTCTTATAAATCTAAATAAATGAAACAAGTATCTTTACAAGGAAGTATGAATGGAAAGGGAAATGGTCATCATTATATATTATTTGACTCAACAAAGAACAAATTTATAGTCAAAATTATGTAAACTCTAATTGTGTGACCAAAATAGCAACTTCACTGTGCCGGGAGATGGGTGGGAGGGGGAAAGGATGGAGGGTGGCGGCGAAGAGCTAAATTCTCATTTAAAATGGAAAGAAGTCAAAGAATAATATCTAAACTTAATAAATACAAAACCAGCAGTTATATTTAGAAATATGACAGGAAGTATGAGGAAAAATAGCTAATGGAGATGAGAATGGTTATAGCTGAAGTATAGGACTTGGGGGGTGATGCGCAGTAGGTGAGAATTAACCATGTTTTCTTGTATGTACTCTTATACTGTTTGACTTGTTTTTTTGTTTTTTTTTTTAAGATTTGTTTTTCTATACATTCAAGAGCTGGGATATAGGCCAGAGGTGTGGGGTGGTAAGAGGAGTCACCAGAGACAGAGTGGGGAGCAGAACAGGCAGGTTGACTGAAATACACTGCTGAACGGAGCAGCGGGCAAGACAGGAGAGGTCTGCTGTGCCATGTGGGAAGCTCCCCAGCCCGGTATCAAACTCATGCAGCAGTGGCTGTGGATCTCTTCACAGTGCTGAGACTTAACCCATTGTGCCACCGGGGAGGCCCTATATTGTATTTTAGACAATGGTTTACTTAGCCAACAAGATTATTTTGATAGTTCTATTTTGTGATTTCATTCTTTCACAAAAAGTATTCTATTATCTATTAATCTTAGATTTAGTAGCAGATCCTATAATGTTAAAGATATTAGTAAGTCTTACTTGAGGAAGGAAATGAATGATACCTACTGCTCTCATAGAATCATTTGGGAAGTAATTTAAGAAATCAACTTACTTCCTACTTTGGATATTCAAACTATACATCCAATACCATGGGGGACTCAGATGGTGATTCTTGTAAGAATCTGGAATGAGAGGTGTTTGCAAAAAAAAGAAAAGAAAAGGTATTTGCAAATATTCCATAGGTTGATTTTCCTAAGACCTTACTGATAACCATTTTATAAACAAATCTTTGATTTCCACGATTCTAGTAAATACTGACATTCCTATAGAAGGCTTAAAAATAGCATTAACAGGATTGAGTCAAGTAATTTTTAGGCAAATTATCGTTTGTAAAGTAATTCACTTGAACTAAAATTTCTGCTTCCAGTAAAAATGAAGTACTAAGGGTTGAATTTACATTTCTATTAAAACAACCAAATATGAACAATATGTGTGAAACAAATTTTAAGACATTAAATATCAGACAACAAAAGTAACTGATGGTTTAGGTATCTTCAGGTGATTTCATAACCACTACTTGTAATTGATAGAATAAGTAAAGAAAATCAGTAAACTATATAGACTATTTTAATAACAAAGTCAACAAATTGATCAAATTAAACGTACAGAATCTCCACCCAACAATGGCAGAATACATTCTTCCTTTCAAATCTATTTAGTACACTTACAAATGTAGACCATATTTTAGGCCATACAACAATCTCAGTACATTTAAAAAGATTCAGGTTACACAAAAAACATATCTTTGGGCCACAATAGAAATACATTTGTAATCTATAATATAGTCTGTTTAACAAATTAACAAATGGTGACATACAACTATTCAAGTAAAAGTATCTTTGAATTTTAGGGAAAAAGAAAACTTTTCAATTCCCATCTTCAGAAGGAAAAATGTTAGAATACATAAAAATATCTCTTTGTTTGATTTTAATAATTCAATCTAGTTCAATAAGTGAGAATGTAACTTAATGTTTGGGTTTACATTGGCAAAATAGTGTGGCACTAGAGGGAAATAAGGCATATTCAGCAAATACACATGTGCTTTTGAGAAGTGATATGAATAAGGAGACTAATGCCTGGAAAATTTTATTTTCTTTAATTGCACATATAGCCAAAAGGTTGGTGAAACATCTTTGAACTAATTTTCTTTTTTCCCATGATGATGGTTGTCCTTGTGGGTGGAGTAGAATCTGGATTTTTTTTGGAGTGGTTCTACTGTCATACACATAAGCTCACTCATCTTACTATTTCTGTTCAACACAACATTGCTTTCATGGGACTCTTCACTGACTTTCTATTACATCTTATCTACTTCCACATCTGTGCCTTTGCTCATGTTGAAACTCTACATTCAATACCTTTCTTGATTCATTCCATCTTGTTTTCCAAATCCCACCTAATTAAGCTTCCATCTTACATGCTATGGATTTTCCTTTAATTATTCTGACCTGTTAGTAATATTCCTTTCTCTGAATTCCTATGGAATTTTACATACAATGAAGTATAAGGAAGTATAATGCAGATTGTTTTGTTTATTTATTCAGTGGTTTTAAAATATTGTATACATACTAATTACTTGGCTATGTAACAATGCAAGGTTTGGGCCAAATCCTCAGAATCTCAATGCACTAAGACTGGGGAGTCAGGTTTTATGTTTTATCAAAGTTCCCAGGATTTCCTGATGTGATTGTGGGCATATTACACTTTGGAGAAAAAATGTCTCTATATTGGATTTTAATAATTGAATCTAGTTCACTCATATAGATGCACAGTGTTGAATTCTTCTTGTATATCAATAAGTACCATGCTAAGCATAAAACTGGTGATCAATAAAATGCTCACCAATTTATTGAAACAGTGTGGTTATACACTTAATGTAGGCACTCTCAGTTAGTTATTTTTAATGATTTCGTATCTAATATCTTTTAAATTTTTTTTTTAAAGATTTATTTATACAAGCTGGGGTACAGGCCAGAGGCGTGGGGCGGCGAGAGGGTTCACCAGAGACAGAGTGGGGAGCAGAACAGGCAGATCAGAAATACACTGCTGAGGGGGAGCAGCAGGCGAGGCAGGAGAGGTCTGCCACACCATGTGGGATTCTCCCGGGCTGGGCGTCGAACCCACATCGCGCGCTGCCGACAGCTCCACAGCGCAGCGCTCAACCACTGCGCCACCAGGGAGGCCTTCGTATCTGATACCTTAATTAAATTTTTTTCTAAACTTGTGATTTTTCTTCCCACTTGAAGAATAGAATTTCAGAGCAGGGAGGGATTTCTAGAATTAACTTGGTTGTCTCGTTTTTTCAGTGGCTCAGTTGGCATGAGAGATTAAGTGACTTACCCAAATTCATGTCGTTAATTATTGGGAGAGTTACATCTATGGAGGCCAAGTCTCCAGGCACTCAAGCCTAGTTCTTACTGCTGCACTTGTAGTTTATCTTTTAGAAATATGCCTGGTAAATCTAGGTAGTGACATAAGTGATAATATTTATGCATGCATTTCAATAGTTAACTAAAAATTTTCATGTCATTCTGAAGAACTTGCAGCAGCTGTTCCTTTAGCTTATTTATTTGGTATGCATAATCTTAGATCAGATAATTTCTTTTTTGTGCCTATCCTGTGCATTGTAGAAATTTTAGCAAGACCCCTGGCATCTAATCACTGGTTGCCAATATCATCCTTCCCCCCCCCAGTTATGCCAATAAAAAATATCTCTAGGCATTTCCTAATGTCCCATAAGAAACAAAATCACTGACCATTCAAAACCTCAGTTTTATAGAGACAAGGATATAGAACTTAGGTTTTAGTAAAGAATATTCACAAAGGGTCTTTCAAAATCCTTTCAAGATAGAGATTGTTTATGGCAGGATGCTTTGCATTTGAAACAATCATTATCCAAAGACACCAGGCACACACACACATGTTGAAAACAAAGGATAGTGAAGTTAAGAATGCAATGTAATGTTTTAAAACAGAATGTGCTATCACATCTGATGGTGTGACTTAGATGGATTTTTTGATGGCTTTTTTATTTATATGAATTTTTATTATGTGTCTTTTTATTTTATTCCTCAGTACTAGCGTCTATTATTTCTTTAAGTGGAACATTATGTTACAGTATAAAGAGTGATTTTCGTCATCCATAAACCAATGCGTATATATATTCTAGACATGGATTTTTTAAAAATTAAGAAAAATTATGTAGATATACCCTTTGGAAATGTAAATACATAGAATGCTTTGTTATATGCAGTGTGTCTTATCTTCCCAACCCCCTTTCTTTGAATGTAGAAACTTAGAGAAGCATATTTGATACTTCCTTCAGGTTTGATCTTAATGATATAATTTCTTAATAGATATCTGCTCATCTTTGCTACTATATTGAAGGAAACAGGATTTCTTTATCACAACGTAGTAAATATGAACTGGAGTTTAAGAGTTGAACAGTATTATCAAAAGGCTTTCAGAGAACCATCTCTTCATTGTAATTAAAGATCCAAAATAAGGAAAAGAAATATATAAAGGAACATTTTTTTCCATAGAGGTGCTTTGGAAATAGACGCAGTGTGAAGGAAGGAGAAGGTTGAGGTTGAGTCCTGGCTCTGTCACAAGGACACTCTGTGACCTTGGGAATGTTTTTATTTATTGATTAATGATAGTGTTGGGCTAGGTGACACATGACTTTAATGCACATCCACAGAACAAATTCTAATTATTTCCATTGATGAGAATAAAATCTGTTTCAGCAGAAAGAATAGTAGTAGAGAAATGCTCCAAGTAATATTGCAAGTTTCATCAGGAGAAATTGATCTCTTGTAGAGTTGAACATGGGGTTTTACCTAGAGACATATATACATAGAGACCTCAATACACAATGGCTCTAATGAAAATAAAAAACCACTATGCTCCAAATTATTTTCTTTTTCTATGACTAAAACACAATACCGTATTTGCTCTTAGCAATATTCTGCTCAATTAGGCCAATTAATGGTTTAATATTTAAAGGAAATAATACTCAGCAATTATAACATTGATGATTTTCATAATTAAAATATAGATTTTATAAATATCAACTGCTTAGGTTTTAGTTAGCTTATTAACATGTAGTACAGAATACAGACCTATATTATTGATGCCATTTTTCTAATTCAATCCATAGTAACTAAACACAATCAGCCCTTAATATAAGTATGACAAGATCTCCTATGTTAGGTCTGGCCAAAGTCTGAGGCAGTCAATATCTGGGCTGAAATATGTGGATGAACCAAAAAAAGTAACTATTTTTGGTAGGCTTAACCTAACTGTGGGTACTGAGACCAGCTGTTGTACTTCTGAATTCACCCTAAAGATTGGAACAGAAAGTCGTAGATCTTTTGGTGTAAGCCAATTAAAATATCAGTGTAAGTTTCTTCATGAACCAGTGTATAAAGGAAAAAAATCCTTTATATATATATATATATATATATATATATATATATATATATATATATATATATATATATAATGACTGTGCATTTTGGATTTACACATTTAGATGGGTCAGTGCCAAGAAGACACTTGGCATTACCCTTTGTGGGATGGCTCAGACAAAAATTCCTTGGAGTTGTTTTTTATTTTACTTCTTTTTCATAATATAGTAATCAATATAATATATGGTCCCCCTACTCTTGCCAAAGGGCAATTGAGTTTGAGAAGGAAAACTGCAAACATGTAGAAAAGTAGATTCCATTATGACATTATTGACTGGATTGGGATGTTCTTCAATGCTGTCATCAGGCCTGTGGTATCTGTGGCTATTTCAGCTGAATTTATTAGATTGCTTTGTTAGAAATTTGTCTCCTTAGATCACTGTGATCTTTGGTCTTTGAACTACTAGCCTTAGAATCACCCAATTTCATTTTCTTTCTTTTTTTTTTTAAGATTTATTTATTTAGCATACAAGCTGGGGTATAGGCCAGAGGTGTGGGGAGAGGTGAGAGGATTCACCATAGACACAGTAGGGAGCAGAACAGACAGACTGACTGAAACACACTGCCGGGGAAGAGCAACAGGTGAGACGAGAGGTCTGCTGCGCCATGTGGGAAGCTCCCTGGCCAGGGACAGAACTTGTGCTGCAGTGGCTCTGGATAGCTTCATAGTGCTGCGACTTAACCCCTTGAGCTAGCAGGGAGGCCCCAGAATCACCCAGTTTCTTAAAATGAATATTCCCTGGTATCCACTAGATATTTTGTTTCTGTTGATCTGGATTAGAGCTCAGAAATACACATTTCCTAGCAAAAATTCTAGATGATTTTGATACTCATTAAAAGTTCTCAAATCCATAACTTAGGTACAGGAGCCTGAAAGCAAGGCAAATACTTTGCCTTTTTGCTTGCCTGCATTTTCTGCTTATTCATCTCCCTTCCATCCTCTGCCATCAGCTTGTCTAGGTTTCAATGAACTGTCTACCAATGCCTGATGATGAGAGCTTCAAACATTAGATCCTCTAAAAGGTATTTTAGTACTAATACTAATTCTGGTAATAATATCTGGCTCTATACATTTCAAATCTGTATCGTCTCCACCTACACACTCTGGTGCTAGAAGCTACAGGGAGTTTTCATATTGTGAAGTGACTCCAGCCCTGGACTTCTATGTTATCACTTCTAAATGAGACAGTACATAGGGAAGTAGGAGCACTCTTGTACATGCTCCTAAACTGACATGATTAGCAAAAACTTTCATCTACCTGGAAGAGACTGTAAGCCACATAATTGTATTCTAATAAGTCTAGTTGTTCATAACTCAGTTTTCCCTTAGGTGTCTTCCAAAAAGCATAGCAGTCACTGCAATAGCACAGTGCACAGAAAGGAAGTGTGAGGAAGGGGAAAGCTGAGGGGAAAGAGACGGTCACCTTCATTGATTATAATTAAAGTATGTTGTAAATTTTAGAAAAATATATGGTGTTGATAATATGTTGCTGAATCCCTCTGTCAACCTTCCTCTTGATGGCACTCAGGCATTTGAGGGACTCTAAAGTTCAGTCTTCATTAGCTTCTCAGTAAACTCACTTCTCCCCATATATATAGCTCAGTGAGAGACAACCTACAGATGCACAAAATAGCTATATGATAAATGAATAATGGATGAATGGGAAAGGTATGATTCTCATTCTCTCAGCTATTCATATGAGGAATTTAGCAACATTTTTGATGCCACATAATTCAGTAAAATGAAATTCATTAAAAAACAAGTTTCCTATATATGGACAGAGCTATATGCCTTAAAGTCAGTACTTCTAGTATAGTCCATTGTTGTTGGGATAGCATGTTTAATATTGCTCTGGTTTCAGAGAGCAGCCTGTGAAGGGATTGTCTCTTCAAGAAAATTTCCACCTGACTTAGGAATGAAGGAGTGGAAAAGGGAATGATCTAGAATGTGCTGATTATCAGATTTTTTTCTGGATATCGGTACTCTGTGACCTAGTTAATTTGTGACTTCTTAAGGAAGATATTAAGTCATATTAATGTTGGGAGATGAAGGGAGAAGAGGATATGCATGTATTTTGGTGCTTTCCCGACCAGACTGCATAATAGGTCTCTGATGCTGCCTTTAAAATAAGAAACACTTTCACATCAGTTCATGAAAGTCAATATCTGTAAGGTTGGGAGCAGAGTTCTGGAGTTGGAATTCTTGGGTTATCAATAGAATTCTGCTACTTGGTGACCTTTTGTCTGTCACTTAATCCTGTGGTGTCATCACATTTTTGTCATCTGTAAATGGGACTAGTTTGAGGATTGAGTGAGTTAATATGATGATTTGTAAATGCACAATAAATACTAGTTACTGTCATTATATTATATTTGGTCTTTATATTTGGTTTTGTCTTTGCTGCTAACTAGCTTCTATTTGGTTTTGTCTTTGCTGCTAACTAGCTTCTTGATATTAGCAAGCATGTTATAATTGTGAAACTCAGTTTCCTCATTAGTAAAAGGAGTAGTTAAATGATAATTAAGATTCACAAAATTCTATGGTAGGAGTAGTCTTGGTTTACCATATATCACACTTAATAATTATTTTGAAGTTGAAGATACTGTAAAACTCCTTTGGTTAATAGTTAAAAGATAAATAGTTTTTAACATCTTAAAAAATGAGTGAAAAAAAAATCAAACAAATTAGACTCTTCCTTTCTCTTTAGAAACAAGTATATTGAAGAGTTAGTCTTGTTGCCTAATGAACCAAAAACCCAAACCTTGGATTTCATTACTGTTATGATTCCAGATCCCACCAGAGTCTCTTATCAAATGTGGCCTCATTAAGTGCACAAAGCAATACTCTTCTCCATTAAATTGTGCTGAGGCTAACTTGCGACTGACGTGAGTCGAGATGAAATGTAATTACTTTAACTCTGTTCCTATTGGACTGTTGTGGCATCACAGACAGATATAAGCACATGCAAAACTACTTGGGTTTCCTCATTTATCCAGGCTCTATTCTGCATGAGTAATTGAATATTAAACCCACTCAGTGAGGTCTGTCAATAGCAAAATCTAAATATAAAACAACTCCAGTGTGTCATGCTTTGAGTAAGCTAACTCTAAGACTAATCCAATAGATTGAGCATTTTTTTTTCTTCTTTTATTGAAGCTGGAACTGTTTATAAACAACCTGTGCAAGGAGAATCCTATACTTTTTTTTTTGGTTAATGTAAAAATGTCAATATTTTGTTAACATATTTATAATCCTGGAGAAAGAGGAGACACATTATTTTTAAATCCTGATTATTAATAGTTGTTCTATACCAGAAATGATTTTAGGTGCTACACACCACACACACACACACACACACACACACACACACACACACACACACACACACGTTAAGTAATTAACTCATTTAGTCAGCTTTTTATAGAACAGGAATTAGAAATAGCATAGAAAGACTATGTAATTTACCCATGACATATAGCTAGGGAGTGATAGAACTGAATTCACATCCGGGAAGTCCATTTAGAGTCTGGGGATATAACCACTAAACTACTATTAGTTCTCAAATTCCCCCTAAATTTTATCAGTTTCCTTAAGGCAAAGACACACTAAGCACTGAACAGTGAGAATTGAAACCACAGAATGCAGGTTTCTATCTGGTAATATTTATGTCTTATTTTGCTTCTCACTGAGGAAGAATGTGATATCAAATGCAACCAAATTATGAAACAGGGGAACTGGGTAGTAGGCGGTTACAAAACTTGCCTGAGGTGATCTGGAGATGTCAGTGAAAACAGGAATAGGGACTAGCTTCTGACTGACTGTGTCTTGACTGGAGCCACTAGAGAATGTGTCTTTTCCCTGAGAGCTATCAGTGGCTGCAGGGGATCGAAATAACTAGGAGACAATTAGTGATTCTAGAAGGGAAGTGACAGAACATGAAATGCTTGGGGGGAAAAAGAAGGTTGCAGGGATATAGCTTATGGTAATAACTTCCTGGCAACCTCAACTTAAAATAAAATTAATGACATAAATTTCAAATTGGCATTCCAAAAGAATCTTACTATTCAATGTGTGGACTTGTAAGCATCTACATAATAGACTTAGATCAAATTTTTCATCTCAGAGGTAAGGACATAGGGACAAACCTATAAACTCTTTCCTAGACTTACTGTGTACTTCATTGATTTTGAAAGCATAGTATTAATTTATATCAGAAATAAAATTTCTTGAATAGATATGTGCAAAACAAGCTAAAACTGACACAGAGAAGAAAATAAAAAACATTTATATCCCATCATTCAGATACTATCAGCTAATGTTTTTTACTATGCATCTTATAGTTACAATAACTTTGAGATCACCCAAATTGTATCTACAATTTTGATTCTTATATTTCACTTAATATGAATATCTCTCCAGGTCATTACACTTTTGTTTTTAGTTTTGAATATGAAAACACCATTGAATGGGTGGATAATAACTCATTGTACATTGTACCATAACTTATTTGATGCGCTTCTATTGTTGGATGATGAGATTGTTTACAGATGTGTACTAGTTTGAATGCTAAATATTTTTATACATGTATCTTTTTCTGAATATTTTATATGTTTTGAATATTTATACACAGGGCAGGCATTCATATTCAAAGATTATATGGTTTGAAATAAAACTTTTAATATGTATTATAAAATTGTTTTATAGAAATAATTTATTCAGTTATATAAAAGGATATCTTGTTCACCAAATCTTCATAAATAATAAGACTTATCATAAAAAATATATTAGTTAATTTAATAGGCCAACCATCATGTCCTATTCAGTTCTCATTTCTTAAAATATTTGTCATCTGTGTTCCCTCTTTTGCTGAATTATCTACTTACATCTTTTGCCTAAGATCTAAAAGATTAAATGTGTGTTTGCCAATATATGTTATGATCAAAACATGGGAAAATCTGAACAAACTTGTTGAAAGAAAATTGTTTAAAATTTTTCCAATGTTCATCAAGCATGTTTTTATGAGAAACAAAAAATGATTTATAGTAAGAACAAATAGCATGTTTTTAATATCACCTAAAAAAGGTGGTAAATTATACCTAGGACAGAATTATAGTTTACAGTTTTGGAAAGAGGGAAAAATATTCTGTGTTTATACAGACATTATCTGTATATATATTTCTAAGTATTATTTACTACTTTCAGTTTATAATTCATCACCGCTGCATACTTACAATGCATTGTAAGAGCTTGGAAGAGAGAAAAATGAAAAAGAAAATAGAATTGTGTAAATATTGTCAAATGTATTTTTTCTCTTGTCCAACTCCTTTGGGTTAAACAGTGTAATAGCTTCTTTGCCACTGTTCACCAAATTAGCTTTCAATTTGTTCAAGTAAATCTATAGTTTTCAAGTTGTGCATTTTGTTTGAACATTTTTCTCCCTCAGCCCTCTGGTGTCTCTCTCTCTCTTTTTTTTTTTAAACAAAGGGCACATGTTTGCTTAGCTGCAAAATTTGTCTGTACTTTTCAGAAATTAATGTGAATCTTCCCAACTCTGAGAATAATAATTCCATTTGGTGTAACTCCAGTGTGCTTCAGAAAAAACATAAAGCACAAAATGTAAGGAGAGTAATGATTTGTAGAAACCTGCAGGAGGTCTTGGTCCTTGGACCACGAGTGTTACTGCTGACAATTACACAAATAATGTTCCTATGCAATTATCCCAGCAATAACCGATAGCAAGCAAAAATTATAGAGGCCTGATGCGATTTATGCCCAGAGATTTCTATGTAGTACTTTGTTTGAATCAAAATGGCTATCTTTATTTTTTTCTTTTCTTTAAAGAAAAGAGTAAGTCAACTCCTTAGGAGAATATAATTTTCTTCCATCTAGTTTTAAATGGTATTAGCACAGCAATCAGATGTCAAGGTGAAAGATAAACATGTCTGCTTCTGGGTGCATAAATGGTGAAACTACCAGGTAATCTTGGCACCATTTCCCTGGCTTTTGCATTTTAAATAGCTTTAACCTTGTACAGAGTAGAGTTATGATTTCTTAAACTGTTTTCACTCTACAGTGCTCATCAGTTCCTTGATTTAAAAATATACTTTGTGCTGTCAAGTTTTTCTATTGTATATAAATGAATAGAAAAACATTCAATATATTTTTTTCTTTTCTCATGATTAGTAGATTGTATTTATTTTCACAATTCCTTCAATGTCATCATTCAATTATCCTTAATTGAAAACTGCATTGTTTACTCTTTTCCTAGGAAATTACATTTCAGGACATTATCAATTCATTTTAAGCAAATGAGATTGGAGGAAAAAGTTTTTCTTTTTGAAGACCCAGGTATTAATGGTCATGTATGAAGTATGTTGAAAAATAATAACCTACAGCTACATTTAAGAACCCTGGCAGCCATTTTAACAAAAACTAAATTTAACTGTAAGATGAAAGGTGGGACACCTGTTCACCAAATCATCCTCAAACAATCCCTTTTATGAACTGGTCCCAGACACAAAGAGAAAGTGAATGACAATTTTGGTGAAGTTGTCTTTGGAAATTGTGCAAACTCTGGCTGAAAAAGAAAAGGGTAGAACTGGTCAAATAAAACTATTTTTCTAGCCTGTTGCACTGAATGTAAAATGGATTCCAGTGGACTAGCAAGTTATCTCCTCAGTGGGGTTTAAAAGATGACTTCCCAAAGGATTGGAAATTTGGTAGCTTCTTGTACATTGTTTCATGTATTTTTTTTCTGCAGGAGTTGATGGTCATTTTTTGCTTATAATATCTATTAAAAAGCAAATAATATAATAGATTTTCTATATTTAAATTCCAGAGAGATTCCACCCATGTTATGGCAGAAGAGAGAGGTTTGGTTCACTTTCTCCCTTAACAACAACTAAAAAAAAAATTGCTCAAAGTCAGGTTAGAAGTTCTCCAAAAGGGCCCCAGGACTTTGCCATGGAGGATTTTCATTAAGCACTGTCCACAATTTCCAAGCCATGGGTAGGTGTCTATCCACAGATGAATGGATAAAGAAATTGTGGAATATATACTCAATAGAATACTACACAACTATTATAAATATGAAATAGTATCTTTTGGGTCAAAATGGATATATCTTGAGGTGATTATGTTATATGAAATAAGTCAGAAAGTGGAAGATATAAGATGGTTTCATCTATCTGTGGAATGTAAATAACAAAAAAAAAATACATTGGTAAATACAACAAAAACAATTCTTGGACTTGGTGAAAAAATTTACTGGTTAACAGAGATGGGAGGAAGGAGGAGGAGGTGAAGGAGGGAAGTAGATAGGGGGTTTAGTGGAGGGTGAGTGTAATGTGTGCCCATATGGAGGAGTAAAAATGTAACCTCCCAAATAGAATAATAATAAAAAAATGCTAGAGCACAACTTTCCTGGTAAGTGGTTTTGCTAAATAAATGCTGTGAGATTAAATAATATTTGGCACAATCTTGGTCTGAAGCCTGTACCAGTTTCATGACTGTTTGGCTTCTTGGGATAATACCCAGGTTTTAGTCCTGATCCAGGATAGTTCTTAAAGGGTTAGAGGATTTGCTCATTTCTTCGGGTGCTAATTTAGCAGATATGTTGCAATCCTGCTCCAGGTTGATCTACTCACCAGATAGTCTCTTTGTCTTACAATTTTCCAAATAGTCAGTCTTTACAGATTCAATAAATTCCAAAGAACTATCAAGTAACATGTTCAAAGAAGGGAATCAGTCCTCTTGAGTCATGATAATCTTGATCATTTGTTCTATTTGATAAAAGCTGCAAAGTCTGTAGATCCTCCCTAGTTGAGACCTATTACTAATTCTTTATCATCACATACTACTCTGATTAGTGTTGGGATTTCCTATGGCATCAAGAAAACTTTTCAGCTATATTTATTTCCAAGTACATTTTCTTAGAAGAAATTCTTTGACTTTGGAATTTTTTTTTAAAAGATTTATTTATTTATACATACAGCTGTGGTACAGGCCAGAGGTGTGGAGTGGTGAGAGGCTTCACCAGAGACAGAGTGAGGAGCAGAACAGGCAGATCAGAAATACACTGCTGAGGGGAGCAGCGGGCGAGGCAGGAGAGGTCTGCCGCACCATGTGGGATTCTCCCCGGCTGGGCGTCGAACTCATATCGCTGCTGCCGACAGCTCCACAGCCCAGTGCTTAACCGCTGCGCCACCAGGGAGGCCCTGACTTTGGAATTTAATATTGAACCTCTAGAGAGCCGAAAGTTTATGTCAATACCCAGAGTGTGATTTTAATCCACAAAGCCTTAAGATATGCACAAACTGGTTAGGACAGGAACTAGACTTGTTATGAGCTAAAATCTTTGTTCTGACACGATGTGGGACCCAGAGAACTTATAAAATGAGGGAAAAAAGGAAAAGTGTGGAAAAGGATATGTAAATGTTTGTATACTTCCATTGCTTGGGTGTTAGCCTTCTGGCATTTAGGAAGGTACTGAAGTGGTCTAAAAACCACACTAGAGCCAAGGGCAGCTCTTCAGTCTAATGAAACAGACATTATCAGAACTTGTAGATGAGACTGATATCAGTAGAGGAGAGATGTGGACCATATGGTGTGAGATCAGCTCACATTTATCAGGATGAGCTCACTGGTGCTTTCTTGGATTCGAAGCCTAAAGTGTTGGGCTTACTGGGGTCACACATGTGTTGGTTGTGTGTGGGTAGGTGATTGAGCAACAGTCCTTAGCACCCTGAATTATGATATATAAATGCATTTAAAATAGAAGGAATCTTCTATTGGTCTATGCTGTTTCCATTTACTTTATACTGCCACATCATTTCTCAGTTTGCAAAATTGGTGAAGCACCAGAGATACCTGTTTTTGACATAAAAAAAAAAAACAACAAAACATAGTTAATCTACTTCTTAGATTCCTTAGATATTTCAGTTTTCTTCTAGAAGGGCTATTTGCTTGAAAATGATTTTTGGTCACTAGAACAATAGGAGTTGTGACAGTATGTGAAGGAGAATTGCAGGATTTTAAAAAAGAGAAAAATGGCAAGACCTAGACTTTTCTAAAAGCAGTTTAAAAATTTACTTGATCCCAGTAGAATTCCAGAGGGAAATCTCAAACTGGTGATAAATTTCCATAATTTCCTGATTTACATTGGTTTTCAGTTCTTTCTGGATGAGGACACATCTAGGTGCTATTTTCTGTGAGAGTTTGGCATTCGAGAAGGATAGCCCTTGGATGGCAGGGTAGTAGGGCCCTAGAGTTTGACTTCATCTCTGATGAAAGATAGGTCTTTGATAACAGGCGCTGAATGAAAAGATAGCCTGCCACCCAGATACGCTGGTGTCAAGAGCCTGTGGTTCAAATGGACAGAAGCGAACTCAGTCCACTGGTTGGGGAAAATTGACACACAGCTGATAGCCTGGAGTCCAGTGGGAGTTAATCTCCACTCAGCACACCATTGGCAGCTGAATTTGTGAATAAGCTGAGAGCAGCTTTTATTGATATGGTCACTTTGCTTTTAGTTCCCATTTTGAAGTGTGTCTCTTTGATGGATGTGTAAGGAATCTGCTTAGACACCTCTGACAGAAGACACCAGGCAGAAGATACGAGTAGATTTTGAGCAATCCTGATGCTACAAAAGAGATGACACAGACTGCTGAGTAAAACACAGCAAGCCAGTTTGTAAAGAGACCAAGCGTAATGTGACAGAAGCACCTAAGTCACGGTTCAGCCTGCTTGTCTTTGAGGGCTGGAGAGAGGGCTTCTGTCTGAAAGAAGAAAAGAAAAACTTTCCCAAGGCCAGAGCACACCAGGTTGTAAAAGCTTTACATGGAGATTTCTTGACCCCTTGTCTCGATCGTCCCAGCCTCATTCCTTTGTTCTTCTTGGTAAGGACCCTCTGTTAGAATTTATGCAGTCTTCCTCACAGCTCTAGCCTACTGCTAACTCATTACTAGTTTTGCCATTTTAATTTACAGAATATACTCCTTTTCTACCATTTGTATATGTACTTAGTGTTCTTGGTCCCCTTAACCAATCTGGCTTAAATCTAACTTTTGGGGAAGCATTTCACAACTAATCCGCTCCTGGCTGTGCACTCCCTGCTTAGTCTTTGAAGTGTTTTTGTAACGTATGGACCTGGTTTGGGCTGCTAGAATCGGTAACACCCGGGGATTAAACATTTGTAAGTACATATCTTGGTTACTTCTGCATATGGGCAGTTTATTCTGCCCAGCTAGACTGTCTCTGCCCAAGGTTAGGAACGTATTTCCCAATGCAGGATACTCTTTCCTCCTCTCTCCATTCAAAACATTCCAGCAATTGGCAAATCATAGGCATTGAGCTTATGATCCTGAAATAAGAACTATGTTTATGATGGGCCCACTTAGAGAAGGTGAGCACCAGTAAAGTGGGGCGGGGGTGGGGGAGTGATTATGTGAAACACTCTCTGGATATCTACTGCTGAGTAACAAGTATCCCAAATGAGTGACTTGATACAGCAGTAATCTGCCATGTAGGCAGACTTCAAAGCAACTGCTTAATTCTGCTCCATGTGGAGTTCGATGGGCTCTGGAGCCTAGAGGATCTACTTTGTGGATTGAACGCTCACTCATCTGGCAGGGAACTTGACTGTGGTTGCTGGCTGGGAGTTCAGCTGGAAGTGTAGGCTGGGGAGCCTGGTTCTCTCCACGTGAGCACCTCCAAGAAATTACTCATGCTTTCTCACAGCATGGTGGTTGAGTTCCAGGAGAGTGTTCCAAAAAGGCTGGAAGTGAAAGCTCACAGACCATCTAAGGACTCCATGTAGAACTGGTATTGACTATATCAGAAACCAATTCTACCTCTTTGTGGGATAGTGGCATGGTAGTATTGTAGAAGACCACAGAGATGGGAGATGTTATTTTAACCATATTAGGAAAACATAGTCTGCCACATGCTGCTTTATTAATGAAAGTACAGAAAGTCACACTGCATAAGGAGAACTCCGTTGCTAGTGAGCTCTTTTCAATATTAACAATGTTAGCTAACATTTATATATTTTTTATTCTGTTAGGCCCTGGGGTAAAAAATTTATACATGATTGCTCATTTGATTCTCTCCACTTACGAGTTGAGCATTGATAATTGTCCCCACTTTACAGATGAAGAAGCAAGCTACAAAGAGATGATGTAATGTTCTTAACATTAAAACTGTTAAATGACAAAGGCAGATGTGAGTGCAAGCAGTCTCATCCCAGAACTGACATGTGTCTCCTGTTAGGTGACGATGTAGAGTAAGACATTGTAAAGTAGCACAGGGCCATGAGAACCTGGGTGCTCATGGCTTACTCAAGTTTCTGGGTGTATTGCAAAACACTGGTCACGTGTGTGTATCCTATGCTTATATCACAGTCTTAAGAAGGTGTGCCTTGTAAACCCTTCACAGTTAAAAAGAAAGCACTGTGATTAGCTCACTTTTCCCTAAGGCAGCACTCCTCTCAAATATCTTACAAGATCTGTTAACATTCCCTTTAAAACTTTCAGAAAGAGGCACGCATCATATACTAGGGTCATGTCTGCTCGTGACCTGTGGCTTGGTCAAAATCCCAGCCACTCTTTTTCAGTTCTTATAATCTTGGGTGAATTACTGACCCCCTCCCCTCAGGGTCCAGTTTCCTGGCTTGTAGAAGAGGGCTGATGACCTTTAAGGTTGAATGGACAAAATAATACACTGTGTGTAATATGCCTGGCAGTGATGGGTTTTCATCTGGTGTTATTTCCTTTTAAAGTATTTAGGTATTGCACAGAACTGGTGCAGTAAAAACATTTCCTTTTCAAATAGCTGCTATCTTCTAAAGGCAGGACAAAATCCCCAAAGAAATCCACATACCAGGGCCTCTCTGGTGGCGCAAGGGCTTGTCTTAGCACTATAAAGCTATTAGCAGCCACTGCAGCATGAGTTCGATCCCCAGCCAGGGAGATGACCCACACGGTGCAGCAGACCTCTCCTATCTCACCCACTGCTCCCCTCAGCAGTGTATTTCAGTAGATCTGCCTGTTCTTCACCCCACTCTGTCTCTGGTGAATCCTCTCACCTCCCCCCATCCCCACCTCTGGCCTACACCCCAGCTCTTCTGTGCATAAATAAGTAAAATCTTAAAAAAAAAATCCACATACCAAGTTGCTACATGTGACTGTAAACATGGCCTGGTGCATGTTTCAGTACACTAGGCTCCATATTTTCCTCCTTCTGAAAAAGCATTCTGCAGATTTAGTACCAGGGGAGGGGATACAGAAAATCAGTACAGGCAATTGCTTCTTCATTTTCTAATCAGTTCTTCCCAGTTTATCCTCAGCTTCAAATGCATTTAATCTCTTCTCTGTAGACCAGCAGCTTCACCCTTCATCCCATCCTATCATGGAAAGAGATGTTCCAAGGGCCTCACACAAATAAAAAGATACGTTATTAAAATTTCTCTCCTGTTTTCCTTTATTGAACATTTTCTTGATAAAGTCTGTGAGAGATTTATCATTTCAAATTTACATCTGTGTGACACTTTGATATTTAATTCTTACAATCACTTAGTTTTTGGTTGAGTTCTTTATTTTTGTCTTACATGAGGCAGAATTTTATCTGTGTTTTAAGAACAAATATTAACAAGACTTTGTGGGAAGAGGGAACGCTGATATTCACTGGAGGTAGAATTGGTAGTTTTTCCAGGGTGCTTTTCTCAAGACACTTGGATATCCTTCTAGATTAGGGCAGCTGAGATTTAAGGTAGAAGTTTAATAAAGGGCTAAGAGTGAAACAGGTTTTTAATTTTATCTTGTCTTTTAAATGTCTGGAGGCAGGGGAGCCAATAAAACTTGGTTACTATTTGGAAAGATATTTATTGACAATGCTTCCAGTTTGGTCTCTCTCTTTGCTCTTGGGATCTTTTCTTACAGGTAGCTTCACGCTTTCAAAACTTTGAAGATGACTCTAACCTGAATTGGATTCTGACATCTCACTGGCCTATGTTACCTATGAACCCAGTCTTTCCCTTTAATATGAGTGTCACCAATACCTAGTAACTATTTCCTTTCTCCTTGCTTCTTCACTAAGTTTCATCAGCCTACAGCAGAATTCAAGTTATTTTATAGTTAGAATTGATTGTTTAAAATTATCTGACTTCTTATTTTTCATTCTTTTGGAGATGACTGCCACCCTTTGTGTTGATTCTCTGTTTTGCCAATTTTTTTGTTGTATTTTCTTTGGAGGTATAGTAAACCACATGAAAAAAACTTTGGAATACTGAGAGCATCCTAATGTTAGGATCTAATTTAGAACAATGTGAACATAAAAATATTTCATTCGATTAAAAATGTGCGATTTCTTTTTTCTGTCACCTCCGATGTAGCTTTGGAGATTTGGATCCTGTTTCCCTTTGATTAATGAGCCATGCTTTTGTCTTATGTGTTTTCATTAAAATTCACAAGACAAACTTATTATTTGGATCCCCAAACTTAATGAAAATATAAATGCTTTGGTTCCCATTTTCTTCCTAATTCCTTAAGAAATAGTGTTTGCTTTATGCTGAGAATACTCATTGTTGTCTTGAGTTTCCTAAAACTTTTCGCATTTAAGCCCAAAGATGCATGAGTTTTTTTTTCCTCATTTAGATGTAAATCATCCAGTCAGTATTGATAGAGAGCAGGGGCTGGCTCTGGTGCCTGAGCAGAGTCGAGTGTAGAGTCAAGTGCAGCGCCTGTCAGTTTAGATCTGTAAATTTTATCTAATATTCTTTCTTCAAGGAAACTCTGCAGAAACATAGACGTCAATCACAGGAGCTCAAACATTTCCAAGAATCCAGGATGAGTCATTGTGATGTCACACTTTGAAGTGGGCGCACTGAGCCAGCTCGCAGCAAGCTGGCTAACTCTGATCCATTTATAGTGCTTGACGAAAACTTTTGGTGTTTTGAAATCACAACCAGGTTGACGTGAAAGAGTGCCAGGACTGATGATTTATGTTTTTCATGGAAGGAAAAACGATAATGGGAGAGCTATAAAGTTGCCATCTTTACCCTAGGCATTCGTTATTTATTAAGAAAATGGAGAAGGGCTGCTTTTTAGTTCATTTAGAAGCCTCCCTTACAAAATAAGATTCTACTTGAATGGTTAAGATAACACATTTTAGAGCATTTTAAATACCCACTTAACTTTAATATATAGTCATAGCGTATAAGAAAATAGCAGCATATATAGAAGTTTAACATTATCAACAGATTAGAAGTTGTGAGGTTTGATTTGTTGAGATCCAACCTTCTCATTTTATGAAACTAAAGATAGTCAAGACCCACTATACTCCTTGGCAGAAGCTATCGCAAAGATTGCTGACATTTGAAAACCAGAGAAGCTGAACACTGACTCTCTAAAGAACACACTAATTCTAAAAGAAAGGTGATCTGATCTGCAGGATTGTATTTGATGTGATAAACTGCAAGGGAGGATCCTTTTTGGTCACAGAGATGTTTTCATTTTAGAAGCAGCCACTTATTTGAACCCATATTTCTGTTGCACCCTCCCATGGTAGCTTGTTGGCAAGTATTTATTACCCTTTCTCCTGTGCGCAACTTAAATTCCTTTTCCAAGTCAGTGGGGCCCTGAGGGAATGTCACAGAAAGGGGGAGAGGGAGAGGAGTCTGGGATGAGATGTCTGATTCTATAACTTCCTTCCAGGCCATTAGTTGATCTATTAGATCAGCTTCTCTCAACCTTTTGTGTGTAACTTTGCTGGCAGAGTTGTTGAATTATGTGCAGCCACTTCCAGCAAGCTGCTTAGGTCAGGGGGCTTTTCCTTGGCATTTAGCTCCCACGTACTTAAACAAAACCTCAATTTGCTAGGGTTTTTAACACTAGAAGCTTGTTCTCCTTTTCCGCTTTCATTATTTCTTCCACGCATTGTTATTCATAACACATCTGGCTGCAGGTTATGGCATTTTGCCTGCGTTTCACCATGCTAACCTCTGTTACCTCTCCCAGGGCTTAGGGAAGCCATCCCTCTGGATTGAAATATTAATGATCATCAGTACAACAGCAACCCCTCTGCTTTTCAAGTAATGCAATTCTAAGCCAAGGGGCAACAGTACCAATTATAACTATGGGGATCTCATATATTCTCCCAGTGGGATACACAGATGTGCTCACAGGGACTCAGCTGGGTTCTGATACTTGTAACTTGATGCTTCCTTGTGCTTTGGTGCTTTTAGACTCCGAAAGCGAAAAAAGATTCTAGCAAGGAGATTTGGTTGGTGAGAGAGAACACTCACAACTGCTGAGCTAGCTGTGTAAGAAGTTGCCCTTAGGTGCATGGTAGGGTCTCCTCACCTGGCCTTTTAACACTCAGTTGTGGAGATGAGGGAAGCCTGTGTCACTACCTCTCCCTCTCTCAATTTGTTCTCATTCCTCTGGGCTGATTTTGGTAATTAACATAGTGTACCAGGGAATGTAGTAGTGGATTTTATTTTCTGTTCAACTGCCATCTGAGATTCAGGCCTTCCGTGCCTGGGGACATCAGCCCAAGGGTGAAAACAAATGAGCCAAGTGTATAAAATGGTTTGGGTCACATGATGTAGGGAGCCTGTTGGCAGAAACAGATCCTTGGACTGAATGTTTTGAACTGACTTTTCTGCTGGACTACTCCTGAACTCCAGACTGGTGGTTAAAAGCTTTAGACTATTAGAGGGCATAATCAGGTCTTGTAAAGGTCCATGAGTTGTCAACAGGAAAAAAGAAGGGGAAAAATGTAGAGCAGAGAGCTAGGCAAGGAAGAATTGAGGTCTTTACATAAAAAAAAGAGTTGTGCTCAAAATAGTCAAACTACAGAAAATGTAAAACCAAAAATGCCAGGAAACAGCAAGACAGAACAACATGTGATTAAGTAACCAAATGAGAGTGACAGATGACACTGAGCATCTATTGATACCTATGGTGTCCCGGGCAGCGTTCTAACGGCTTGATACATTGACTTATGATCTTTATTCCCCTATAAAGAAGGGAATATTATCATACTCACTTTACAGATGAGGGACCGGAAGGACAGAAAGTTTAAATAGCTTGCTCAAGCTCAACATTATTTTCTTAACCATTATACTTCAACTCCCTCCCAAGATATACAAGAGCCTTTCAAAGAAAACTATGGAGCAATAGATGGCAACGACTTGCCCAAAAACTGAATTGGAAGATGAATCAGATTAACAAAAAGTTGTATAGCAAAAGGGATGTTGCACAAAAGGGGCCCCTGTAAATTCATGGATTTTAGTACTTGGCTAATTTCCATAAAGTAATTCCTTTGCTTACATAACTTTGGATTCAACTACTGAGGATAGGTGGCATCTGAGGGACCTTGGTGTTTCTTGAGTAAAGAAGTTCATGAAGCACCAGAAAGCAGCCAGCAAAAAAGTTGATTAGGAGGCAACAGGACAGAAAAATGCAAGAAGCAGTGTGCAGGCTCAGAAATGTTGGACAGCTGCTCTGAGCAGTCAAGCAATAGATTTTGAAGAGTTTTTCTTTTTTTGAGTGGAGAGGGGCACCTTTTAAAAAAAATTAAGATTTATTTATTATTTTTGCATACAAGCTGGGTTGTAGGCCAGAGGTATGTGTGGGGGTGTGAGAGGATTCACCAGAGATAGAGTAGTGAGCAGAACAGGCGGATCTACTGAAGTACACTGCTGAGGGGAGCAGCGGGCGAAGCAGGAGCGGTCTGCTGCACCATGTGGGAAGCTCCTTGGCTGGGGATCGAACTCGTGCAGCAGTAGCTCTGGATAGCTTCATACTACTGTGCTTAACCCTTAACCTATTGCACCACCAAGGAGGTCCATGGGGTATCTCTTAATTATGCATAACTTTGTGCCAATCACTCCCCCCAATTCTGAATTAATTGGAACTTCCTCTCTCTCTCTTTTTTGAGTGTATGTGTGTGTGTATGTGTGTGTGTGTGTGTGTGTGTGTGTGTGTGTGTGTGTGTGAGAGAGAGAGAGAGAGAGAGAGAGAGAGAGAGAGAGAGAGACTCTGTAGTTAAAAGACTTCCCAGGCCTCCCAGACCTGCTGGACCTTATCTCATCCTTGAAGCAAAGCCATGGCCCCAGCTGGGCTGTGGGATTGCAGAAATGCAGCTGTGCTTCTCTGGGGGCAGTGTGGGAGAGCCCTTTTCTATCCCTAACACAACCATGAATACAGTAAAATTCTTTTTCTTTTTTTTTCTCAGGCCATCATTTTCTTAAATGCGATTTTTACTGTTACGCTTTAATAATTGGGGTTTGGGGCTCTTGAGGAATGTTGACAGAATTTAAAACCAATTTAATATCATTGTTGGAATAATATTAGGATTAATTGTTTAATATAATTGGGAATGCTCATGGTTTACAAACAGTATGTCTGGTACAAACACAATTTTATTTGAAAATCTCTATGTGTATGTGCATATGCTGTAAACGACTTTAAAGATACGCCTCTAGTTCTCTCTGGATGAGAACTTGAAAAGCTTATATATATTTTTAACTCTTCTGAATTTGCTAGTTTTAAAAATGACATGAATTACCTCTCTAAGTAAAAATGATGCTATTAAAAGTGAAAATACAGTTCCAGTATAATGTTTTAGAAATGGCTCCAGTAGATACTTAAGCAAGTTATGAACCCTACCCACTCAGCATACATCCATCTCTTTTTTATTTGAATTAAATCTTTGATTTTATAAGCAAGATAGAACATTGACTTCCAAAATAGGACCGGTCAAGCTTCAAAAGGTCAAAATGTAACTAATTCTCTATCACATTTCAAAGAAAACGGTCAACTCCCATTTTAAACTTTTAGTCATTGAAATTTTTTGCTGTTTTCTTAGTGTACAGGACTGTTTAGTTAGGGCAAGAAAACTAATGTGTATTAAAAAGAGAAGAAACTATATCTCCAGGTGAAAATCAGCTTTATTTTATGTAGTTAAATTTTGCTATTGGATCTGCCTTCTCAGGTCTCTTGGAGAGGGCCCACCGTAGGAATTCACGGACATGTGCTCCAGGTTAGCTTCCAGAATGGACAATAAGATTGCAGTAGAGCATCTGAAAACCAGACAGCCAAACTTAAAGTGTGATTTGTTGATGTTACTTACCGTTTTCATTGCTGGCATAACAGAAGAAGGAAGCAGAATGGACTGAGATGAGACTCTAAGAAGCACTTTCTGATGACGACCAGTAAGGCATGAGAACCATGGAGATGTTGGAAGAAGATTGATAAAGGGAAGAGATTTCAAGAGATCTGAAACTGCCTTGGGTGATTCTGGCTGGGGGGGAGGGGTCATCCTTTTGGAAATTTCTCCCCTCTGTGCATCTCTTTACCTGGAGTTCAAAGCCCCTGTGCTCTCCTAGCAACAAACAGATATTTCTTAAGAATGCTGTTATCCTTTCCTGGTGAGCTAGCCAGCCCAAAATAGAAACCCTGAAGACAACTTCCCTAAAAATCGAGGGGCCATTGAAATTAAATCAGCAAAACAAACAGCTACAAAACAAATGAATAAGTGATGCTTCTTCTGTTGGGTAATGCCAGAAATGCTCACTGCCAATCAGAATTTGTGCAAGGGACACAAATTTTGGTTTGATGGCACAGGACTGAGAACAGCCCCCTTATCCTCCCTATGGCATCCAGAGCACATAGATTTCACCCACCCTTTGTGCCTAGCTGCTTGGGCTTGGGCAGAAATACCAATAACGTTTCCAAGCACTTTCTCTGTTGGGGCTGTATTGTCTTTCCTTGTTCATTGTCAGCTCTCCTTCCTAATCTCTTTCAGCAAAAACAGATTAATGCCAACTGCAAAAAAAATAATAAAAAAATATTTTAAACCAGTGTAGCAATAAATTAATTTCATGCCTATTTTAAATGGTCCTATTAATAAAAATAGAACTCCTCGGGTGCTTGAGAATGAATGTACAGAAGATGTGATTTTGCTGGCTTTCTGCTCAGGATGTGACATTGCTCACAGCTCTCCCCAACTGCTGCCAGAAGCTGTGTCAGTCGTTGGTTATGGGTGCTTAACAGCCATCTGGAAGGAAAGTTGGCATCACCTAGTTGAAGGCATAGCTCGAATCGAGGGATTGTAGCTTCCATCTCAGTTAGTAAACACTGTAGCTTCCCGCTGGATTGAATGTTTACTCCAAATTCCTGATGGGAAGAGAAAAATCAAGAAGGAGGGAAAAGCATAAACACCATCTCAATGCTTTGCATACTGGCAATTCATTAAAGCAGGCTATTTTTCTTTTCTTCCAGAACTCAATCCAGGTGAAGTGTGAGCTCTTCTCTTTCTTAATCTTATTAGGCAGAGCTAGTCCATTGCTCCTACTGCTTAGAAAGAGTATGCAGGCTGTGCTCTTTAGAAATCAGGGGAAAATAAATGAGGGCAAGGACGCATAGTATTATTTTGTTCTTTGTTTACTGAACTCTCCAGTTACCAGTTCCAGAAGCCATGGGCAGTCATTCTGTTGAATCTTCCATTATTTGCTGGAATGTGTCCTCTCAGGAAGAGGACTTCAAGTGCCCCCTTAAACTTTGGATCAGAGGTAGCAAGCAGTAGAGATAAAATAGGAAACTTTTGTTCAGAACTCTTTCTAGTCTGCTCACCCCTGGCTTATAAAGTGATACCTCAAAGCAGATGTAACCTGGTATATATTTTTTTTTCATGATTATTCTTGCAGTTTTCAGGGTCATTCTCAGAAACCTGGAGAGTGAAGATGGATAGATTCCAGCCCACTGTCGCCATGGGGGGTTCCTTTCAAAACAAGCAAAATGTGCTTTTGCTGTCATCAGATAGTTCATTTCTTCTCTCTCAAGAGTATTTCCCAGGAAAATGGCTGGAAAGATTTTGTCTTATTCCCATCTGTTAAGCATGCATGTGGCAGAGGAACATGCCATTTTTCAAGTCCAAAACACCAAGGTGAGCATATGCCATCAAAAAAAGGAAAAATTTGTAATGTAGAGATTTTTTGCTTAAATCTGATTTAAAATCTCTGGAAAAACTGCTGTGTTTAGGTTCTCCCACCACATGTTTTGCAAAAACAGGCTGATGTTATCTCTTGGCTTACTGTTTCACTTATCAATGTTTTGGAGAAAACTGCTTTACAGTGGGTTTAGATTTCTAAGGTTGTAGATAAGTAAATTGTAGGGTCACAAAATAAATAACAAAACTGTCTTTTTGGTTCAGTCTGCTCCCACTTCACTAGAGCCTAACTCCTTCTTGGGACTAGGGATGAAGGGTTCCTCATGTGTCTTCAAATGCCAACAATTTCCTTGGAATTTCCACTGACTTTGATCAAGCCTAACTAGGTGGGGCAATGCCTGATAAGGGCTCCGCTGGCAAGAGAATTCAGTCATTGGCTCCTCGTCCAGTTTCGTTTCCAGGGAAGCACAACGTTGTTTTCTGAGTATCCCACAGACACCAACAAAGGAACTTTCATATCTCCAATTCTTTGGCACCATCTCTCCACTTGATGAGTATATGGAACCTTTGGAAGTATTTCTATGTAACTGCATTGTGATTCCCTTTATTGTATCATGTACCGTGAGATTGTTCCTAAACTAAACCTGTTGCTTAACTAAAATTGAACAGATAGAGACCATTATTATCAAACTATTTCAAGCAAAAGGGTATTGATAAAGATACACATGGCCTGGAATTACCGTGGGAATATTGTGAGAAATCAGGGCCTCTCTGCTGGCTAGCTGACTCCTTTGTCTCTCTCACATAGAGACATCTCTGATGGAAGATTTGCTTTTCTTTTTGTTCCAACTATACCTTCCTATAAACTGATTTCATTTATTTACAGTTTGGCACTGTTCCTCTGTTGTTTTAACTTACTCCAAGTCTTATAGTTCCAACTAGAAATATGATTTTAGGTCTCTCAAATAACTATTCCAAGTCTTTTGGGTTTTTCAGAAACCATTTCCTGAGAAGCCCTGTTTGATTTTAACAAACAGGTCTTTCTGTAGGCCAATTGCTAGGTTTGAGTTATTTGCCTCTGGTTTCTCACAGGGGTCTTAAATACTGCGCTAGAGAATTGTGAGCAGGACATTTCTCCCTGGAAGAGGATGTGGGCAGGATCTTCAATGACTGACACTTGTGCACCTGACACGCCATTCTTAGAATGGGGCTATTTCTACAGATTACTATTAGTCATACATATACCTAAATATAAACGAGGGAAGGTTTTAGTATAACAATTTTATTTTATTCTAACTCATGGAATTTTATTTGTGCTCTATTTTGGAAGACTCTTCAAAATGTGAAATTATGAAACAAGATATTAAATTTTGTGATTTGCAGCAAACTTTTTGAAACTCTATTCTCTTTGTCTTGGCCACTCACTGACACTGGATGAAGACTATATGTTTCTCGGAGATAGTCCATTTTGTTCCAAGGCTACATAGAGTATGGTTTTTATCATACATCTAAATTAGGCTTAATTTAAATAGAATATATATGATCTTTTGGTGTTGCTGAAGCTGATTTCATTGGACTAATTTCAATTGTGTACATTTTTTTAATGTAGCACTTAACAGAATCATAGACAGTTTGAGCCAGGAGTGACTTTACATCTAGTCCAATTTGTTCATGCTTATTGGGAAGGGTTTGTCCAAAAACAGATAAAATTAGTATGGATTGGAAAATTAGGAACTAAGTTTACTGAATTGTAGGGTGAGATTTTATCCAATGTCACATTCTATTCCAAGGATGGAAATACAGGATTTTAAAATTGACATTTATCATTAATCCTCTGTATGCAGGTGACTAGAATACAGCAGATTATATAGACATTTACTATAAATAGTCTGAGGGTAGTAGAGAATTCTGTCACTTATAAATGATCCTAAACCAAGATGCTGGGACTTTAATTTCCCAAATGCTTTCAGCATTTAAAATTTCTCTTGTATATTTCTCTTTGATACTGAATTTCCTTTGCCTATGAACTGGCAGACAAGAACTAATATTGTACTTTCATTAGCTACATTTTCATTCCTGATGCTATGAATTTTCTTATCTAATGCTCTGTGCAAGCGTTTCAGATAATGTTTTTGCTCAATGCCCAAAATAGCAGCTTGTTATGTAGATCCATAAAGAAAGCTCTTTTTTGTAAGGTAGACTATATTAATGCAAAGGGGACGTTTTTTAAAACTTTATTTAAGTTTCTTTTCACAGTATGGCACTATTTTTTCTGTGTGTGTGTGTGTGTGTGTGTGTGTGTGTGTGTGTGTGTGTGTGTGTGTAGACCTCTAAACTAAACTTGATGTTTTGGTCAAACAGCAGTCATCAAATATCTCTTCCACAATGCATAAAAGAAAGTTCACTTTTTTTAGTAAAACTCTAGTTTTAGTAGTTTATGGAATTAGTGCCAAAATGTTCTGTGAGGAACCAAATACCCTCCTGGTACTTAAGGTCTGTGTCAGCGATAGTTTGGTGAAGAACTTTTTTAGTTTTCCTGATACGGGTAATAATTTCTAAGATGAGAGGGCTTTATCTTTTCCAAGCCAACACTGAATTCAAAGTTTGACATCTTTGTGTTCATGCCACAACCCATTTACTGAGCATCCTGCCAAGGGACTGGCAATAAGAATTCCAATTTACAAATGCAAAAAAGATGATGGAATTACCAAAAAAAATTATAAAAATTCTTAAAATATTGGCCTTGAAAATGGAAGTCAAAACAATTTTGATAAAGTTTGTTGGTACACAGAGTAATTAATGGATCAGACTGACAGTTTTTGAACTCACTGATCAGTGTTAATCTCACTAAATTTGGGACGACTGGACAATCCACACATTGTAATTGGTGCCATAGGACATATATAGTACCATTTATGAAGCTTTCTGCCCAAAACAGTTAAACCTGAATCTAATTAAGCCCCTAGACATAGCTACCAGTTCTTCAACAAATAAGTGGCATGAGAGAAACAAAAAAAGGGAGGGGAAGTCATTTTATATGAAAAGAAAAAAACATACATAATAATCAAATGTAATAGGTAATCATTATTAGGATCTTAATTCAAATACCTAATATCAATGACATTACTTGAAATCAAGGGAAATTGAGCATAGACTGATACTGGATTATATTAATGAATATTTAACTTATTTAATTGTGACAATTATCTTGTGACTATTTTAATATCTCTGTTAGAGAGGTACACTCATTAATTAACAGGTTATATGATATGAAATTTGGAACTTTAAAATAGTTCGGTGATAAGGTGTGGTAGAGTAAACAATCAAAATAATGTTATTGTTGATAGTTTTTGAAGCTGGTGATGGATCCATGGGACATTATTATGCTCTTGTCTCTATTTTTGTGTATGTTTCAAATTTTTAAGAAACTACCAAATATACCTAGAGCTTTATCTTCTTTCTAGAATGTGCAAGACTTTTAAAACCAGAATTCTGCTTTTATTTGATAAGAGATATTCTTTAACTCCCACTGTCCCAAACACTGAAAGCTGGCAGCTTATCTCTTAGGGTCGACCTGGTTTAGATACTACTTTGCTGTTACTGATTGTTTGTCCATGGGTATTAACCCCTATGAGTCATAGAGTTAGCATCTGTATTATGAAAGTAATGACCATAGTACTTAGTGATGAGTTTTAAATATCACAATGTGTATGACCAACTTGGTACTATGTCCCATGCATGTTTACTCCTCAGCAAATGGAGTTGTTACTATCTTTGCTTCATTAAAAAAAGATCAACTAAGTGTCAGTGTGTGTCACACTTGAGTTAAATCCAGGGCATTTTATGGAGGAACGGATGTGCAAACTGCCTGTAAATAGTTTTTGATTTATTGAAAAAAATCAAATTATATGAGATTGCTGTTTTGTGGGTGTAAAAGAAATACCAGCAATTTCACATAGTTAATCTGGTCATGGTAGTGAGATAAGATCACAGGGACAGTCTTGTTTGATGGTCAAGGTGATAGACTCTGATGTAGCAGACTGGACTTGAAACTTGCCACTGGCACAAACAAGCTGGGTGGTCCTGGCCAAGGTCACCATAGTCTACCTTAGTTCATAGTCAGTAAGATGGGGATGTAATAGTACTCACCTAACATGATTATTATGAGGTTTACACATAAAAAATATACAATAGTACTTAGTATGTGATAGGCCTTGTATGTAATTTTCACCAGTGCATGTACAAAGTGACATGTGAAGGTACTCAATTGTGGGAGGTGCAGATAATCATATTGTGCTGGGGACTGATGCCGAGAGAAAGATAGAAAGTTTCATAGAGAAAGTGTGACGTTAAGAGTTTCACCTGGAAGTAGGAGCTAAGGTAAAGAAGGTCAGTCAAAGGGCATTTTCGGCAAAAGGACCTGCAGTGTACAAAGACTTGGAGGTGGGAGGAGAGAGTTCTAGGAGTATGAAGCAGTGTAGTAGAGTGGAGTTTAGAATGTAGGTCTGTGTGATGGAGAGAAAACAGGTATTGGTGGTTTATAGAAGGCAGCAGGAGTCAAAAGAAAATTATAACCAGATGAATTAACAGCAATGTGATGATTAGAATGGAACAGAAGTCTACACAAAAAACCCTGGACCCTTACTATTCAACATGTAACTTCTGGACCAGCAGTATTAGTATCGCTAAGGAAGTGGTTAGAAATAGTAATCCTTTGGGCCCTACCGCACTTAGTGAACCAAACCTGAAATTTAACAAGATCCACTAGTGAGTCTTGAGCACATTAAAATCTGAATAACATTGGTCTGGAGACAAACTGAGTGAGTTCTGAATTAAGGGTAGAGACAGCAGGGATGGAAAGGAGAGAATGAGGACTACTAACATATTTCAGAGGTGAAGCAAAAGATCTGACTGATAAGGCCTGAGAATCAAAAAGGTAGTGGGTGAGGAGAATGCATTAAGAAGAAACCTGTGATTTTCCTTCTTAGGATTTCTGTAAGGATGATGATGAAGAATACAGAAAAGGAGTAGTTTTGGGGGAACAAAGAGAAAAAAATATCGAATATTGATTTTAGAGAGACTATGGGGCATAGAAAATCCATTTAAAAAGGACTGAGGAAAAAGTGTCACATTATTAAGAACATCTAAAGAAAGTGGTTATCTTGATGTCAAAGAAGAATCCAACAATGACAAGTGCACATATTCCCTTTGCTGTTCTACAAAAGAACAAGGGCAAATTAGAGTTGATTTTCTAGCAGGCATTAAATACTTTATGAAATTTTGAGCTTGTGAAGTCAAATATTTTTGGCTCCTCTGTTAAGGATAAATGCACAAATATAAACTGTAATATAGAACAGTTCGATAATTTGTATGCAATTCTCCTGTAAAGACTTGGCAAGAATTCAGGCTCTGGAATTTGGAGAGGTTAGGGAGACCTGGTGATTCCTTGGCATCAATATTGGTGGATTCTTTTTAAAAAACTTAGTTTGGAAGGTTATGGTAAATTCAGAGTATCTCAGTTCACTATCTGCTGAGTTTAAATGAAATGCTACTGAGGGGTAGGATTGAGAGATTATCTGCCCCGATTATAGAATCTCTAAATATGCAATCACTCCTCCACCCAGAACTGCCAAACTTCACAAGTAAAAATATAGGACAGCTAGTTAAATTTGACTTTCATATAAACATGAACAATTTTTTAGTATTAAAAATATTATACCAAATATTGCAAGGGCTATCCATATACTAAAAAAAAAAAAAACACTGTTTATCTGAAATTCAATGTATTTTATCTGACATCTCCCTCCAATGCAATATATATAATGGAAATGTAAATATATATACACATACACACATATATACACACACACACACAGCAAGGAGTATGTGTTTGTAATAGCAAGTTATAGCAAATGCATACCTATATATATGTTTATATATGCACACAAATAATTACATAGAGTGTATGTAGAATAGTTAATTGTGGCAAATATTTATTTTAAAGGCTAAAATGAACATTTTCAATATGTTACATAAAATTTTACAGCATTAATTCATACAAATGTCTATGTGTTCAGTCTGGAGGAAAAAAAAACAGAACAGGCTTATTGGGAGAATGATGTCATGATTTTTCTTTCTGTGCTTATGATAAAATTGCTGGCTTATTTTTTTAACCCCTGTGTACCTTTTAGCTCCTTGTTCCATAATGCTGGTTTAGCATTTAGTGTGAGGTAAGTCTATAATGAAGGCATAAGTTTTCAAACAAACTGTGGATGTATAGCTGCAAGAGTAGTATGTTTAGCTTGTAAAGGAGACTCTGATGTTAAACAGATGTGTTTCTATTGAAAAGGCAAGGTTGAAAATAAAATTTTATTATAGGTATCATGTACTGTATACACATATACCTCTTCAACTGGGATACTGCTTTTAGAAATTTTGTGACATGGTTTCTAGTAGGTCTTTTTTTTTCCAGTTAAATTCAACACATGTATCAGGCAGAAAATATAATTAAAAAATAATTTGGAAGTACTGTGGGAATAGTTAGAAGTACTAAGGAATTAATTTCATCAAAGCGTATTTGACAAAATTTCACAGAGAATGGCATGTGAGCATCTTCTTAAAATACGGGATTAAGAAAAAACCTTTTTAGTGTGCTTTTTCCCCCTGATTATTAAGGTAATACATGCAGGGATTTTACAAAGCAGAGGAGAGCTTATAAAAGTAGCAGAAAATAATAACCCCAAATCTCAAGACTTAGACATATTAATATTATGCTGATGTATTTCTTTCACTCTTTTTTAGATCTTTTTTTACATAATTAGGATTGTACCATGTACATGGCATTTTCTGTCTTGATGTTTCACTTAGCATGTCTTAAATATTTTTGTCATTAAAAACTCTCTGTTAACATCATTTAAACAGGTAACCAGTAATACATTTATGGATAAATAATGGTTTTTAATATCTTCCTCTAACTTTGGGTTCTTAGATACCTTCTAGGTTTCTTTTTGCTTTCTTTCTTGCATTTTTTTTTCTTTTGGTGCTCTTGTAAAATATTCTTGTTGCTCATAAAAATAATCTATTGCTCTTATTTTTTCTAAGATTCAGACGCAGAATTATTAGGTTATGGTTATAAAATAGCATCAGTAGTTTTGACACACATATTATCAAACTGCCTTCTAAAGAGATTGTCCCACTTCATACTCGAAGAATCAACAGAAAGGGTAACAGGGAGTGCTGGGGGACAGAGGTGGGGAAGTGACATATGTTGCCAGCAACAAGGAATAGTTGGATTTGTTTGGAGCATAAGGCATGAGTGATGGATGGGTAAAACCCGGCCAAAAGGCTAGTATAGAAGCAGATTATGGAAGATCTTAAATGCCAAATGTTGCAAACAGCTGTCCTTTTGCAGGGAGTTTTGAGCCACAGAAGGCTTCCGAGTAGGAAAATGCCATGACTTTAGAACTTTCTTCCAGTTAATTATAGGTTATTAAATGTTTCTGAACTTTTGGACCATGCCCAAATAATATTTAAGGTCATCAGCTATCAAAATTTGAATGTCTAGAAATAAATTATGCCATTGGTTCATCATGTTTAAAGATATCATTGACATTTACCTTATTGAACATAAATTGATTTTTACACACTTCTGTCAGTGACTGCATAAAGCACCTGGAAGGTAGAAAGTACTAGGTCAACTTTATGTCATGGCAACCTTTTAATGTGTACTCCGGTGGTATATAGAACTGCTAGTGTTGTAAAGATTTATTGAGGATTTAAGATGTTTCTAGGACCTTCTTCTTTAATGATGTGCCCTGTAACCATTCCTGGCTCAGAGCAGGATGAGAAGAGCAAAATAGCTATGAAAAAGTCGATTCAGTTACATATTGTCTATTTAAAATCAGGATGTGGTGCGCTCTTTCTCCAAGTGCTTCTGTTTCTGATACTTAACATTTGTAAGAAAAGTTAAAGAAATACTTTACTCATATAGCCAGACTTATTTTACATCTTGTAGGTAAAACTGGGTGATTTTATTTTCTTCTATCACACAGATTCTTTCATGGAACAAATGTCATATTAATGTTACACAGTATGATCAATGGAGATTGTCTCCTGCTAACTTAGTTCATGAGTGCATATGAGGCTTTCACAAAGAGACGAGATGCTGTCTGGCTCTGACAATTACATGATGCTTACCCTGGGTTGTTTTCCTGGTATCGTCCTGTCACGTACGCACTGAGCTAGGAGAATGCACGCTTCCAAATTTGGAATCTATTTAAACACTGAAAGTTCTGAGCTTCACATTCAACTTGATCTTTTCAGCCTTTGGATTCTGTCTCCTGCTGTCATAACATCACTTCTCGATTCAAAGGGGAAAAAAAAGAGATTCATAGCACCTCAAATAGAGCTTCTCTGCCATGGACATGCGTCAAGTGTAAATGAATCAGAAAACTGCGCATTAACTTTTACTTGAAATAGATAAGTCTTTAAAAAATAGGAATAAAATTGCACTGATGGTTTGAAATAGCTATTCAAGTATTTTATGGCACCTACCACCAGACATGCTTGGTTAAGAGCAGGAGGCACTCCTTCCACGTGGGACCTGTCACTGGAGACATCTTGTTAAATCTAAAATGTAAATAGCTTCACCCTCTTATACTACATTTGACTCTGGTTTTAATGCTGTGTCATTTAAGTGACAAAAAGTGCATTTCTGACTAGGCTTTCTAATTTTGTCATTAAACTTTGTCCAGAATGAGTTTTAGCTTAAAAGGCCAACCATTTAACACATTTTCTTTTGCCAATTTAAAGCAAATAAATCAGGTCAGTTCTTTTTATGACACAAAAGGGAAAAATGATAAGTTTTCTTCACATTCTTTTATTTTTAAATTTCTACAACTGAAATGTCTCTTCTCTCTTTCCTTTAAGTACAAGCTGACAGGTCATTAATCCTTAATGTGGATTTTACCTCTGGGTATTTTGGGGAGAAAACTCATTAAAATTCTTTTGTTTTATATGTGACTGTCCTAATAGAAATTTGGAGTTCATGTTTAGAGCTTGTAAAAATGAATAGAAAGCATAGAAATCCTTTTTGAAAAGAGTTGAAGTACAAGAAATTACTTTTACCTATAGTTAATGCTGTCACTCTATTCTGGAATGTCCGGGGCTAACTTTCTGCAGAAAGAACACAAGTTCTGTAAGCTCCATATTTTCCATCTGAATATATTTATCCAGTCTCTTTATCTGGGTAGGTCATTTGCACTTAATTTTCTGCATTGCTTTCCTATGTGTTTTGAGAAGCAAAACTCTACCCAAAGGTGAGGCATTGGGCAATCAACCTACCCAAAGCTGAGGCATTTTCTTTTTGAAGAAGTTAGATCCTGTTGGGGAAATGCTAGCCAGCAGTGGTTTCTATGTGGGCAGTTAAGAATGTTTGGTTTATCCTGATAAATCTGTATTGTTGCCACATTATGTTTCCCTTTATCTCCCTTTATTTCTTTTCCTCTCTTCTATTGAATGCTCGATGGTCTTCTAAATGAGGGGGGAAAAAAGAAAATAGAAACCTGTCATCAACAGACTTACATTTGAAACCTGTCTAGAAAGATTTAAACATCCATAAAAGCATCCTAACTAAAATTCGAGAGGGGGAGATCCTCTTTGCCTGATTGTCCAAAAAAACTCTCATTGTATTCTGACCATGATGGTAATGCAAGTATTCATTAAGAGAGACATTATGCTTTTGCTTCATTTAGTTATGTAAGCTCACCAAATTCTTCTATAGTCAAAGATACATTCTAGAGAACATTTTAAATCTGCACTTATTTAATCTACACATTCATAGCAAGCATCAGCTCTGTGTTGAGTGAAGGTTGGGCATATGAAGCACAATAATGAGCTCATGGTCACTGTCTGTGCCCTTGGGTGTGGGAAATAAGGGAAAACAGATCAACATTAAGCAATTTGTTCCACAGGGAGTAAAAATTCCAGTTGTGATAGGAACTACTAAGGAGATACATAGTGCTACAAAGTATTTAATAAGAAGTAATTTCCACTGAGTCCCTCTTCATGAGGAAACTTCCCTTGAAGAAGTGACTTCTAAGAAAGGATTTAATGATGGACATTCTAGATAGGGTAGCCCACAGAAGAAAGTGTTAAAATATTATGTATCCTAAAACTGAAAGAAGGCTGGGGTACAGAATGTGAGGATGGGGTCTTGTCAGGTGAAGTGGGAGGGGTTTTTTTTTGTACCAGATCATACATGACTTGTAACTCATGTTAGCAATTTTATCTTTACTCCAAATTCAAGATGTAAAAAACAAACAAACAAACAAACAAACAAACTATAGACAAGCTTCGAAAAGGGGAGACACATGATAGATCTTTCAAAGGTCAGTCTGATTGTTAAAGGGGAGTACAGATTGATTAGAGTTATATGTGTTGTGATGGTCTAGGGTGGTACTAGCTGTGAACATTGTGGACCTAGGGGATGTTGATGGATAAGGGAGGTGAAGGGGGGGTGTTTGGGGTAACTGCCAATTTTGTGACTTTTTCCCTATGTAGATGGTGGTTGCTCTTCATTGAAATACTGTCTTATTCTTGAGTTCATTAGCTCATAAACACCTATCGGGTCAGAGCTATGTTTCTGGAGTGAACTAATAAGCTAGAATATTAAAGTAATCAATTCTGGTCTGCAGTGTTCCCTTCTTACTTGGAATGGCCTTTGCTGTTTCATGGTCACAATTTATAAATATTTACTCATGTATTAAGAAGTTCTCTCAAAAAACCAGTGTCGAAGAAATGCGAATAATGTTATTATTAGAACTTTGAAATGATAATTATAGTAATAATTGTATTAGTGAAGAATTCTAAAAGCATAAATTCCCCTCTCTATTGTTTAATATATTTGCATAGCATTCACGAGGGTAAATAAATTATGAATTTCCAAAACAAGAAAATGGACTTTGGCAGTTTCTAAACCTGTCATCATTCAAGTTTTTTATGTAAAAGTCATTAAGAAGGAAAAAATCTGGGTTCAGAAACTTGAGAATTCCTTTAAGGGAACATTTTCTTTCCCATTTTCACCAGCTTCTCTTATCTATCTCTTTCCAAAACAAAGCTGTAATCTTTACTGTGGTGACTGAGGAGTATGCATGCATAGTCTCATTAATTGCTTCAGTATTCCTTCTCATTTTTCCATTGCTAGCATGAAAAAGTATATAGCATTCATTCCTCAACCCACTCTTAGATCTATCCATCCATGATTCCAGCCATAGAGCCCTAAACATTTATTTTAAAGGACATACTGTGCATAAAGTTTGAGCTACCAGGTTTTGGGATAATTTGCTATATTGCAAAAGATTCTAATTCTCGACTAGTGGTGCCATTTGTAACCCTGGTGCAATATAGTAGGGGTATTTTATTTCCTTCTTTAACAAGAGAGTGTAGTGTTTACATCTCAGATTTGTTCCGGTCAATAATAATGAAAACTCATCCATAGCTTCAAACTATCACAGTTTAGTTACAATTTGAGGTATTTGCAATTGGGAACATTTAGAGAAAATAGTGGTGACTTTGATTTTTATAACAATTTGTAATTTACTCTTGCAGTTTACAAAGGGCTTTCAAACAATATAACCATAGCCCTCTGTAACCAGAGCACATTTTCCAGCTAAGGACTTAGTTACTACATCTACATTGAGTCTCTCCCATATGCCAGTCAGTGAGCTACGCACTAGGGCATAGCAGAGATCAAAGACAAAATCTCTGTTTTCACTGATGAGGGCAGAAACACTTAAATGATTCTAAGAGCCCTGCTTGCAGTCAAGGTTCAAGAACAAGTTGCTATGAAAGCATAAAATAGAGGGAAGCAAAAGGAATAGAAGGGTCAAGAAAGAGTTTTGTGAAAATGTTATATTATAGTTGACGCATAGAAGATTGAGAGAGCTACCGAAGGGGGGAAAAATGTGACAGGTGAAGGTGAGGCCTACTAGTCTAAACATAAAAACCCAAGTCGGGGTGGGGGTACCTGCTGTTTGATAAACTGAAACAAGTCAGGTATGGATGGAGTAGGACAAAGAAAGGGATGGATGATGTTCGATGATGCTAGAGAAGTGGGCAGGGGCAGTTATTTATTGACTTAGACCAAGTTCTAACACATGCTTTTTTAACAGTTAAGGGGACTTGCTTGAAATGAAGCACAAGGTTATGTGTGGTTGAACTAGAATTTGAACCCATGTTTTCTGGTCTCCTCTGTCATTTTATAGCTCTTAGTACTTATTTATTACAGTATCCTTAGCAGATAGAAAGTAAGAAGCTAAATACCTGCTTTAATAGAGAGAAGATGGAAACTTAGATACAGCGAAGGCAAGTTTAAAACTTAGGTAAAATTATAACTCATCCATGATGGAGCGAGGAACAGAATTCAGACAGAATTGTCTTACAGAATTCAGGTTTTATGACTGAAAATTCAGAATGTAATAAATTTTATCTACTTGATTCTGTTTGAGCCACATGATTGCCAGAAGCATCTTTAGTATGTTGCAGAGAACAGACAATGAGGTGCCTATCCGAAAACCTGAGGGCTTGTCCAACGATAATCGGCTCTGTCAACCCCCTTGGGAGTTTCTAGGGACCAAATGAAAGGGAGTTTGACATTTGTCAGCTTTGAGTTCCCATGACTTCAGTACTCACAGAGAATGGAAGCTAAGTCTTCATATCGAAAAGTGACCTCTACATTTGACATCAGGAGCAAGGAGTAGTAATATTTAGGAAGAGTCTCTACTACTTTACAAGTGTTTTGACCAACATCTGCAAATGTCAAGTGGGAGGTGGCTGCCAGTTAAGAGTATAAACTAATTAAGGCTGAGTCTTTGTGGCCAGCTTCACTGGGAGGGTTGGGATATAGAATATGAACTGGACTTAGGACCTTCTACCTAAGAGAACAGAAAGAAGGTTCCTAAACACCACTAGAGAATGGATATCAAGTGAAAGTTCTGACTGAATATGGAATATAGAGGAGATAGTCACGGGTTGCTATTGGTAAGAATTTGTTTTTATTCTCTGTGATACCCTGAATGATTGAAGGGGCAGAGAAAGAGGTTTTATATAGGCTCTTACATTTAACTAACATCCATTGATGTATTCATGGAAGAAAAACAAAGATTGGAAAACCAAGGATTCTTGAATTTCTAACCAGAGACTGATTCCCTAGGCAAGGAGAAGTGATTACTTTGTGTAGAGATTAGGGGACTGAGAATAGCAGAGGGGCGGATCCTTGGAAAATTGCAAAGCGGCTGAAGAGGCAGCAGCTGAACATATTTTCCCTTTATTTTTGAATGTTGCGATGTCTGAAGAAAAAGATATCAGTCATAGTACTGACTGGCAGTGATCCAGCCAAACCTCTGGATAGCTTAGAATTCCAGTGATTGGCATTTGAGTGAAGTTCCCTGACATCCAAGCTGAATCTGCTCTATTCATGCAGCCTGATTTGTGTGGGTCATTTTTTTTTTTTCCTTCTTGTGGGGAGGGAGAAAAGAAGCTGCATCTGACATTAGACCCTATTAGATTTCTCAACAAATTAAATCCCTTTCATACCATTTAGGGCACTTCCTTCCTTCAAGCTTCAGTCCTTTGATAAGTAAAATACTTTAAATTCTGATGCTTAGTGGGAGGAAATGTTCTTATTTTTTTTTTAACTTTATATCAGGAGGAGTTTTGCTTGTTTAACTTAATCATCAGTCTGTCCTGTCTTTTGGGATTTCTGAATGTGTAAATCCCTGAAAAGGAAAAGGAGTTGTGTTCCAGGATCGAGTGGGAGTCTGTAACATTCATCTTCCACCTCTGCGATTTTAGATATTGTTGGTCTAAAATCTTAGAATGCTCCCGGTTTGCTGAAATTTTCTCTCCCAAGAGGTAAACATGGAAGAAAACAAAGGAAATATTTTACATTTTTCTTTTCTTCACTTCCTTTTTCTTTCCCTTTAATAAATATTTGTTAAAGACATATATATCAAGCATAGGGGGAAGCAGCGATAAATAAGATATGCTAGAATCCTCAAAGAGTTTACAGTTTAGAAGAAATATGCTTTTCAATCCAGCCATAAACATAAACAAAAGCAAAAACTAGCAGGCAACCACAAATAAGAGTCATTCTACAGGAGAGGGGGAGGAAGAGAGACCACAATAGGGGAGAAAAGCGCACAAGGGACTATGGTGATGGTTCACCGGTGAATTGGTGGTGGGAAACCCACAGGGGATACTCAAGAATGTAAAAGATACAAATTAAATTAAAAATAAAGGCCAGCCATAGTAGGAAATTTTATAGAAGTAGAGGACCAGACCAAGTAGTGACACTCAACTTCCTTTAGATGAAAGAAGGGGGGGGGAGGGGCAAAACAGATTTCCCCAGGGAAACATCTTTTAAACCACAATATAGTGAGTCAGGTGAAATGGAGCTAGTCAGAGTGTTCTAAGCAGAGAGAACAGTAAGTTAAAATATACAGAATAGATAGATGGTGGAATCATGGTACATTTTATGTTGTTGACAAGTTCATGTAGGTGGCTGGTAGTCATGGCAGAGGGTGTTGCTGAGGTTGGAGACTGGAGGTGCTGACAAAAGGCAAAGGCACTGGAGAGCTAAGTGAAGCCAATCCATGAGGAGCATGAAAGTCATGTTCAGTAATATGTTTAAGTGTAGGTGAGGGGCTCTTGTGCAAAGATGTAATAAAGACACTACTATCAGCCACTATCAGATCCCTAAGACCTCAAAGACTCCATAGAAGGAAGTATGGAGATCTGGCATTTTCAGAGCCAGGCATGGTTCAGTGGTTATAGATTCTGGAATCAGTGTTGCCGAGTTTGAGTCTTGGTACTGCCATTTTTTTAAGCCATGTGGCCTTGGGTATGTTCCATGGCCATTCCCTGTTTTGGTTTCTTTTCTCTATGTAAAGCTTGGATACTAATAGTACATACAATGTGTGAATTTTTCTTGAAGTAAAGTCAATGTGCAGTAGATTGTATCATTCAATATGTGTTTGCTATCATTGTTTTTGTTATTGTTACCCCATTTTACAGATGTAGAGAGGGTGGGTCACAAAAGATTTAAGTTGTAAGTGGAAGAATTAGGGTTTGTGTTACTGTGGTGAAGGATGCTGCACTTACCTTTGCCAGAAAAGAATGTTCTCATTGAATCGAGAATTAAGAGAGCAAGTCCTGGAGGGGCCTAGAGTAACAAGGCATGGGTCAGGGGTTCACAGTCATTGGACAGATGGTCAGGATTTGAGAACTTGAGACCTAACACAGGAGAGGGGGTTAGATATCCAGGCCTATTCCCTCTTTATCTCCTGTTGGAGAGAAAGTTCTTCATTGAAGCTATATAGCCTGACCTGGAGTGCTGTGAGGAGTTGGGAAGATGTACCAAAGTGATCAAGATTCCAGTTGCTGAGTGGCCTACAGTCAGGATACAGTGATCTGTGTGGTCTTGGAATTTAACACATAGGAGCCTCCCTATTCCTCCCAAAAACTGTTAATAAAATAACTTTTCTTTAGCTATTATACCTTATCAGGCACTGTTCAATATACTGTACATGCATTAACTCAACGAAGAGTTCGGAAGTCTGTGAGGTAAATGCTGAGTTACCAGAGTAACCTACGTCTCTTTCTGTGTAAACAAAATGATGAAAGGCTGCTCTACAGAGTAAGAAATACTGCTTTGCATTTTTTGATGACTTTTCTATGTCAGAGATGTCAGTGTGCAATCTGGAGAATAGGTCTATGCAGTGTTTTTATAAATTACTTTTCACTGAGAAATATGAAACATTTGTGGAAATTTCTCTAAAATCTTTCTATTTCTGCAACATCCGTGTCTTTCTCTAAGGGTAGGCTGCTGGTAGGTGCCCATCTTCCCTTGGGGTGTCCAAGTGAGCATGCTTGCTCTGCTTAAGGAGGGAGAATTCCTTGGCTTTCTCCTATGGAAATTCTTTCATTGGGCATCTTGAACTGGGATTTCAGGTAAAACAGAATTTCTTACAGTAAAACTTCATGTGGTCATCCATGGTTAAGTCATAACCAGGGTTACTAATGACAGTCATGTTTAGTAGATAAAGCCTTAGGGATGCAAGAGACCATGTCCCAGTCTTGCTCCTTTACATCTAAGTGTCTTATTCTAAAAAGCTTTAAGTCTTAAATCAGTTGTGTGACTCTGTTTGCATCCTTGCCCTCAATCTGGCAATTTGATGTGCTTTGGCTGCACTGTATATATTCAAGAAACCTCTTTTGTGTTTTAAAAATAAAAGGATGAGTATGCATCACATATGTTGGAGCATTTGCAATTAGCTGGTGTTACTCTCCTAAGTGATTGGGCAGGGAAGGCAGACTGCCAGCCCTGGCAATCTTTTCAGATTCTTTTTCATGCCAATTTGCAATTTGTGACAGTGCCAGGTTTTTATCAGGAGTGTTTTATTGAACTTTAGAAATGACTGCTTCTTGATCTGACTAGGTGGATTCTTGAAGTGGATCTTTTTCAAATATTTCTCCCTGGGAATATTTGGAATAAAAATTCAGAAAGCTCAGTATGAAATGTAAATTCTTCCTTTACCAGTAATTATGGAGGGATTTGAATAGATTTGCTCTAGAGTTGGAGAAATAGTGAAATAAAAAGTCTTAATGATCTGATCATGGATGCACCAGACCTTAGTTGACTAAATAAGAATAGATCTGGTTGACTAGAATTAAATGAAAGATTCAATCCCCAAACTGAGAAACCTGAAACAATGAAAATTAGAATCTCAAATCATTCTGTTTAGGAAATTGCACTAGAACCCTAGATGGTAAAATTGAAGGGAAGAGGGAGGCCATGGTATAAATGGCTTTAAGAATTGATTTATGAATTCAAAGAGTAGATAGTTAGTTTAGAATTCAGGATTGATTCATAAAAATAGAATGTCATATGCTCATATTACTGGAATGCAAGTAAATACTATGGGATATGAAAAGAAATGGGGTTCTTGAGTACTGAGCTGGAAAGGGTTGTAAGGAAATAGGAGTTTTGTTCATTCTTGAAGGTAAAATCAGAAAGATGGAGTACATGACCAAAAATTCCAGAGTAAACCACAAACACTCCTGAGCAAGCAAAACCAGGAGTCATGCCCACCGGCACCAGCAGAATGCTATGAAAAGAGCAAAGCAGAAAGCCAACAACAGGAAGGGAAAAAGTTACAAATGACCCTCAAAACAATACGCCACAGAAAGAAAATCCCTCTCCAGAACCCATTAATATGGACATAGAAGATTATATCTACCTAACAGATAATGACTTCAAAATAGCCATAACAAAAAAAAAGATAGAATTAAATGAAAAGAACAAAAAACTGAGGAATATAAATAAAGAACTGAAGAATGAGAATGAATCCATAAAGAAGAAATTGAAGGAAATGGAAGATTTAAAAACATTAGTAGAGGAACTAAAGAAATCCAGGGAAAGCCAAAAAAGTGAATTAAAAGATATGCAGGGAAGAATAAGCACTCTGGAAGATAAAGATACTAACAGAATCAAGACAGAAAAGGAAGGAGAAAAACGAAGGAAAAAGAATGAGGAAAAGCTTCAAGAACTATCTGACACCATGAAAAAAGGAAACATCAGAATCATAGGAATCCCAGAAGGAGAGGAGAAAGACAAAGGAACAGAGAAACTTCTCAAGGAGATAATTGAAGAGAACTTCCCAAACATGAAAAAGGAAACAAAAATTGACATACAGGAAGCCAGACGATCTCCAAATTATTACAACGAAAGCAAAAAAACAGCAAGACATATGATAGTAAAACTATCGAGAATTCAAGGCAAGCAAAGATATTGAAAATGGCAAGGGCAAAGAAACAAATAACCTATAGGAAAGCCAATCAGGCTGACATCAGATTTCTCTGAAGAAACACTACAGGCAAGAAGAGAATGGAGGGACATATGTAACACACTACATGCCAACAAATGTCACCCAAGAATACTCTACACTGCAAAGCTCTCCTTCTTCTATGAAGAAAAAATAGGGACCTTCTCCAACAAACAGAAACTACAGAAATTCATCACTACCAAACATCCACTCCAAAGAATACGAGAAGAAGCCATGAAGACAAAATCAACAGAAGAAAGACCAGGAAACACAGAATAAGGTAAGAATTAGAATCACAAAAGGGTAAACAAACAAACAAACAAAAAATATGGATGACAGTATATCAATACTAACTCTAAATGTAAATGGACTAAACACACCAATTAAAAGACACAGAATAGCAGGATGGATCAAAAAACAGAATCCAACCTTTTGCTGCCTACAGGAAACACATTTAATTGCAAAAGATAAACAGAGATTAATAGTTAAAGGATGGCCAACAATCCTACAAGCAAATGGACCAAAAAAGAAAGCACGAACAGCTATACTTGTATCAGATAAAATAGACTTCAAACTTAAGAAGGTAAAAAGAGACAAAGCTGGTCACTACATCATGATAAAGGGGACAATAAAACAGGAGGATATAACACTCATCAACATATACTCCCCAAATGAAGGAGCACCAAAATATTTCAGACAATTATTATCGTCACTGAAAACAGACATTAAAGAAAATACATACATAGTAGGAATTCAATACCCCACTTTCTCTATTGGACTGATCAAGAAGACAAAAAGTAACCAAGGACATTAAAGCTCTAAATAGGACCTAGAGCACATGGGATTAACAGATATCTATCGATCACTTCACCCCTGAAAAATTGGATACACATTTTTCTCAAGTGCACACGGAACATACTCCAGGATCGATCACATATTAGGCCACAAAACAAACCTCAACAGATGCACTAAGATCAAAATCATGCCAGCATTCTTCTCAGATCATAAAGGAGTCAAACTGGAAATAAACCATAAAAAGAAAAAAAGAAACCCTCTTACCTCATAGAGACTGAAGCCCACATTACTGGAAAACCAATGGATCAATGAAGAGATCAAAGAAGAAATTAAAAAATATCTAGAATGACAATGAGGACACAACTTTTGAGAACGTCTGGGACACAGCAAAAGCAGTAATAAGAGGAAAATATATAGCATTACAAGCTCACATCAAGAAACAAGAAACAACCCAAAGAAACAATTTAATCTCACATCTCAAAGAACTAGAAAATTAACAACAACAACAAAAAAAAAAACCCAAAAGCCAGTCTAAGAAAGGAAATAATAAAAATCAAAGCAGAAATAAACGAAATGGAAATAATAAAAAAAAAAAAATCCAGAAGATCAACGAAACCAAAAGCTGGTTCTTAGAAAAAATAAACAAAATAGACAAACCACTAGCCAGGCTTACAGAGAGAAAACACAAATAAATAGGATCATAAATGAAAAAGGAGAAATCACAACGGACACAGCAAAAATCAAAAAAATAATCAGAGATTACTATAAACAGCTATATGGAAACAAGTACAACAACCTAGAGGATATGGACAAATTCCTAGAACTATACAGTCACCCAAAACTAGACAAAGAAGATATAGAACACCTAGACAGACCAATCACAAGCAGTGAAATAGAAACAGTAATTAAAAACCTCCAAAAAACAAAAGCCCAGGACCAGATGGTTTCACAAACGAATTCTACCAAACATTCAAAAACGAAATAGTCCCTATATTACACAAACTCTTTCAAAAAATCGGGAAGGAAGGAATACTACCAAACACATTCTATGAAGCAAATATTACTCTAATACCAAAACCAGACAAAGGCAATACAAAAAAAAGAAAACTACAGACCAATCTCCCTAATGAATACTAATGCAAAAATATTTAACAATATCTTGGCCAACAGGATCCAACAATGCATCCATAAGATAATACACCATGACCAAGTGGGATTTATTCCAGGGACACAAGGATGGTTCAATATCCAAAAATCAATCAGTGTAATCCAACACATCAACAAAAAGAAAAATGAGGACCATATGATCATATCAATAGATGCTGAGAAAACATTTGACAAAGTGCAACATCCATTTATGATAAAAGCCCTTGAAATCCTTGGGATAGAAGGAACATACCTCAACATAATAAAAGCCATATATGACAAACCCACAGCCAGCATTATCCTCAACGGTGAGAAGCTGAAGGCCTTTCCACTAAGATCAGGAACAAGGCAAGGATGTCCACTCTCACCATTGCTTTTCAATATAATACTGGAAGTCCTTGCCAGAGCAATAAGACAAGAGAAGGACATTCAAGGAATGCAAATAGGAAAAGAAGAAATTAAACTATCTCTGCGGATGATATGATAATATATATACAAAACCCTAAAAACGCCATAGGAAAACTACTCAAAATTATAGACCAGTTCAGTAAAGTAGCAGGATACAAAATCAACGCACAAAAATCAATAGCCTTCCTATATGCAAACACCCAGTCTGAAGAAGAAATTAAGAAATCCATCACCTTCAAAATCGAAACCAAAAAAATCAAATATCTGGAAATAAATCTAACAAAAGACATAAAAGACTTACACAAAGAAAACTATAAAACACTGTTGAAACAAATACGAGAAGAATCAAGAAAATGGAAAGACATCCCCTGCTCATGGATTGGAAGGATTAACATTATCAAAATGGCAATCCTACCAAAAGTAATTTACAGAATCAGTGCTATTCCAAGAAAAATCTCAATGACATTCTTCAAAGAAATAGATCAAATACTGATGAAATTCATATGGAACCACAAAAAGCCCACATAGCTAAAGCCCTCCTGACTAAAAAGAAAGAAAACAGGAATTTCACTCCCTGATTTCAAACTATACTACAAAGCCATAATAACTAAAACAGCATGGTATTGGAACAAAAACAGACACAAGGACCAATGGACCCAAATAGAATACCCAGAATTAAAGCTGCATATCTATGAACAACTAATCTTTGACAAAGGAGCAAAAAGAATGCAGTGGAACAAGGACAGTCTATTCAATAAATGGTGCTGGGAAAACTGGACAGCCACATGCAAAAAAATGAAGCTAGACTACTACCTCACACCCTGCACAAAAAACAACTCAAAATGGATAAAAGACCTAGACGTAAGACCTGAAACCATAAAATTTATAGAAGAAAATATAGGCAAACCTCTACACGACATACATCTCAGCAAAATCTTTAAAGACACATCCCCCAAAGCGAAGGAAGTGAAGAACAAGATAAACAGGTGGGACTGCATCAAAATAAAAAGCTTCTGTACAGCGAAAGAGACATTAACCAAAAGAAACAGACACCCTACCAACTGCGCAAATATCTTTGCATACAATACATCCGATAAAGGACTGATAACAAAAATTTACAAGGAACTCACACAACTCAACAAAAACAAAGCCAATAACGCAGTCAAAAAATGGGCAGAAGAGCTAAAAAGGCACTTCTCCAAAGAAGAAAAGCAAATGGCCAACAGATACATGAAAAAATGTTCAACATCACTTATAATCAAGGAAATGCAAATCAAAACCACAATGAGATACCACCTCACACCTGTGAGGATGGCACACATTAAAAATATAGGCAATAACAAATTCTGGAAAGGATGTGGAGAAAATGGAACTCTACTACACTGCTGGTGGGAATGTGAACTGGTCCAACCACTATGGAAAGCTGTATGGTGATTCCTCAAACTGCTCAACATGGAGCTTCCATACAACCCAGCAATACCAATTTTGGGAATCTACACAAAGGACACAAAAACACTAATCCAAAAGGATACATGCACCCTTATGGTCATTGTGGCACTGTTCACAATAGCAAAGGTATGGAAGCAACCCAGATGTCCAAAAATAGATGATTGGATCCAAAAGATGTGGTACATATACACAATGGAATACTAGTCAGCATTCAAAGAAGATAAACACATGCAATTTGCAGCGACATGGATGGAATTAGAGGGGATCATACTCAGCGAAACAAGCCAGAAAGAAAGAGAAAAATATCTTGGTTTCACTTATAACAGGACTATAGGGAAACCGAACAGGAGAGAGACACTTGGGGGAGTGGGGGGAAGTGGAGGAGAAAGGCACAAAATGGAGTAGAAAAGGACACAAATGACCACGGAGATGGATCATGGGTGAATTGGTGGTGGGTTACCCAATGGAAATACAAAATGTAAAAGATATAAATAACAATAAAAATATATATGTATATATAAAAAAAAGAAGCTAAAAAAAATTCCAGAGTAAGAATAGATGTTAAGATGTACATGAATACATAAACATTGAACAAAAGACTTACATTCTATAAAATAAGTTATAGCTTTGTCTTAGAACAAAAGTAATGGTTTTCAAAACTTTTTTTTTAACCTCATGAATTCCTGTTGGAGTAGCACCCAGTTCTTCTTTCTTGGGTTGGTTTTTCCCCCTTGCTTTGTTTACTATATCTAGGGTAAGGATTTTCAATTAATTATAGAGTTGAAAACTTTAATTCATAAGATTATGAATAAAAAAATGAAATACCATGCAATGATATAGTTCTTAGGAAAAAGTCTGTTGTTGACGTTAGGGTTCTCTTCCCAGTTATTCTTTATGATTATATAAAGAAGGATGGATCAATAGTTGAAAAAAAATTGATCATTAGAAGTAATTTCATAAAAATGGGAACATACTATATATGGTTTAAATATTGTATTCTTTATTATTTTTGGTGACAAGTCATTCAAAATATGATTAAGCATTTACATTTTAGAGAATTCAAAATGACATTTCATTGCGTAGGCAAATCTCAAGCACCACAGTTTTCGTAAACCTTTAGATATATGTAACATTTACTTGAACATGGTAACTGTGGGATCCTCCAGTTAAAAGTTTCTGGGGTTGTGTATGTAATTTCAATTCTTATCTACAGTGCTGCTTTAGGGCTGGATTCTTTTTTCATTTTGATCTAGGTATTTGTAGGACTGATTCATGGTTGTTTACTTGGATTTCTTTTCAGTGTAATCCTGGGTAAAATTGACTATAAAATGCCATGTTGTGCTTCTTAGATTCTTTTTGATTTCTTGGACTACTTTATGTGTGATTTTTCTCAGATGAGAACCTGGGAGATAAACTTTTTGGGTCCTTGCATTTTTTTTTCTTTCTTTCGTTCTTTTTTGGATTTAGAACTTTCCAGGGCATAACCTCAACAGGATTGTGTCATAGTGAAGTCATAAGGTAAACAGAAAAATAGTGAGGAAAGAAAGGTGCTGTTGACTAGAGATGGCAGTTGCAGGGGGTGGGGTTGGGTTAATAGCAGTTTACTGAGCAGAAACCTAGCTCTGCAGGCTCTGTCAGCAGTACCCATAGTGTTACTGACCATGGTCTTATTTTTTTTTTTCTTAAAGGCATCTTGTTTAACCCAAATTAGTCAGGGTAAAGAAAATGGAAACATTATTAATTTTGATATATCTTTATTAATATAATAATTTCCCCCTTTTTTATTTTGGTAAAATATACATAACAGAAAATTTATGATTTTAATTTTTCTATGTTGTAGATATATAACAAAAATTAGTATGTTTGTAATTTCATAAATGCTAAAGAGATCATGCCCATCAGGGAAAGCTATAAAACTTATGAGACACAACTTCCTTGATGTTTTTTCCTTTTATTTTTTTATTTTTTTTAAGATTTATTTATTTATACATACAGCTGGGGTACAGGCCAGAGGTGTGGAGCGGTGAGAGGCTTCACCAGAGACAGAGTGGGGAGCAGAACAGGCAGATCAGAAATACACTGCTGAGGGGAGCAGCGGGTGAGGCAGGAGAGGTCTGCCGCACCATGTGGGAATCCCCCCAGCCAGGCGTCGAACTCGCATCGCTGCTGCCGACAGCTCCACAGCGCAGTGTTCAACCGCTGCGCCACCAGGGAGGCCCGATGTTTTTTCCTTTTAAAAATACTTTGAACATTGGATCAAGAAGATGTGGTACATATACACAATGGAATACTATTCAGCATGGAAAGAAGATAAACACATGGAATTTGCAGCAACATGGATGGAATTAGAGGGGATCATACTCAGTGAAATAAGCCAGAAAGAAAGAGAAAAATATCGAATGGTTTCACTTATAACAGGACTATAGGGAGGCCGGGTGGAGAGAGACAATCAGTGTGTGTGGGGGGGGAGGAGGAGGGAGGCGGATGGAGGGAAGGAAAAGGGCACAAAATGGAATAGAAAAGAACACAAGGGACCATGGAGATGGATCACGGGTGAATTGGTGGTGGGCTACCCAAGGGGAATACAAAATGTAAAAGACATGAATAACAATAAAAATATATATTAAAAAAAAAATCAACTGAACAGATAAAAAAAAATACTTTGAACATTTTTCAAATGTTAAGAATGTTTTACTGTTGGGTCTCACTGGTGGCACAGGGGTTAAAATCTCAGTTCTGTCAAGCTATAGTCAACCACTGTGGCCTGAGTTTGATCCCCAGCCAGGGAACTAGTCCACAGAGTGCAACAGACCTCTCCTGTCTCCCCTGCTGCTCCCCTCAGCAGTGTATTTCAGTCAATCTGCCTGTTCTGCTCCCAACTCTGTCTCTGCTGACTCCTTTCACCCCTGCACCTCTGGCCTACACTCCAGTTCTTGTATGCATAAATAAATAAAAAAAATGTATTTTTTTTTCAAAAAAGAATATTGCATTGTTGACACTCTTGGATTCAAATGTAGAAATATGACCTGAACTAACCCAGAAAGGAGCAAATTTACCGGAACTGTACTGGGGCATCGAATACAAGGACAGGGGAGGTTGAGCTCTGGGAGAGGGGGAAAAAGAAACAGAGCCTCTGCTTCTGTCTGCATGTTCCTTCTCTTTGCACAGTAGACAGTCCATTCAACCATGGCCCATAGGTGCTCCAGGTTCCCAGGCATGATATCCCACCACCCACTCCGGAAGGATTGGTCTTTCCTTCAACTCCAGTCTGGAAGATTTAGGGCAAGTTTTATTGGTTTGGCTTGGATTAGGTGCCCTGTCTGTTTTGTGTGGAGTTGCCTGGTACCTGAATGGTGATCAGGAGTCCATTTCTGTATAGTGGGTGTGTTCCAAGATGAAGGAGCTGAGCAGCCACCCTTCCCTGATTGGTTTCAAATTTCTATATAAAACTACACTCAGTTTAAACTATAGGGAAGCAGAGAGGGGCACTTAAAATACTACTATAAGATCATAAAAGTTCATAGCATTCTAGCACTTCATTGTTTACAATTAAAAAATTAGATTTGATAAATGTAGAATTTATTTAGATGCATACATATTTTTCTTTCTATCCCTTTGCATATTCACATTAAATAGAAATTCATGGGAAAACATCTAAACTGTTCAATTTTGTAATTTAAGAATAAAACTGTGTTGTTATTGGTGCAGAAAAAAAGATTCAAAAGAGGTTTCTGGTAGAATAAAGTTTGCCTGCTTTCACACCTGGATAACTGACCTTTAGAAACATAAAACTTAACTTCTAAAATTTTTTTTCCTCAGCTCTGGGCCGTGGAAAGCAGACTACAGATGAATAATCTAAAAAGGAAACTAATCTTAAAGTATAAATTGAAAATAGACACCTAAAATAGAATTTGGGAATCAGAATTGGAGGGGGAGCTGAACTATCTTTGTTTGGCAGGCTTGGGCACCTCTATTATATTAATGTATAGGGTGTGAGAGCAGAGTTTCTGGAAATTATAATTTTCTGTATGTCCAATATTGATTCCTTAATTGTCAGTATCTAGAGGGAGAAAGTAGCTGTGGTCAGTGGTGGCCAGGAGAAAACTGGTAGTGGAAGGATTGCTCCTGAGGGAGAGCACAACAGAGGAGAAAGCAGGATCAGTCACACCTAGCAAAGATGAAGAAGAGATTAGTTTGGGGCCTCCCTGGTGGCACAACGGGTTAGCGCAGCGCTGTGGAGCTGTCCGAGGCTATGGCGCGCGAGATTGATGCCCGGCTGGAAGAATCCTACATGGCGGGACAGACCTCTCCTGCCTTGCCTGCTGGCTCCCCTCAGCAGTGTGTTTCGGTAGATCTGCCTGTTCTGCTCCCCCTCTCTCTCTGGTGAACCCTTTCACTGCTTCACACCTCTGGCCTGCACCCCAGCTTGTATGCAAAAATAAAATAAATCTTAAAAAAAAAAGGATTAATTTTGGACATGGCACTCCAGGGATGGGTGACAGTAGTGGCGGCCACGCAAGCTAGATAGGTCAGCAAGTGAAAGAAAAAGGATAACTTGAAGAGAATTTGGTGGATAAGTTTTAAATCTTGAATCAAATATGAAACTGAGGTTGACCTGTGGGTGTTAAAAGAGTATGTTCGGGGAAGGACAGACAATTTGGATGGCAGAGCTTGCCTTCTAGAGGCACTGTTCACAAAGTGATTACTAGCATATGAGTCTATTGAACTTTGTTAAAATCATATCAAATCAAAAGTGAGTTCCTGTTTCACTAGCCACATTTCAAGTGTCCAGTAGCCATGGGGGCTAGAGGCTATTATATTGAATAGTACATGTATAGAATATTTCCATCATAGCAGAGATTTCTGTTGGATAGCTCTAAGAGATTGAAGTGAGCCTGAAGTGGCAGTGAATGTGAAGGCTTGACCCAATACCGTGGCTTCACTTTTCCTTCATTGGTTAGTGGAGACTGACTGGGAAATCTGCTGGGATCCTAACACTAATGGGACGTTTGGGGGCAACTGAAATTTTGTTTTTAGCACCACTACAGACATATACTGGAGTGAGTTTAGATATAAAAATCTGCATTCAGAATCTTCTACTTCTTTCTTTCAAAAAAGTCATCACCTTTGTAGTCCAGCAAACAAAGACTTGTAATAGATATTGTCAGCCAATCTCTATAGCCAATCACTCAGCTTCCAGTCAAGTCTGCTGCTAAGTCATGTAAGACAATTGACTGATCAAGTTATTTTTAGGTGTTACCCCACTTCCCAAAGAAATAACTTCCCATGTCTGGAACTTAGGGGAACCTGAAACCTTTCACTATGTCAGGTAGATATCTTCCCAAGTCTCCTTCTCTATACAGAAAACTCTTGCCTAATTCTAAGACTGTGGTAGTTTTAACATCCTGCGGCTAGAAGCCATAGATTTTCTTGCAAAAACTTGATTTGTTAATGGGGAAAGAGATGTTAAACATGGAATCCATATTTTACCATTTGAAAACATTAATTCTTGAACTTGGTTTATTTGTTTTGACTCCAGTCTTCCTTACCCTCACCAATGGTTCTTTCTAAGGTTATAAACTTCTTTTCACAACCATTTACTCCAATCTTGTTGAATTGGTGAGCAATTTGTACTTGCATATTTATTTATTTACCACTAGATTTCATTCTTTTTTTAAAAAAAAAGTGTGTTGAGCAAGAAGTTCTTTTTCCTACTCCCTGAATTTTCCTATTTTTAACTCAACATTAAAAAAAAATGCAGCAGCTCTTTGAGGCTATTAGGCTACTATTCAATTAGATGTTGCTTCCATACACACAATGGCACCCCAAGAGCTTTTAAGTGCTCATAAAGTTTCAGAAAGGCTTAATTAGCTACCAGGGAATAGTTCAGTTTAGAATAGCATGAGAAAAGCAGAAAGCAGGATACTGTTTCTCACACCTGTGGGTACTAAGTTAAGAGGATAAAACAATGAAAGCTAATACTTACTGAGCTCTTACCATGAGATAAGCATTGTGTTTTATCTTATTTGACCTTTATAAGGATGATTTGAGGTGGTTAATAATATTCCCATTTTGCTGAGGACTCAGGCTTGGCGAGAGAGTGATTTACCCCACAGAGCTGGTAAGTGGTGGATTTAGAATCCACTGGAATCCTTGTCTTTAAACATCACTTTCCCTTAGTTGACTAAAATGATTGTTTACAGGACACATTCTGTACTTTCTTAAATGTGTCTTTTCTCAAGCGGGACTGAAAAGACTTTACTACTGTTGCCCTTTGAAGTTCTAACCTGATTTAAGATTCAGATTAAATCTCATATCCTCCAAGAATACTTTCCGTGTATCTCCACACAAAATTAACATTTTTCCTCCTTTAATCCTAGAACACTTTCTGCTTCCATTATTATCTCTAGCAAACCTGCCGTGTATCAGAATGTTGTGTTTTTCCTTTGAGCCTCTGAAGAGTCAACTAACTTATTTAAGTCCTATTTCCCCTGGTGCCTAGAATAGTGTCTTGAAAATAGTAGGTATTCAAAATACTTTCGTTGTTGATGATTTTGAATGTCTGCTAAAAATTGAATGCACATTGTATTTTTCTGATCCTGGGTTGAAATGAATGGTGGAGGGCTGAGTTTTCTTTTTTGACAGTCCTTTAGATGTGGCTTCATTATGTTTGAGGACTAGTTGTCTTTAACTGCGACGTCCAGGGTTATAAACACTTACTCAGTAGATACTAATTGTCACCTTTCAATCTTCTAGGAGTTGGGCATATAATGGTGACAGAGACAAATGGTACCAGTCTTCCCTTCTGGGGTTTAGAGCCTGATGGGGATGACAGATCATCATGAGCAAGGTGCTACTGAAACACATTATAAATGTGCTATGAAGGAAACAATGAAGTGAGGGAGGGAGTGATATTTAAGGGCAGAAGGAGGTCACCCAGAGAAGAACAGGGGGATGAGTATACTTAGCAGAACCTTACATCATGTGTGAACCCCTGAGGTGGAAAAGAGCTTACTGAATCAAGTCACCATCCATTCAAACTTCATGGAGGTCATTGTACCACGCAATGATTACTTTCTGGTTGTCAGTTCTCCAACATGGGCAGGCTCTATGTATTGTATGATTATAGTTTAGACTATTTCTACTACTTTAGGACTATTAATGGCCAATTACTTAGTGGTCAAATCAAGCCTTGTTTGCCTTTAAAGTTGTGCATTTGGTTCATATTAGTTTCTTACAAAATGATCACAAGATAATACTATTTATTGAGTACTTATATGCTAGGTTCTGTATCAACCATTTTTTAATATTATATATATTTTACATCATTCTTCATTTTTGATTGCAGCACTATTTACAATAGGTAAGATATGGAAATAACCCAAATGTATCAACCATTTTATTCATATTATTTTTTAAATCCTCTACAACAAGGGTCTAAGCAAATTTTTTACAAAGGGCCAGACTGTGGCCTCTGTTGCAACTATTCAGTTTAGCTCTCTTAATGTAAAACAGCTGTAAGCAATATGTAAATAAATGGTTGTGTCCCAGTAAAACTTTATTTCTAGACACTGAAATTTGAGTTTGACAAATGACATGAATAGTCTTTTCAAAAACTGATTTAACCATTAAAAAAATAGTTCGCTTGTAGGCCATATGAAAAAACAGACTTTGGGCAAAATTTGGCCCTTGGGCTATAATTTGCCACCATTTCCTGTTCTTTTGTGTTCTGCCCTCCAACTTCCTCTGTGTGTGTGTGTGTGTGTGTGTGTGTGTGTGTGTGTGTAGCTTTCCCTTCCCCTCCCTCTACTCAAAAATTTAATCTATTTCAAACACTATCTGCCTGGAGATAGTGTCAAATCCTCCAGGTTAGGACTCTGCCTTATATGACTCTCCTGCACCCTCCTCCCACCTAAGATGCTTGTGCTTCTGACTGTCTATAGATGGGAGAGTCCAATGACCCCCCTCCTTGGATTTGATTAATCTTTTAGAGTGGCTTGCAGGAATCAAGGAACGTTTTACTTACTGAATTACTGGTTTATTATAAAAGACCCTAGCTCAGGAAGAGCTAGATGGAAAAAGGGCAACGGGAGGATCTGGCAAGAAGCTTGCACGCCCTCTTCCAGGTGTGACACACTCGCAGAACCTCCATGTGTTTACTTACTTGGAGGTGCTTCGAACCCTATCATTTTGGGCTTTAATACAGGCTTCATCACATAGGCATGATTAAGAGTTTGGCTACTGGTGATGGGTTTAACCTCCACACTCTCTCCCTTCCTGGGAGAGACAGAAAGACCCTCTAGTCACAGTCAACCAGTCTCCATCCTCGTGTGGTCCCAAAGTCATTTTGTTAATATAACATCATTTATATAAATTGTTGCTGTCATCACTTAAGAAACTCTAAGAGTTTTAAGGATGGTTCGCCAGTCCTTAAATATGGAAAATATATTTTGTTTTAAAATACAAGCTGGGGTACAGGCCAGAGGCGTGGGGCGGCGAGAGGGTTCACCAGAGACAGAGTGGAGAGCAGAACAGACAGATCAGAAATACACTGCTGAGGGGAGCAGCGGGCGAGGCAGAAGAGGGCTGCCCCACCATGTGGGATTCTCCCCGGCCGGGCGTCGAACTCGCGTCGCATGTTAAATATGGAAAATATATTTCTCATTATCGTAATATCATATCTGTCATCCTCATTGTCCCCATTTAACTGATTAGGAAACTGACCTCAATCACAAGTAATTTGTAGCTAGAATTGAAACTCAGCTTTGATAAATTCCAAGGTCTATGTCATTAGCTCAAATGCCTCATAGCATTTACAGTTCTGTTGGGTTCATGGAATACTTCTTAATTATTCCCAAACCAGATTGTGTTTTTCTCAGAGGAAGAGTTTTTCTTCTGTTTGTCTTATTTCCCGCCAGAGCGATGATGGGCTTGCAGAATGCCTTCAAATATGGTTTAACTGTTCTTCAAATGGCTTCTCTGAAAGTGACTCCAAACTGTAGGATCTGGGGAAATACAAAGCAATTGTATTTAGCTTCACGTAATTTAGCTTCCTAAAATGTGGCCTTGAAGAATGATTAAAATTATAGGGGCAACTCTCAAGTCAAGTAAAATTAGTGTCATATCAGTTTCCACATGCAAATCTCTTAAAATACAAAAAGTTGATATCTCTTCCTTTGTAGAGTTTGCCCCCGAGTCCCCTAAACCACGGGGAGTCTTTTATTTTTTTGAAATTGCATTTGTGTGGTCAATCAAAGCCGAATATAAGAGTTTTTGAAAACTAAAAAATGAATAAATGGCAAATGCATCAGATGATTCATAATAATTTAAAGAGTGTGGAAAGACAGTCTTTCTCACTTTCTTGTTATTTCTCTATCAATCTCTTCATATCCTCTTCTACTACTGGGAGGCTTATTCCCTATCAGGGAACCAAAAACTGATACCGGGCAAAACTGAAGATTTCCAGGAATCTGAAACTAAAGGTCCATTTGCGCACATGAATCAAAGCACCATAATTAAATTCTAGTGTGTGCAAAGATTTTTAATTGTTGAGAAGTTCAAAAGGCATAAAAGGGAGGGAAAAGAGAAAAGATTTCAAATAACAAACTTTCAATCAAACTCCAAAATTACCCATCACCTTCTAGGCCAATGCCTGGCAGGTCAGACCGTGTCCAGAGCTGAACTGCCAGGAGAATGAGTTCTCCCAACAGGGATATACAAGCAATTAATCCAGCAGGGTTCAGAGGGCTAGGAGAAAAGGAAAAGCTCAAAATTCACAATGTACCATTCCAGGTGGATAACCCACCTTGAGGTCTAGGTGCAGGTGCCACTGTAAAAAGCCTAGCTACCAAAGTGCTAAGGCCACCAAGACCAAGGACAGGAGCAGTCTCCCCAATGTCTCAGATTTCTCTCTGTTCCCCACTTGCTCCTCCTTCCTTCCCAGCAGCCCTCTCCTATTTTGGAAGTCTGGTTTATGGCATGCCAGGAATTGCAATCCATAGCGCTGAGATGGTCATGTCATGGAAGTGGGGGTGGGGAAAATGGCACCCATCCCGGTGTCCATGATGAAGCTCCTCCCCCTGCCATGGCAAAGCATCTGGTAGCATCTCTAGTTACTTTAGAATTAAAATTCAGATATGAGGGCCTCTCTGGTGGCGCAGGGGTTAAAATCTCAGTGCTCTCAAGCTATTGGCAGCCACTGCTCCTGAGTTCCATCCCTGGCCAGGGAGCTAACCCACATGGCCGCAGCAGACCTCTCCTGAATTGCTCCCTTCTCCCGTCAGCAGTGTACTTCAGTAGATCTGCCTGTTCTGCTCCCCACTCTGTCTCTGGTGAATCCTCTCACTCCTTGCCCCCTTTGGCCTACCACCCAGTTCTTGTATGCATGATACATAAAAATAAATCTTAAAAAAAAACCCAAAAATAAAATTCAGATATGAAAAAGTTCTTACAAGGATGTATTAACATCTAGAAATGAGTTTTGGTATGGCAGATCTTTTCTGTAAATTGAAAGACCTAAAGTATATAGTAGTGAGTTAATGGCAAAAAGTGTACTTAAAGTAGATAAGATATACAATATATCACCACATGCGAGAATACATGTTTTACCAATTTTTCAACTTATTGTAAAATTTTAAGGTCAATTCAAAAAATATGTGAGTAGGTATAGTGTTTCAAAATTCTTCTGGAGGTTATGGTATGAATAAATTTGAAAGCTATTGATTTAGGGAATTTCTTTTAAAATGATTTCTCTGACAGCTGAGCTTCTTCAAGATCCCTACTCATTGTCTGCCTGTAGAGGTTTATGTTTAAATGCCAAATGTTAGCATAGGAGGATGGAGATGAAATGACATGTGCACAAGCTATAGTACTTTTGAAATTAGTCACTTTCATTATAGAATATTAGGAAGGGACAATGTTTTGATATTTACTTTGGGTAGGAACATGAAAAGTCTGTTTTGAAGTTTCATGTATTTCGGACATTCAAAAGTATGTGATTGTTGAAAATGGTAAACCACTGGAGAAGGTAATGGCCTAGAACATCTGGAGAAGGGAGTTAATATTGCCCTGCTTATAAGCTTGGAAACAGAGCATATTTTCTTAACTACAGTGTACATCAGAAGGAGAGATGCTAGTCTGTGTGCCTATAAAGCAGCCATTCAAGCTTAAAAATATATTCCTCTGTGCTTGTTTGTGGGACAAGACTGTAAAAAAAATAATAATAATAAGGAAGTGGTGCTAACTTCAGTAGCTGCCCCCCCCCCCTAAAATGGTAGCGATGTCTTAAAGGAAAAAAAGTGAAGTTTGGCCTCAGTGGATTCTTCTCAAGGGACAATCAGTGTCTGGCTATATATCTTTGGAAGTCAACTTTACTGTGTTTCAGTGAAGAAAGATTGTTCTTAATAGATTCCTGGTGTCCCCAAAGGATCTATGCTACTTCCAATTGGCACTTTCAAATTTAAACAAATTATTGTCTTCTGGAGGCTCAGCTTTTCCATTACATTTTCACAGGGAATAAACTTTCTGCATTTTCTGCAGGCTGAGGGTGTATTTCCATTAATTAGACAAGCAGGAAGCTAGTAAGTCAAAACAGCTAGCCTAAGTCAGTTAAGACTCAAGAGTTATTGAATCAAAATCTACCTAGGTTGACAAAAAAATTATAATTTCTACAGTTTTCAGTAGAAACCCAAGGTTACGCTGGTGAATTATTTGGCCTTAATTTCTCATTGCAGCATCATCACAATCTTTTTTGGAAACACACTTTTGTATGTATTTTGAAGAGTGAAGTTTTCTGTGGTATAAAGAGTGTAAGTAAATAATAAATAAATACATAAACATTTGACTTTAGGAATTTAGGCTTATCTTGTTTTAAGCAACTCCTATATAAGAAAATATAAAATGAAGACAATAAATATGCATTTAAAGAAGTCATGAAACAAATTTTAATACATTTAAAATGTGATTATATTTACAAATAATTATTGTTGGCTTGGGAAGAAAAATGAGTGTTCAAATTAGGTTTACCACACTCTGAGAAGCAAAAAATGACCATCACACAAAAATTATTTTGTGAAATTGTGTTAAAATTTTAAAAATGTGTAAGAGCAGATTTAATAATTTAGTCTATATTGTATAAATCCATCAAACACTGAAAGCTTAAATTAGTAATTGGGAATATGATACTGAGTTAATCTGCTCAGTATTTGTTTTGAAGGTGCTTGGTAAAATTCAGTTTCTAATGTTGTGACTTCCCAAAATTTGTGAATAGTGAAAGTTCTCACTTCTACATATTCCAGAATATTTTAGTTAAGTTTATTTTTTGTCTGTACTTTGTGGGATGTTTTTCTTTTGAGTTTTGAAGTTTCATGTCTATGAAATAAGCATTTGCCCAAAGACCACCCTTCACTATTGCTATTAATGAGTTATGTACCCATTTAGGGCTCAAGTTTACAACTTGTTGCCCATTAAATTTTTATTATGAAGACAGAGAAATAATAGATTCATTGATTTTGAATTAATTTATAAATTAAATAATAAATTAATTTATAAATTAAAGCTGTATGGACACACAAAACTTTTAAAAACGATATGAAAATTTGATGTCTATGGTGTGCATGTCACAGAAAAGACAAATGGTGTGTAAATGAATACACTATGTATTTTTTCCAAATCTTATTTCCTTTATTCGTTATAATGATATAAAACTAGGTAAAGTTAAGGACTTATGACTTTATATTTTTCCAATGTGAGTAGAGAAGGTGAGATTGAGAATTTATTTTCTGTTAAGTAAGCTCATTGGCTTTCTCTCTTGCCTTGGGAGGTTCTGTTCAGGACTAGAATGATAGTATCAGTATGAAATAAAATTCTAGCAAAGATGAGTATGCTTGAGAATCAAAGTTTGAAATGACACAGAATGGCATTACTGGATGGAGTAAATGAAGACACTTAGGTATTAATTTTGTGTCACCTACAAAATCTAGCATCAGTCACTGCCAGAGTGTTTCTATTGGAATGAACTTTATTGTTACCCACTTCTAGTCCTCTCCCATAGTCCAGTTCAACCATCATGCTTAGGTCTTTCCCACTTGTCTACTGGAGATTAAATATGAATACTATTGACCTTCAATCTGATAAATGGCATTCATAAACATTTACTATGTCTCACAAAAACTAGATTTTCTAATCCTAACAATAGCTCCCTAAAGGTATATATTATCATGATCCTCATTTTATATTTGAGGGCACAGAGTCACTGACAGGTTAGGTAACTTGCCGAGGATCACACAGTAAGGAGTGGGGCTAGGATTTGAAACCAGAGAGCATCTGAGCTCATGTTCTCCGTCACTGCTTTACTTCAGGAGAAACCCTGGAACAGTTCATTGTCTAGCGGAGCCAAATAGGAAACACATAATTTTAATATGGCAGGATAAATGCCAAAAAAAAAGGTGCAAGATACAGGAATACTACAGAAAAGTGACTATTTAGCTAATATATATGTTTAAAGATTTATTTATTTATGCATACAAGCTGGGGTACAGGCCAGAGGCGTGGGGTAGCGAGAGGGTTCACCAGAGACAGAGTGGGGAGCAGAACAGGCAGATCGACGGAAATACACTGCTGATGCTCCCCTCAGCAGGCGAGGCAGGAGAGGTCTGCCGCACCATGTGGGAATCTCCCCGGCTGGGTGTCGAACTCGCGTTGCTGCTGCTGACAGCTCCACAGCGCAGCGTTTAACTGCTGCGCCACCAAGGAGGCCTATTTAGCTAATATTTTTATGGGGGGAGTCCTGTGGAAGGAGTCAGTGATAGGTAGGCAAATTATTGAGGATGAAGAAAAGATTTCCACTTGGTCAAAGTTGGGATGGCCATTTATATGTGAGAACAGAATATTTACAAATTGCAATATGCCTGGTATTTCATCATGACTTTGTATAACTACAAGTAGTTTGGCAATGATAAATGTTGAAAGTGAGGGATGGGAAAGGGGGTAGAGTGTCTGGGAGGTGAAAATAAAGAGATTGGCAACATCAGGAGAAGCGGGTCTCTTCAGTTGGGGTAAAAGGAGACTTAGCTATTAAAAGGTCAGATTTGTTAATGAAATGCATTGCTTTAGTGGTCATATTTATGGTGCGCAGAAGGGATGGATAGGAGACAGGTTAGCAGCCAGTATAGGAATTTAACTAATGGCAGTTCCAGCGCTGGAGTGATCAGGTGGATGGAAGAGCATATGTGTTAGAGGACATAAGAGCAGCTTGGGGAAGACAATGAGTTAGAATCAAGGATGTACTATTAGTGCATGAGTCACCTGGAAATATTTTGTAGCTTCCTTTTGTATAGAATTTCCTTTAATGGAAATATGAATATGCAGGTGTTCTAAATATTGACTCTACATGATCTGTTCTGTGGGGACAGACACTCAGGGGACCTGATGTTAAAAACCAAATAGCTGCTCTCTATTTGCTTATCCAGACTTCAGAATTGTCTAAGAAAGAATTTAGACAGCTGCCTCCAGTTCTGCTCACACAGTCCAATCCATGGTATGAAAGGAGGGGCAAGGAGGGGTGAGCAGCTTCTCTAACCTTTCTGTTTGGTGACATGCCTTCCTACTCTGAAGCCCAGTCTTTCTTTAGCTGTTGTTAATGCTGATTATACAGAAAATTGCACAACACTTCACTTTGATTTGGCCAATTGAAATGTCCTTTTAGGAAACAAGTGCCATACTAAATTGGTCAATTCCTGGATCAATGCAAACTCGAGTTCTTTTGCTGCAGACAGTGGTCCTATCATTTCATTGCAGTCAATTAGCAGAGGTGATATGAAAACCTCCAGCTCTGCTATAGAAAGCAAATAGACTTCAGATGATTATTATGCATTTTTCTCATGTGTTCCTTCCTTGATGGAGTTAAAGGCATTAGGATTTGAATCCTGTCCACGCTCACTGTATAGAGCATATGTCATTCTCTCCATCTTTATTGCTATTCATATTGAGGTCAATTATGAGCTGCTGTTTAATGTCACCATGAAATTGTTCAATTATTTTCTCTCAGCATCTAAGCAGCTATACTCAAAGGGATTTAGGAAGAGTGGTATTCATATTAAGGAGTTCTTAGGGAGCCAGTAGCTCCTAAGAGGCTCTCCTTTTGTATTTCACTCCTCATCAATTATTAGATACAATATGCCTGATAGATTGTTAATAAATAACTTAGTATCCAATTTTCTCTTGGGTTACTATTGGAGAAAAGAGACATAATTCCTTTCTTTGGTGTTGAGTCCTAATAAAGGAGAAAAGCTGTTTATCTTTTGCACTTTCCCCCTCTCCTTCGTAACTAGGATTTTCTGGTGCCCAAAGAGCTTGTGTTTATCCCTAACTACACCATAGGGTGAGTTTTCTTTTTCCATTTTAATGTTGGAATGGAGAGTGGTGGGGGAGGTAAAAACATTACATTTTTTTTCTGTGAATCACAAGTATCTTTGTATAATACCAATATTTACCTGTTTGTAGTTTACAAATAAAATGCCCTTGGATCTCTGTTACTGTTGTCATAATTTGCAAGAAGATGCACAGAGAAATATTTCTATACTGAAACAAATATCTGTGCTTACCTAGAAATATGTGATGTTCCAGCTACTCCTTTTTTTCTCTTTATACCCTGGCTTGGGTTTTCTGAAGTTAGCGTGAATGCCCCTCCTCACTTTATCCCCACACGTGGCTTGGAATTTGGTTATCCCTCTAGCAATGCATGATCAGCAAAGTGCTTCTTCGAGGCATTCCATTTTCATCATTTATTCATCCCAGGTTTTATGTGCAAGGTACTGTGCTTGAGTTTCTTGGGTGAAGGCGAGTAACTGACTCAGCCAAGGACTGGCCCTCTTTTAAGGAGTTTGTGGCATCATGGAGGCTGTGCACGTGTAAATAATTAACTATAACACCAGCAGTATGCATTAACTGTTTTAAGAGGTGCAAACAAAAGACTGTCAGAGACAAAGAAGCAGTTCTCAGAGCGACTACTTCGTGGAAGAAGAAACACTGAACTGAACCTTGAGAGAGGTTGAACTCTCTGCCATGGGGGTTGAGCATTCAGGCTGCTGGTCTACCACAGCAGACCCAAATATCTTTACACTATGATGTTATCCTCCTAACCGTTACTCGTCCTTGCTTTTGTCCTGGTGTTCCTGATCCTTCTCTTTCCTATTGTTGTACCTGTATTCCAGTCTCATTCTGTTTTTAATCTCATAAAAAATATTCTCCATGTTGTCACCATGGTAAGCTTTGTAATTGGCAAGTTTCACTCTGTCCTTCCTACTTCGTAAGCCCGATAGATATCCCTTTCTCCAAAGACAGGCTAAGATTCCTGTCTTGGGATGAGGCTCCCCATGATCTGCTAGGAGCTTATGTTTGTCATTTTGTGTCTTTCTGCACTCTTAACTCAAGATACCTATTTGATAAGCATAAATTTGTACTTATTTGTCTTTCTATCTTTGATACATTTCTTTCTCATCTGCCTGCTAAACACTGAGTTAATTTGCTTTCATATCTGCTATAGTTAGTTATCAAGATTGATTTACACAGTACCAAAGGCTAGCGTGAAGTAGAACAGGTAAACAGCACCATGCAGAGTGCAATTTAACCAATCTTATTCATATCTAGTTGTGCCCATGCTATCCTCATATAGTAGGATATAGTAGGATTTTTTTTTTGAGGGAAGGAATTGTTGTTATTTGTAAATAAAATGTTAAGTTTTCATGTTTACATATATCTTAGTCATATGATGATTATGAGGTTGCCTCATAATTAGAAGAAAGAGTTTTAAGAAATGAAAAAAAAGTGTGGGGGAGGCACAAGAAATGTCTGAAGGGAACCCTCAGAGGAGGAGAGGAGGTGGCGTGGTGGAAGGTGTTTTTCGATATCCACAAATCCCTTCCAAAGAGAATATGTATCTTTATGAACTTATTCTTCATGAAAAATTAGATTCATTCATTCATTCATTCTTTCGTTCATTCATTCAATAGTTATTGATGAAAGACCAAATGCAAGATGCTAGTTATATGCTTGATTTGGGGGCCTCTGTCTGTTTTGTTTTGTTTTTTTTTCTTCTTTCATCCTGTGTTGACTCTTAATGAATCCTGGTAACCACCCATGCCATTGATTGGGAGGAACTATGTAAAAAGCCAGTTTGGAAACCTGGACTCCATTCAGGGGAATTTGCTAGTCTTAGGTCATTTCCTCTTTATGCTTCGGCTCACTCAGTGCTTGACCCACTTGGCTTCTTGTGGTGTTGGCTCTCCTTTCTCATCTATTTAGAACCTGGTTATGGGGCTTCAGATTTCATTCTGTGCCATTCACATAGTATGTAAGCTGTCCTTTGTTCTGACTGAGACTGAGCTCACAGACCAGGCTGTCTGGACCTGCAGCCATTTCTAGGTCCTTTTTGCGCAGGGATATCCAGAGCAGAATTGTGGATTATGTAGTATGACCAACCAGTCATATGTTCTGAAATTTAAGCCAGTTGCTTTTACTAAACCTCCTCTTTACTCAACTAACAGTTTGGCTGGAGAAGAATATTTTTTAAATATTTAAATTTTGTTGCATCATATAAATGGACCACTTTGTTCTCAACAGAAGACTCCATACAAATCCAATATTTCCATTTTTAAAATGGAAATATAAATATATGTTTATATATGTATATATATGAATATATTTTATATGCATATATAAATATATATACATATATATACACATGCATACATACACACACATATATATATATAAAATTTGCTGACTGTGAACTGCTTTCCTGAAGTTCTGTAATTAGTTAGCATTAGTATTTTTTTAATCTTTCTTTAAAAAGTAATCAAACTTCCTTTTTTCAACAAAAGAATTTCAATCTACATGTTGTTAGCTTTTAAGAGAACCAGACTAAGTAAATGAAAAAAAAAAAAGTTTTTCTTCCAAAATAATTTCCTAACACCTTAAGTGAAAAGAAGTAAAGCAAAGCCGCCAAAGTGGTGTACTCAATGGCCTGAGGTTACCCTGTTGTCAGTTCACTCTACCTGTTTTTGGACAGTGTTGCCCAGATGTCCTCTCATGATTTTCCCTTTTCCCTCTGTGGGTAGAGCAAGTAATATTGTACCAGGAGAGGTAATGATGCAACTCCTTGTCTTCCCCAACCTAATGCCTTGGTTGCTTTTTATTATAAATGGGTATTGAGCTTTAAAGGGACATCTAGTCACCTTGGAAAATATTATGTAAGAACTTGATTCCCTAAAACACAGGAAATCAGTGGACCCTTGTGCTTATTTAGTGCCTTCCTGCTCTGTGATGAGAAACTCCTTCACTTCCCAGATTTGTGATCCAACTGGTTCTTCTTCCTGTAACTCAAGGAGTCACAGTGCTATTCTAGGACCAGACTGCAGGATCTTCGGGAAAATGCCATCATTTGCTGGCTGCGGAAATATTTGGCGAAACATCAATTTCAATAAAAGTCCTGACCAAACAGCATTGACTCATTTTGGCTTAATCGATACTGAAAGTTAAACACTTGTATGACATTTTTTTTCCTTCAGCTTCTATATTTATGTAATAGTTATGATAAATAGTACAGTATAATTACCATTTGATGGATATAGTATATCAGAAAAGTATATAACTTGATTTTAAAAGTACAAATATCATTCATTCATCCATGTTCCTGGTAAAACATTTAGAATATTTCATAGTAGAGAAATTACTTGTTATCATTCAAAATGTCACTTTTGTGACTATTTTGGTGCATGTTCTTTTAGTTATTTTTTTCTGGATTTAAAATAATTTTGTGAATGGTCCACAGATGCTTCCAAAAGTTTCTTTCTGAACCAGAGTTTTGATCACAGTATTCCTTAACTCAAAAATCTTTGCTTGCCTTCCCTTGCCTATAGAATAAATTCAGGTTCTTTGGCTTGACGTTTAAAAATGCCCCTTATGACTTTCTTCCTGCCTCCCTTATACCTTTTGACCCATCATCAGATCTCTGTCATTTGAATAGGTGCTGCTTTGGTTACTTGGTTTCTTTGTTCCAAGTGCCCTCCCCCCATCATTACCCATCTTGCTAAGCTTTTTCAAATCCTTCTTTCAGAATGTCCTCAGTTAGAATTAATGCTTTGCTTCACTCTGTTACACAACTCATTTCTCTCTATTAAGCATATTTCTCAGTCATACCTTAGTTTTATGTTTGCATGCCTGCTTTTTCCACTAGATTTTAAGTCTGAAGGGAATGATTATTGTTCTCTTAATATTTTGTGATAGCTTGTTTAATGTTACTTTCTCTTACCCTTACAATATTTGAGTCCCATATACACAGCATCTTTTGCAGCTCCTAGAGTAGTACCTAGAACATGGCACGATGCCTAAAAGATATTGGTTACAATCAATTATTTGTTATTGCCCACAAGTAAGGAACATGTGTGTTCATACACTGGACTGTGATGTACCCAGAAGCTTTGGAACATGTTCAAAAGAAATAAACTCATTTGTTTCAAAGTTATTCAGGAATACAAAAATATTTTCAATAGAAATACAGTAAGTAAATATTATCCCAGGCAGCAGTAGGTGTCTTAGTCACCTCAATAGCCTCTATAAGCTTTTGAGACATTTTTGCTCTTACTAATTTTGTTTTTTGTTCAGCTGGCTACGTCAGCATTAAGATTAGATCAATAATTTTGTCAGCTACATTCCAGACAGAATACCACCCATTTACTTAGAAGATCACTCAAGTCTGCCTTCATTATTTTGGGTTTTATTAGTCATCATTGTCTTTTGCTTAATTCTTCTACAGTTCATTTCCTCTCCCTTCCCAGATTTCACCTATTAAGGTTAGAATTATATTTCCCAGACTACTTTTATAGAGGAAATGATTTTACTCTTTTGCTCTCTAAGTGACATTGAAAGGTATACTTACTTTTCTCAATCTTTCTAGAATCCTAACAGAAAATAGTACCTTTTATTTTCTCTCATGCTGTGTAATCTCCTCAGTTCCTCTTTCTTTGTTGGTTTTTCTTTTATTAAAAAATGTGTACCTAGTTATGCTTTTACTGTATTCATCATTTTTCCTCATTTACTTACTTGCAAACTAATTGAGAAAAATTATTTTTCAATTCTTTTCAAAAAATATCACAAGTCTTATTGGAATCTATTCTTTTGCATTTTCTAAAATGAATGCCCCAAATCATTGTTTTTATATGGGAGAAATGCAGTCACAATAGAGTGTTAACTGTGTTGGATTAGCAACAGTGCATGATATTGCCATAAAAATGAACTGAGTGTGGGTGATTCTTACTTACCCTTCTAAAGATTGAGCTCACAGCGGTCTTCAATGTTGGTGGCATTTTTTTTGGTCAGGATCATGTGCTTTGATTGATTTTCACTTTATTTAATAATTATTTCTTACAAAGCACCTTGTATTTTATTTTTTCTCTTTCCATAATAAGTCGCCATTTAAGGTTAGTTCTTTCATTTTTTAAAATTACTTTATTTTTAACTGAGGTAATACTGGGGTACCCTCATCAGGTATTACCACTGTAGTGGACCCGACCCACCACCAACTCACCTTAAAGCACCATGTCTTTAAAAAAAAGTTTGTTAACAACATATTCTACAACAATTTTTAATGTAACATGGTCCTTAAAATTCTAATTATCATTCATAAGTATTTCTTGAGTACTTACAATATACTCAAAATTGACGTGGATTCTCTCAGAGGTGTACAAATGGAGTATAAGATGTTGCAATTAGAGAAAACACTACATTTGTTATCTTCATTGTCTCTTTAGTTTCTCTGTCCCTACTTTCTTACTATATGATTTCCTTCTTCCTTTCTATAGTAGATTGCTTTTCTCTCACAGTTTTTGGTTAAAATTGGTTTGTGCAAAAGAAATTTTGAAACCAACAATATTAGAAAATATAATTTTTAGTTCAAATTTGAACTTCATATTTATGATTTTTCTTTTGTACTTTGAAGTCTCCCAAATTTTATCATATAATATATACCCTAATTTTGATTTGGAATTTATATTGAATACTGTTCTAAAACAAAGTTTATAGTGAGTATGTCACAGTAGTATGTTATCAGATTAGTACTGAAAAATAGCACAATCAAACATTAGTCTTTGAATTATGAATACATATTCCTTACAAAGTTGTTTCTGGTCAAAAAGTTGATACTCTGATTAATTGCAGCCTAAAGTTAAACTTGACCTACTTATTCATTTAATATAAGTGATATATAAGATATTTCTCAATAATTTATATCACATGGAAACAATAACATGCCTGCTATTTTTTACCATTTTAGATTGATGCTTAAATGTCATATCACTATATATCACTGCTAATTCTTGGAACTGTGTGCCATAAGCCATATTTGCTCTTAAGGCTTTCTACTTATACATTATGATTTGAACTAACATCAGGTGAGTTCAGTTAGATTCGTTTTTAATTACTATAGTCTAGTAGGACTGTTTAAGGAATGCCTTATCTTCGGTGTGTGGAAAATGAAAGGTAATATTAAAAAAATCAGTATCGTGGGGTAACTTCTGTGTCATTTTGGCTTACTGGAATGCCAGTTGGGGAATGGCAAAGGCTAATACTCAACAGATGGCAAAGTCCTACAACCTATAATAATAGTTGCAGTTATTTTCATTACTGTCATTTGATGACACACACAATAGTGTGAAAAGGCTTGAACTGGGTAATCACAGTAAATATACTCAAAGGGACCAGATGCATTTCAAACAATCAAAATGGTGATGGATATTCAGGCTGAGTGCCACTTCTGCACACATTCTAGGTGCATTTATTGCTAGGAATTAGAGGCCACATTAGTTGTCACAGAGAAGAGCTCCATTTCCCCTTGTAGTAATAACAACCAACAAAAATTGACATCTGTTGTAACACAGACAGATTATTTCACATCCTTTATGATTGTGTGTCATTATCATGCATATAAATTTAGTTTGCAGATGTTCAACGTCAGAGATCAAAATATCAATTTTGCCTACAAAGGAGACTGCAATGGATACTGAAAACCTAAGCACTTTTGAAAATAGATAAGTTAAATCTTTTAGAGTGGGGACAATAAAAGTCAAATGAGATTAGGAAGAAAACATCAAAAAGCATCACGAGGTGACATGGAAAATTTCAGAAGATATTAATATTTTTATTCCCAGCTTTGTAAAAGCACTCATTCTTGATTTTAATTTCCAGAGTCTGTGGTTTAAAATTTCTTTGTGATTTTCTTCAATACAATGAACAAAATACCAACTTTTTTCCTTGAAAGACAGAATCTGTTATTTGAAAACATTAATTAGACTGTATCTGAATATTCATAATTTTTCCTGTGTGTAATATGTAAAAATAATTTTGATGATTGCTGTGGGAGGCGGGTAGCTATGACCTTCAATGATGCTATAATACGTGATACAAAGGACATGTCTACCTTTTGAGGTGCTCAATACTCAATTTAACACCATTGTTCTATGTGTATTTTGTTTCCTTAATTTAAGAAAATGTGGATAGAAGATGAGAGGGAAGGATTTATGATTTGTGATAATACAAAATACCTAAAAATACAATAGTAAAATTGTCTTACAGCAAACTCTTTTACCCGCCACCTCCCCCCACCTCCAAACAACCCAAACCACAAACAACTTCAACCAAAGAAAAGGAAACAGTCCTTATTTTCAATTGTGTGCCTGCTTTAAAGACACTGTTAACAATGTGAATGTATTTTGCATTTGCCTCTGGGGATTTAACAGTCAATATTAAAACATTTCCCACTGTGACCTTTATAAAACTGTCTCTTTCCTCTGCTGAGCTAACAATGTAATGGGGGCCAGGAAAACAGTCTGGAGCAAGCACAGTATAAAATCTCTGCCAGGCAATGGAAATTCAGAGTTAGTTTTTGACCTCCCTTTTGTAATGGGCAAAGGTATAGGATGGCTGTCCTCTCTGACTTATTTTTTTTCCAAAAACTTGTTAAATGAATTGGATTTATTATACTGTATATTTGAACTATTTACACAGGTTCCTTTGTTGAAATGTAAATATATTTTCTACTATATCAGTGATTATGTATTGAACACAACAGGTAAATTAAAAGTGATAATGATGGCAATATTTCAACAACCTAAGGGACATAGAATTGATCAGCAGCTGTGACTGAAAAAGGAAGATCATAGCTTTCTCCAAATATTGAAAAAGACTTCGTTTCCTTTCCCCCTAGATATTTCTATATCTTGGGAAGTAGAACACTAAGTTTAATGATTATGTATTTTCTGGGATCCAATCTATTGTTAAGAAATTTGATAATTCAAGGACATATTTTATTGAGCAGTTTTACTTAGAACCTTGATTCTGGTTTATCCTGGAACCAGAAAGTTTAAGGAAATGGTAAATATTAATAAAATTAATTCAAAGAAGTTTGAACTTCAGCAGTATGAAATTACATTGGATTCTTTTAAATTTAGCAATAATAATCAGTCTATTCATAATTAATATGGTACTTATATATATATTATTGCTTAAATAGGTATTTAAATTTTACATGCTCAGGATAATTTTAGCTAAATGAGTTAAAAGCACAATTTAATTAAGACCAATGAGATGCTGAGAGAATGCATTTTGCTTTATACTTTGCCTGGATGCTGTCTCTCTCTATACAGTACTCATTTACCAGTAGCAAATAAAAAAGTCAATAAATCCCTGTTTCCATCAACTAGACTAATGAAGTTCATTAGTTGATCATGTTATCAGTATAATTACTACAGACTACATTTTGCCCTTGGTTATTAATTCAACAGTCTTCTGCAACTTATTCTTAGGAGAACTGCCTAAGAAGAGAAGAAATCAGCTTAGCTTTAGAAATAACCTTGGTTCTTCCCTTTCTCAACTCATTATTAAATCCTTGGAGATACATAGAATATTCCATATACCCAGTTGCAGTGATTTTGAGGTTCTACCTGGGAATATTCAGCATGATCATGTTTTGTTGCTGTTGTTACTGCATTATGCTTCTCCATGCCTTAATGGGACTCTGTTCACCTAAGCTTGAATTCCTTCCCTGTGGCAACTGTGAATATGACATTCTTTGGAAAGAGGGTCTTTGCAGATGAAGACAAGATAAAACCACAGCAGGGTAGTGCCCTTCCAAGAGAAGAAACAGGGAGAATTTCATATAATGACAGAAGCAGAAGTTGGAGTGTTGCTGCCGCAAATGAAGAATTGATAGTGATCACTAGTGGGTAGGAGGAAGGAAAGATTCTACCCTGAGTCTCAGAGGGAGCAAGGTCCTGCCAATTTGATTTCAGACTTCTATTTTCCATAATTGTGAGAGATTTCTGTTGTTTTAAACCACTGAATGTGGTAATTTATTACAGTAGCCCAAGGAAACTAATACAGATTTCTTTCTTGAGTTGTTACCATGATGGATCAACTATGCAGCCAGTGAGAAATATAGGACCAGTGTTTCTCAGGGGTAAATGTGAGGTTCAGATGTCAAGGTCTTCGTAAGGGTGAACTCTCAAAATCAGATTTTTAACAAAGGGAAAGGAATGAAGGTGGCGACAAAAAAAGAACCAAGACATGGAGAGAGAAAAGACAAGTAAAATACAGAAATTGGAGACTGGGATTGTAACTTTGAAGTACTTTGAAATACTTTCAGAAAAACTTAGGGACAAAGATGTTTCTTGGTAAAAAGTATGTTGTCATTGGTAACTGTTTTTGGATAGTTACCTTTGAACTAATATTACAAAGGAAAATCCTTACCCCCTGGGTAATCTTCTATTATATACCTGGATTTTAGTGGTTTCATGAGTTTATGTGAGCAAAGAATGATCTCAACATGATACAATTTTAATATACATAAATATGTGTTTGCCAAACCCTTGGAGCTATTTTTCCCATTTATTTTATCATAGCAGAGACTGTAGTTTTCTGATTCTGTGTTTCTAAGGGAGAATTCTGTGTCTTTTACATTGTGCTAGGTGAAAGAAAAACATTTTGCAGTTACAATAAATGAGGGTGATTATTTTTGTCATTCAGGCTTTCAAATTGCTTGGTGAAGAGGTTATTTCTATTAAAAGTTACTTGTTTGATTTAGGGGTCCTGGTGTTGGAGAAGGTGAGAGTTTTGAACTTTAATTTTGATTTATTTGCTTGCTGGAGTGATAGCTTTGAAGAATTCCATAACATGTTAAGTGGAAAATTGTTAACAACTAACTGCACTTTACATTCTGTTAAAGGCAGTTTTGGTTGCAATTTCATATTTGACTATCAGCATTAAGAGAGATGATTTCAGGAAAGGGAAGTAGCAAATATTTTCCTTTGACCTTTCTAAAAAGGAGCTGAGGGTCTTCTAGCAACCAAAGTATAGTTTGATTGACACATTTAGCTGTATATAATCGAAGCTTTCTCCATAGGACAGCAAGAAGGTTAAATTAGACAGGAATTTACATATCAATCCCATTTTATACACCTGCCAACATTCTTCTTGCTTGTTTTCATTTCAGTACTGTCTATTTACAATTGTCATATTTATGATTATAACACACTTCATGTGTTAAGAATAGAAGGCACTATAGCTGATGAATTTTTTTAAATTAATGAAGTACCATTATTTTGCATCCTTCCCACCCCTCCCCCCTCCCACAATGTAGGTTTTCTCTTCTTCGGTGTGGTCACCGTCTTCCATTATGCTCTCCTCTCTCCTAACTTATGAATTTTAAATTAAATATAAGGCAGCAATCTACACAATATAATTCAATGGTTCTGTGAAGTCCTTCTTATCTCAAATCTCTCTCCCAGCTAGATATAGTTGCTTGTAGTTACCCCCATTAAATCACTGTGGATTAAATCACTGTCTTCAGAAAGTATCTTAGAATATAAATATGCTACATGGGAAGGACAACCATTCTATACAGATTTCCTGCCAGTGGTCAAATCTCTAAAGAAATGGATGTAAAATAAGAATCTCGAGAATGAAAAGGGGCAGAATGGTTTGGACTATGGATCACTGTCTGGTGAAGTAACCATAATAGAGAATTCTGAGCCACCAGGATTTAGTGAGAGTCTTAAATGCTTGCTGTGAAAATTTGAAGGAAGTAACTAAAAAAGGGAAATTAAAATTTAGAGCATGTTCTTTGCAGTGAAACCATGTGGCACATTTAACAAATGTATTTTCAATGATTTCATTGATCAAGAGATCACTTGAATTACAATTGTAATTGTTTGTTACAATCATGTTGTAATTTATAATTTTGCCAAATTTGAATCAAGTTTGTGGTGAAGTGAAGATGACAGCCTTGGTTTGCTAGTAGGTGAAGCTGAACAATCACTCAGCATCTGCTCCTTAGTGGAATTTTGTGTTTTGTTATTAATACTAAGTCTACAGTAACATGATATTTCAGAGTAGTCTCATCAGTGAAACTTTAGGCAGTTATTTCAGAACAGACCAGGTACATTTATAAACATTTTAAGATTATGAATTTCTTGAAGTTTTCAAGATAATAAAGAATAGCAAGAATTGATTCCCTGGAATCTAGAATCAAGAGTGTTACAGAAAGTAACTAAAGTATGTGAAGTTAATTTTATATGTATGTTCAGTGTTTGAGTTTCTTTTTTCTATTTTTTCTTCCTCTCTTTCCTTAATTTTGCTTTTCTTCCTCCCTCCTCCTTTACTTTCTTTTCTATTTTCCTTTTCTCTCTTCTTCCCTTTTGAATCTTAATATAATCAACCAGTGGATTTGGGGAGCTTTTGAAACTAATAATTAAGGTTTTTTTTGGTGAACCTCTGCTTTTGTCTCTCTTGTTTGCAAAGAGCAGAGATTCAGTAAAGGACTGTAGGAAAACTAAAGAGAAACCTGACTTGCATTGTAATTTCATAAGCATTCCAATGCTATCACATTAGATCTATAAAAGTATCGACTTGGCCAATTTTGCCAAGAGTGAATTAGCAGACATTTCCCTTAGGCTGTAAGAGAACCTAATCAGTTCTGAGGCCCTATAGTATCTCTTGATTCCACTTGTGTATAGTTCAAAGTGAATATTTAAAAGACTCTCTCTATGCTTATATTCTGATTTTTTCTACTAAATCACTACTTACTTTGTTAGCATTCTGTGTTCACAATATGTCTTACTCATTTTTCAAACCCTTTTGCCAGCCTAGTGTCATTAACCTTGCTTTGTAGATAAAGAGACACGGAGGTCAATAGTTTTGGCAAGTGTTTTGTCCACTCACTGCTATTGCTGATATTAGATAAAAGTATTGAAAAAAATGCAACTTTATTTCCTTAGTTACCTTCCAGAAAGCTAGATCTCAATTATGTACTAGGGAGTTATATGCTGCAATGAAACCACATAAGCCAAGTAAACTACAATAATGATAATCAGTGTGTTGCCAAATTACAGACATGTATTTTTACCTATAATATGTGCATAGATGTCTAAATTTATGTAATTGTATGTTCATGCTACTACTGCCTTCTATGTCTTCTAGTGGGTAAGATGATCTTGGGACTCCCTTGCAATATAGGATTCAGAGGTTATCTCATCATTAACTCCATTGTTTTAAAGTAGCCAATATTAATTATTATAGTCATGTTTTAATATATGTGCACATTTTTTTTCCTGCTAGAAACGCTCCATTTAAAATATTAGCAAACCCAGTAACTCAAAAGCTTTCAAACAGTCTATTGTCCAGGGCTTTCATGGTGCTTTTCAACAAAGAATTTCTGTGCTCACTCAATTTGCAAACATCTGGAGGAAAATAATGTGATAATTAGGAGGCAACATGGGTTCATCAAAAACAAATCATGCCAAACTAACCTAATTTCTTTCTTTGATTCCTTAACAAGCTGAGTGGGAACACAGTGGGTATTTTTATTATTGAAAGACATTTAGTATAGCTTCCAAACATTCTTAGAAGACTTAGGGAAAATGAAGATTAGGTAAAATGATTGGTGAACATAGGCTATCTTTGGAAAAAGGAATAAGCAGCCTTTATTATCTATGGTTCAATATATAAATAGGAGAAACTTGGGTTAAATTATTTAAAATTGTATCTTATTAAATATCTCAAGATTTTATGTCTCAGTTTTGTTTTTAAAGGTAACTGGGTGAAAATTTTCAATTTTTAAAATTAGCATTGGTTATTTTCTTTTTAAAAAGAAAAAAACACAATGAACAGTTTTTTACATTTGAAATTGTGGAAATCATATACACACTTAGACCCATGTATATCACAGATGTACATTTTAAAATCAAATGTGATATATGCATATATATTATGGATTACATATATAATACATAATCCCAGTTTCCATATGCAACTAATGCTATTTTAAGAGTTCTTTAAACTGCCCATAATATGTATGTTTTAACAAAAGCAATCTTGCTTATATCTAAATCAATTTAAAGTATAAATAATTTAAATAAAAATGTATCCCACTTATTATTTAAATTAATTTGTTATAACTTAATAGTAATTACAATTATGTATAGTCCCAAGTCAACAAATTTAATTATCTATTATCATTTCTAATGGCCGCATAGTATTACAGTACCTGCATGTATTGTAATTTATTGGCTAATTTCCTGTTGTTGATAGATTGTATTTTTGTTATTGATACTGTAAATCATATCAGGATAACTATATGTGTAGTTTGTCTTTCTGCATTGTCATAAGATAAATGTCTATGCATTGTATTAGTGCAACACAAACGTAACATTCTAAGAATTTTATATATAATTTAATTGCCATCCAAAAGTTTGAACAAGTTTATTTTCCTGCCAGTTGTTTTCAAGAGGAAGCTATGTATGTGTATTCGTATCTATACATAACTACATCTCTTTCTATATGTGTATGTATATACATGCAAATATGTATCTATGCACACATACACTTTTTTTTTAAGAAAATGGGAAGATTCCTCCTTGGGAAAAATGAAATTCACTGGAAATATTTAAATAATGAAAGTTTCCATAAATATTTTAGAAACTCTATGTTTCATTATGCAACTGCAATAAAATAATTCTGAAATATAGCTTAAAATTCACTTTCTCTTATTTCTCTCTGAAGATTTATCAAAACGAGAGCTGCATTTTTGTGGCAGTTATTGTTCTTGTTGAACATCCTGAAATAAGGATTATTCTATGCCTCAAAGTGACATTAACTTATATTCTTGGTTGATATATTAAATAAACCAAAGCCTTTTAAAAGGTATTTGAGATTAAAAATTCTGTTTTGTATTTTAAGACTGCAGCAAATAGTTTCCTAGATCCAACTGTTAGGTGGCTCTGATTTTCCATTCTTTTCTCTTCCTCCTTTTTACTTGTTGTGCCTCATTAAAATTTCAAATGAAACTGTATGATACTGATTGGAATTGTTTTTGTTGGAGGGAAATGTACAAACTAGATGTGCAGCAGAAATTCATCTGCATTTGAACCCTGCTATTTGTTTGACACAAAGGATTTTCAGAAATGGGATCTCAGGAGCTAAATCTTTAATAAAATGCTACCAACTGTGCCTGCAGGAGGCAGTGTACAAGGTGCCTAAACACATTAGAACCCTCACTCAGCTCTGCACCATATTGGCTGTGTAACTAACCTCTCTAAGTACATTTACTCATCTGAAAATGTAATAATACAATCTCCTTAAGACTTTTGAGAGAATTCAAGATCATTTAAATGAAATACTTGAGACCTAGTAAACTCTCAATAAATGTTAGTTTTTACTATATCTTTGGTGATACTCACTTCCCTTGGCTGGTACTACACAATTTTTCCTATATCCTTTGCAAAAAATCCTAATCTCTATGCTTCATATGATCACATCATTTTGGAGCATTTGTAGCAGAACAGGTAAAATAAGCCTTTTGTTAGTATATATAAAGGTCCTGAGGCAAGCAGAAACATGCCAGCTAAGAGGAGCTGTGAGAAGGACATTGCTACTGTTGAACAGAGTGAACAAGAAAGAGTATGGAGCCACGGAGGCTAAAAAGAAAAAGACTGGACCGTACAGTCTTTAAGATTTTTCCTTAAAGGCAAATGGAAGCTATTAGTATTTTTAAGTAGGGGGTGGGGTGACCTGAACAAGTTTATGTTAAAAAAAACAAAGCTCACTCTGGTTAGTGTGTGGCTATGAGATTAGAGGAGGGCAGAGTTGATGTGGGTAGATTAACTTGTCTATTGTAGTATTTGGGGTTCCTGACAGATCGTGGCAGCTTAAACCAATAGCTTCAGTGGATCAGAAAAGGAGTGGATATTTTGAGGCCAGTGGTAATCAACTGGATTGATCTTACCTACAAGTGGATATTTTGCAGTGACTGGAGAGATTTTTGACATCATCAGTTGGGTGAGGGGAAGGAGTAGGAGGTTGCTAGTGGCATCAAGTGAGTAGAGACCGAGAATGCAGCAAAACATCCAGAATAGACTGGAAAGCCTCCACTCCATGACAAATTCTTTATTACCCATTGAACAAGAGTGGTGCTTTGATTGAGAAGTTCTGTTTTGGAGGCACATCAGTAAAAACTCTGAATTTGCTATCAGAGAAGATAAGGGGCTTAAGTAATGGAGGCATTATGGGTAACCCCTAGATTTGGGGCTTGCATAATTAAATGGGTAAGGTTGTCACTCAGTGAAGATTATGATTCTAGTAAGTTCTGTCCGTATAGATCATTGTTTGCCCCTCCAATATCTTGTCTTCTCTTTGGTAGTAGCAATACTGATTGAACTGGTAGATTGTGTTTGTATTTTGTGATTGGGATGTGGACATTTTGAGATATATTTTTTGATAGTGGTATGGAGGTTAGGAATTACAGCATTTGATTTGATATTTTACTCAGTGAACTGGTGCCACTGAATCACTACTATAGTCATATAATTGATAGGTGTGATAGAATCAAACAAATTCTTAGAGCAGACTTGATCAATCAAAATAGTCATTGAATCTATCTTTGAGAATATTAATATTCTATTAACAGAGATTGGATGTTACTGAAAAGCTGGATGTCCAGCTAATAAGTGACAATGTAAAGGTAATTAAATATTTCATTAACTTCCTTTAAAACAGCCCAAGGTACTTTCACATACATTTTCCTTCATACTCTTTTATGTCCTTGTACTGACAGGAAGAGACCAAATTAGCTGCATTGTGTTCTGGAGCAAACTTTGAGGCACAGATATTCATGAGACATAAATTTCACTTGCAAACTAGGAGAAGAGCTTGAAACAAGTAGTCAGGATTTAACCTTTACTACTGTGTATTGTTTTTCCAAGAAGTATAATCACTGCATCATTCTTTCATTTGAGGTTCTCCTGAGATTATGCAAGATATTTAATCCAATATTTTTGTATGTTGCATCTGCATAAGAAGAACTTACTGTATTATATCTATGTATGTGCTTTTTTTTTGTTGGAATGCACTCTACAGCATTCCAGGGGTACCTAAATATGTGGGCCTCAGTTGAAGTGATCAGTTCCTTCTTTTCCCCCTCTGCATATTTTACAGCAGGAATCTGTTAGAAAAGGAAATTAAAATTGCCACATTATTTATATGTGACTTTTTTAAAGCAGAAAATGTTAGTAAGAATTAAAGAGGTGGAATTAGTGAACGCTGTGGCCTCGGTTGATGTGCCTCTTTGCAAAGGAAGTTGAGAACTTGAGCTTTACTTTAGGATTGTGTCTGTTTTACATTAACATGTATTCATGATGTAGTTGTGAGGTAGCACGCATTGTGGAGGAAACATTAATTTCTCCTGGGAAGAAATCAGGCCGTCTGTCCAGTCCACACTCAGTTTTTTATGTCCTTGTTCAGATTGCCCTTTAATTATCCCTACCTACCCCTCTTTGCATCTGTGTTCCTTTTAACATTTATTCCTGCTTAGGGGGTGAAGCTTACTATATGTCCATTGCCCACATTTTACTATGGTTTTGGTTAATACTCAATTACTTCCTTTACATTGATTTAGACATGTGATGCTCAGTGTTTTTTAAGGTAGACTTAAAATAATGGGATCAATAATTTTAGATTTAATAAGTATATATTCTGGCCAACCACATTTACCATCATATATCCATGGTATTAGTTGTGTCTAAATTGAGCATCTTCATTCACCCCTATGGATTCATTCTGCTGTGAAGCAGGATTAGATAATAATATAGATTTATAGAGTCAGTGTAAGGAAGAATTGTAGAGATCTTCTGTCTCCCAACTTCTTTTTCAAATGGGAAACCAAGTCTCAGAAAATAGGAATTGCAAGGGAATTTTGTATAATACTTTTGTATAATACTTTTGTATAATACTCTGTAGTTTGAAAAATACACTGATATTTCCCTTCCTTCCTTCCTTCCTTCTTTCCTTCCTTCCTTCCTTCCTTCCTTCCTTCCTTCCTTCCTTCCTTCCTTCCTTCCTTCCTCCCTCCCCCCCTCCCTCTCTCCCTCCTTCCCTTCCTTTTCTTTCTGTGATTCTGTGAGAGAGAGCAGGCAGGTATTATTATCCCCTCTTTTCAATAAGAAAACTAAGACACCCAGGAATTGAGACTTGCTTCAGCCACTTACAGGACGGAACTGGTGACCAGCTTTAAAAGCCAGGTCTTGATTTGGTGGCCTTTCCATGGTAGCAGGCTGCCTGCTGGGAAAGCGTTTCCACCCATGTGCAGCTGTGGCTGCTCTGTTGAGCTACTGACTGAGCAATTACAGAAGCTGGCGCAGACAATGACCTCTGGCTATAAGCAAACTTCTCCCCTCAGTGTATTACAAGAAGACAACTGTTCTTTTCTGCATACCCAGGCATCAAAAAACTTTGAGACATAGCCCTAGTTTATAATGAAAAAGCCACTGAATGAGTTGATTGAAAGATTGCTGGTTTTATAACAGTCTGTGTGTCCTGGAAACGTTTCCCCAGTGTGCATCCACCCACTCTCTGAGACCAGTAAACCTTCCCTTGCAAGGAACTGCTCCCGGCCCCTCTCAGTTCATGTGGTCTATGGAAGCCAACTACCACCACTCTGACCCAGGGTGGCACGTGGGCCTCAGCTGGCATGTGTGCAGTCTCTGCTTGGCCCAAAAGTAGTCGTGGGATTCAACTAGTGTTAACTGGATCTCATGAGACTTTTCTTTCTTTCTTTTTTTTTTTAAAGATTTATTTTTTATTTATACATACAAGCTGGGGTACAGGCCAGAGGCATGGGGCGGCGAGAGGGTTCACCAGAGCCAGAGCGGGGAGCAGAACAGGCAGATCAGAAATACACTGCTGAGGGAAGCAGCGGGCGAGGCAGGAGAGGTCTGCCGCGCCATGTGGGATTCTCCCTGGCTGGGCATTGAACTCGCGTCGCCGCTGCCGACAGCTCCACAGCGCAGCGCTTAACTGCTGTGCTACCGGGGAGGCCCCATCATGAGACTTTTAGGAAAGAGAATACTGCAACCCTTTTGGAGCAGAACAAGGAAGTCTATCTGCTGGAGCTGCTGCTGCTATCTCAACTTCTTTTGAAGCTAATACTGGAACTGAGGAGAGCTGAGACAAGAACTGAGCCCTGCTGATACTATCTGATGACAAGGTGAACAAAAAGCCCAGACCAATCCTGTACTTTTGCATTATATGAGCCAATACTTAAAATAATTGGAATAGGTTCTTATCACTTGAAGCCTAGAGAATATCTATTTCTGGTCAAGCCAAAAAAAAAAAAATCCTCTGCACTTTTTCACAAACGGTTAATAATTTTGATTTGTTACTTTAAAAACTTTGTGGAGACAGGAGAGATTTAGGAATGAATGTTCCAATTTGATTTGATCTCTCCCAGCTTAAGTGTGTTTTTCTTCTGTCTTTGGGAAGATGATTCATAACCTGTGAATAGCTATCACTATGTAAAGTTTCATATAATCTATGAGTTTCCAGAAATGCTTCTGTCATGGTCAGTTACCTGTATTAATTCAACAAATTATTATTATGACACTAGCTAGCAAGACATCATCCTTGCCTTCAAAATTTGTAACTTAGCTGGTAAAGAGATACATTTAAATTGTGGAAAGGAAAGTAAATATGTCAATATATTTAACAGCATATGATATGAGTGTTACTGGGGAGGTCAAATGAGGACAAGGCCATAAAGAATTGAAAAATGACAATCTCCATGATAAAGTTCTATCTTTAGGGTTTGGGAAGGTGAAGAGGAAGAAGTTGCTGCAGGAGTTGAAGCAGGCAAGGACTTGCAGACAGGAGAGAATAGTGACTGCAGAAGTCATTCAACAGGTTGGGTTGTAAGCAAAGGATGAATGGATGAGGGGAAAATAGCTTGGGGATATCCATCTATTACTTTTGAGAGTAACTTTGGAGAAAAGCTCTTTGCTTAATGTTTGTATTGAGAATAACTACACTGTATTAATCATTACTGAACATTTACTTTATACAAGGTATTAGGTTAAATATTTCACGTATATTATCTCACTCAATAATAGTCCCTCTGAAGTAGATTGTTGTCTACATCTTATGCAAGAGTTGTACGTGTTTACCAAGCCTCTAGGTGGTTAAGGCAGAACCAACCAAAGTCAATATGCGTCTGAAACCCGTACAATTGCTCTGGTCAGAAAACATATTTTCCTCTCAAAGTGACTGTAAGAGAGTAGTGACTTTGCACATGCAAATTTGTAACAGTGCTCTGTAGGAATATTTCTATTTTTGGCAAGTTTAATATTTAGAGTTACTACTTGAAAATTCTGAGAATTACTGGATTTCAAATATTTAACATGAGATTCATTATTTTTTTCTGGACTTCAAGAGAGTGAAATTTCATTAATTAGATTGAACTAACAGTTGTCGACAATGTTGCAATAGCTAGGGATTGAATTAATATACTAATATCATTATTGTTTCACATCCACCCTCACCCCTCACACACAAAGTGGGAAGGTGGAATTATTCTCATTACACTGGTCAATAAATTTTTACAAAAGTTATGTTACTGAAATAAAATTAGTCATTTCCTATCAATTTGTATGTGCTCAACACGAATATGACAGTCAAATTCTAATTTTGGCTCTAGTTTTTTTTGTAACCTGCAATAAATGGATGTTTACATCATGAAATGCATGCCCGTAGTAATAGGCCTACGGTTAATACCTGTAAAAAATCAAGTCATAGACTACTTCTTAGATTTCTTCGCTTGTCTCTTGTACAGCTGTTCAGGAGCATCTCTGGGGAGTGTCCAGCAGTAGTCAGCCAGCATTGTAGTGGACCATTTTCCCTGGTATCTTTGTGCCATTGATGCAATATCTTGATGAAAACGTTCGTCATGTTCATCACTAACCATAGCACAGTTTTCAGGGAAGAAATCCAGATGGGAATGAAGGAAGTGGATCTTTAGAGACATATTGCAGCCAAGTTTCTGATACTGCATCAGCATGTCTTCTACTAGTTCCTTGTAGTTTTCTGTCCTAACATTCCCAAGAAAGTTTGTAGACACTAGGCAAAAAGCATTCCATGCTTGTTTTGCATCACCCTGCAGCAAGTTGTTAAACTGGTCATGTCAATGCAGACGGAATGTTTGGGTAGACTATTCTCGACTTCTTTTGCTTTGTTATTCCACCAGAAAGAGCAGGAACCAAGCAGAAGTAACAGTCTTTTATGTGGTTGCTTGGCTCTCTCCACACCATGGGGACTGCAAACGGCATTGATGGTCTTTTGCCATTTACCCACTGTGAAAGCTGTGTTGCACATGTAGCAGAGCATATATGTAGGACCCAAGGCTTGTCTTGGTTGTCTTGATCACCAAACTTGCATCCGAAGCAAAGATGATAAGCCTTCTTCACTTGAGAAGTGATACTTTTCTTCTAGTTAGCAAATGCCACTTCCCGAAAAATATAGCAGAAATTGTCCACACTATTAATGCACTTTCAAAGCATTACTGTTCTGTATTGTGCCTAAATGAATAAAATAATAACAGTTCTGTGGAACAGTAGCTTCAACTGTCTCATACAAAGTCTGAAATATTTTCAGTGCTCAACCTTTCCAACAGGGCTTTATCGAGTGCACTGCTGATGTCAGCTTACTTCAGCAGCCACCTGGCAGTAGTATTGCATTGCATTAGAAAATGATGTAGTCAGCTCTGCATGATGTGTGCATGATGGTGTTATGCAATGAGATGCAATATTACATCATTCTCAGCTGATTTAGGATGTTGTTGCAGTCCTACTGGATAAATTTACACAGTGAAACATATAACATTAATTATATGAAATATCTTCAAAACGAGAGCTAATAAAAAAATTTCAGGGTTATATTCATGTTCAACACACCAAGATACTACAGATTAGGACATTTTTAGGTTAGTTATGATCTCACTGTTGACCAGTGTTATATCTGTATTTGTACCTCATCTTGTATCCGCATCTTGTCTGTGCCTGTGTCTTTATTTATATCTGTGTTCCACTATACTCACACCCATACTCATGCCTATCTCTATTCCTATAGCTAGATCTAGATCAAGAGAGAGAAAAGATGTTATAATGTTATAATTTATTGAGTTGTTTGTGGGTATACAAATGAGCATTGCACTGGTCTTTCAATTTTTCTGTATGTTGAAGATTTTTATAAATATAATTGAGTTAGAGAGCAAAGGGGAAGAAATAGGTCAGGCCTTGGCGCCTAAAGCAGAAGCAATATGAGTTGAAAAGAAGGAGCAGATGTGTTGGGATAATTGGCAGCACTGAGGATTTGTTTAACTCAAAACATCAGAGGATCCCTTAAACATGAGTCTTGGCATCAAGGTTTTGCTGACTGGATGTGGTCACATTTTGTATTGGGGCAGGGAAGTCTTCAGGGAAATAGGCTGGGGAAAAAGTATGTATTCAGTTTCAGAAGAGCTTAGTTTCAAGGGAATCTGAGCTTTCCACTTGAACACTTGGTTGGAGGAAGGTGGCCCCTGCTCTGATGAGATCTGGGCTTGAGATGTCACTTTGCATTCAGTCACAGAGGGTGATAGCTGAAATCATGGAATAGGATGAAAGTTATGAGTAAAGAAATATACAAAAGGAAAACCCAGAAAAACATTGAGAAATGCCCACATTTAGGTGGTGAGAAGGAAAAATGATGCCCGCAAAGCAGACAGAGCAGTCAATTTGGAAAGAAATAGGTTCATATCTTGTGGAGAAATCAAGGTAGTATGTAGCCCACAGTAGAAACTTCATTAATTTTTTGAACAAACAAATGGAGTTTTACAAGGGAATGAAGATTATCAAAGCAATAAGATCCAGAGTAGTCAAGAAAATGAGGGAGCTCATAAAAGGGCATTTGGAGTTGTTATTTTTTTATCGAGGTATAAATCACATGCAGTACTCTATGTGATTCAGAGGTATAGGATCACAACTTTCACAAGTTATTTTTTAACTCAGCCTAGAAGTTTATGAGGGAATGTTGCAGTGATCCATTGGGGAAGCACAAGAGCATCAAGAAGAAAAGAAATGAGTTGAAGTTTCCTCAATGCAGCTTAGAGATACAGAGAATTTTTAGTTAGACTCTTAACTAAAAAGACTTCTCTGGATTCAGTTTTTATTTACTTAAAAATGTAGTTGGATCAAGCTATATCTAATATTTCTTCCAACACTCAATTTCTATTGATATTTCTATTAAAAAAAAATAGACGACTCTGTCCTCAGATACTTAGGTTGTTTCCATAACTTGGCTATAGTAAGTAATGCTAAACTGAGCATAGCAGTGCATATATCCTTTAGAATTAGTCGTTTTGCTTTGAAAAAGATGTGGTATATAACCACAATGGAATTCTACTCAACTCTAATAAATATGAAATCTTGCTATTTGTGATAACCTGCATGGAATCGAAGGGGATAATGTTAAGCAAATGAAGTTAATGGGAGAAAGACAAATATTAGGTATTTTCATTTATATGTGAAATAGAGAGAAATAAAACAAAAGATTAGATTAAACCAAACCAATTGCAAACTAGAAATCAGACTGTGGAATCAAGGCTGCAAAAGAGGGAAGGGACATAGTGGAATCTGGTGGAGTATCGTGAGTGCCTTGGTTTTGGGCCTGCATCTGAGGACATGTGACCCTATGCTCTGAATCACATACAATGTTGTAAATAAATATTACCTAAAAAAAAGAGACAGTAAAATACATTTTAAATCAACTACAGCAAAACATTTAGTTAAGACTCTTTTAAGTTTTATATTATAGAGTCATTTTGAAAATCCTGTGTGTTCATCATTGAGACCATAGTAGAAATATTTCATTATCATTTTACAACCTCACTGATTTATAATCAGTTATTGGAATGACTGATTCCAAATATGTGAACATAACATTATGACTTAATCAAATTGTTACTTAGTTATATAGCAAGATGATGCATTAATTTTTTAATTTCCAATAGTTGAAACAATTTTGAAAGCTAAGGAATTGTCATAATAGGTTGCTATGCACTAGTAACTATTTCTAGTAAGATGTTAGGGGGACAACCTACTCAAAATTCTGTACCTTTTTCCCACTCCATTTTAAACTTTTCTACATCCTATTAAGTCCAAATATGCAGAAAAGAATTATGCAGACGGTACCATTCTGCTTAAATGACAAACCTCGAATGATGAATGCCTTCCCTGGTCAATTAACCTCTGCCAGAGCTCTCAGTGACTAAAAGAAATACTGTGGAACACAGTCTCAAGTAGACTATAAAATATCTGAATTACAAATTTTCTGAAGAGCATAATGTTGTATTAGAAATCTACCAGTTCCTTTTAACTCTACCATTCCATTTGTCAGGACATTTGCTAGAAACCTGAGCCGAAACTAGCTCATCACCCTACTTTTTTTTAAACAAAGCTTTCCAATCTTTGTTATCAAAAAAAGAGATTAAAAAGTCAGACATTTTCCTTATGATTCAGGCATCATCTATTATCTCAGATCAATGTCAGACTAAAGATTTTTGGAAAAGATTTTGACAAAGTGCAATTGTAGATTAACACACAGCATTCCATTAGATAAATGACATAATGGGGGGTTTTAAACAATAAGGCAGAGAGACCTGGTGTCTGATCTTGAGATGACTGATTTTCTCTATGACCTTCAATTAGTTGCCTAATCTTTTGGTCTGTGAATCAGTTATCTTTTGTGTACTGTCTGGACAGTTCTGCTTGTTGGTTTGGGAGTATAGGAAATGCCAGGTGCTGTTATTTCTCATGTTTTTGTGAGATCCATTCCTTACATTTCTGTTAAGGGTTGTCTTTTCTCTTTAAGCACCAGATGTCTGTCACTGACAAACAAAGGATACCTTAACCTGACAAGGAAATGCAATCTGGAAAAGAGGGAGACCCCTTTAATAAGGAAAGTGCTGGCGTCCACATCATATTGGATGTGGTACAGCATAGCTGGACATGCATAACAGGTTACACGTCTTTAGGCTTTAGTCTCTGTTGCAAACTACAATTTTTTTGAATTTCATGGACCATGAATCTGACATTTCAAAAGGATATAATCATTGTCATGCAGTTTACTTTCTTCTTAGCAACTTCTAATATTTCTGCTATTTCAGATCCTTCTTCCTGCTGAGGATAACTTGACACCCTGTTTGGGCCCTTTAGCTTTTCACTACACTGGAGAACCCCTAACAAAGCATTTGCGTTTCAAGCTACCAATTCTTTTAATTTTTTTTTTAAGGTTTATTTATTTAAGCTGGGGTACAGGCCAGAGGCATGGGGCGGCGAGAAGGTTCACCAGACACAGAGTGGGGAGCAGAACAGGCAGATCAGAAATACACTGCTGAGGGGAGCAGTGGGCGAGGCAGGAGAGGTCTGCCGCACCATGTGGGAATCTCCCCAGCCAGGCGTCGAACTCGCGTCACCGCGCCGGCAGCTCCACAGCGCAGCGCTTAACCGCTGCGCCACCAGGGAGGCCCCTCAAGCTACCATTTCTTTTAAATGATTCTTTATGATGTCTGGCAGAAACAGGCTTCATTAGCACACTTTGCCAGCACTTCGTGATATTACACTCAAGTTTGAGGTTTTGGCTCATACAAAACCAAAGTGTTCTTTATCCATTTTGCAAGTTCAAAATGTTGCATATGGCACTTCATGATCTGACTGAAGACAATGTCTTCCATTTTCATACTGGCATCCTCCACTCAGATTTCATGCTTGAACAATAGTGAACTATTGTAGTGAATTCCTAGATGCAATATAGTGTTTATCACCCCTACCATTATTTATGCTTCCCAAGCTGTCTCTTTCCAGTTTCTCTTTCCTGACCTATTCAGCTGGACAGAGGACCTATAGCACTTTCTCATACTGTCCTGTAATTCCTCTGACAGTACACCTCACATCTCATTTATATTTCTGTTTATATATGCTATGTTCATTAAACAGTGGTCTCTGTGAGTACAGGACTAGGATTGTCTTAATCACTGTATTCTAATACCTGGCTCAGTGCTTGGTGTATACTTGGAAGGAGGAATAAAATTGCAGATTTATGTAATTTTCTATGTATGCTTGTTCTCCTAAAAACTATTATTTGGATAGCTAGGTACCTGTGAGTGACCTTGGGCAAGGTAACAAGGGAATGTCCACTGAATAAATGAAGCAGTATGTGAAACCACTTGTTAGTCTAGAAATAAAGACCACGTGTAGGTAGGCAAGTTTATAAAGGAGGGAAAATGAACTTAAGGCAAGTTGGCAGTCAAATAAACTTCTTAACTATGCAATGTACATCCTTCAGTTAATAGCTCATAAAAAGCAAATAAAAGACTTCCAGGCCTTCAGTCCTCCAATCTGCCAAGGCAGCAGCACTATCATTCTTCGCTCTTTGAGTAGGAGGATTGCAGGGAAGCATTGCCTGACACTAGTAGGCAGATTGCCAAGGGGCTGGGAGAGGTTACCCAAGCATTTTATTACTGACACTGAAGAAATGATTATAGATCTCGAAGCAGGAGAATCTACCATACCGTGGCAATGAGATTCATTGGGTTTCCAGAGAGTTGCATTTTGACTTTTAAAAAGAGATTTTAAAAAATGATAGTCAAATGCACTTCAATGGATTAAAAAGAATAACCATTTTAAAAGCAGAAGTGGAGAAGCTGCTAGAGAGTGTATTCAAATCCATGTTTCTTGGGAACCAGACCAGATTTCACCCATAAAAGAAAGCTGGAGCTATAATAATAATAATAAAAAAGCCTCTTTGGTTTTCCAGAGAATATAAAGGCATGTTAGAGAAAGGGAAAAAAGCCACTTTGAGATCTTTAGATGAAAGACATGGCATGGGTATAAAAGTGTTTTTATAAAAAAAGGATAAGGAAGAAGTGAGGTATAGACTGGATAGATTATCTTAGATATATATGAGCATAATTGCTGAAGTCAAAATGAGAGAAGATTCTGACAACTAAAGTTATTAGAGTGTTCAGAAGTTATTATTAATATTTTTTTAACATAATGGATACATTTTTTTCCACAAAATCAAAGTAAAGGAAATGTAAGAGGAAAGTAAATGGGTGACTTGAAAATGTTTTCTCAAAAGGTTTTCATACTGAAGAGAGATGAAAAGGTGCAAATAAGTACATCAGTCATGTGCTATAGTTAGATGTCATCTATCTTCAGACAAAGTTTCAATGAAATTCTACACAAGTACTTGGTTCTTAGTGATTCAAATCAGCAAGGCAATTTGAGGCACTTTTTCATAGTTCCTTGATCACTTAAGGTCAGAGGAGTCAACACATTCAAAAGAGGAACCCCTCCCCACAAACAACCAACCAAACAAACAACCAAACCAACAAACAAACTTCAAAACCAACAACAAACAAACATTTTAAAATCAGGAAAGTCAGTAGCAAGAATATCATATCTGACCATAGGATTGAAAAAAAATTTACTAGTTAAACCAGAACTTATATTTTCTCTGGTTAAATGAGGCCACTTTTTGGGTATTTGTAAAGAAAAAGAACTATGGGTGTGAAAATAATGATTCTATTCATCTACTGAAAACAATGCATAGATTATCTTCAGGAAGATTCAAGTATGCTCTTGAGTGTATATAAAAAGATTGATGTATTTAAAAGTAAAGAAATGCAAATCAAAATTTTCTGGGTAAACAAAGAACTTAAGTTTGGAACTAGAATGTATAAATTTAGCAGCATTCTGAACAGACTGTGGTGCAATTGTTATCTGCTGAGATTATTTAGTGATAGCTGCATTTTCCCTTGGAGCCAGGCCCCATATGGGTGGGATGACAAAAGCCTCATATATCTCACTATCATTAGGCTAATGAGATTGGTCAAGGCCACATGCATTCTAATTCTTGGCAAAATTTAAGATAAATCTAGTAACCCTTTCTAATAGCTTTGTGCTATTTTTGGTAAGCAGGAGTAGAAGAACCAAGGAATAAATAAAGAACAAATCTTCAAGTTTATGGGTTCTATTTCAGAAATACTGTTGTGTTGTCAAAATGATCCTGTGAAAGATTGCATTTATCCATGTTATTATGGAATTTTATGGTCCAGAAAAATTTCCACCAAATATTTATGAAAATCCAATATAGAAACACAAAATATTTTACAACATAAGTTCCTTAAGCATTCCTTTAATACACACTTTAGCAGTTTTTAAAATTAAGAGTTTTGAAAATTATGGTGCATGAACATAAGTTAGCTTCATTCTGCAGTTTATTCCGAACTCATTAGTCCTTGCTGGGAGTCTTTCTATTCTTTCTCCCCTCAGACAAAAGTTTGGAAATTACAGCCATTTTATAATTGCTGAAAGAGTTGAATTGGTAGAAGCCTTTCTGATAGAAGGCACATATGGACTTATGGGCAGTTGGGGGGTATATAGTTTCATTTAAAAATTTTTGGATAGGGTCTCCCTGGTGGCTCAGTGGGTTAAGCACAGCACCGTGGAGTTGTCGGCGGCTGCAGTGCAAGTTCAATGCCCGGCTTGGGAGATTCCCACATGGTGAGACAGACCTCTCCTGCCTCACCTGCTGCTCCCCTCAGCAGTGTATTTCGGTCAACCTGCCTGTCCTGCTCCCCACTCTGTCTCTGGTGAACCCTCTCACCGCTTCACACCTCTGGCCTGCACCCCAGCTTCTATGCAAAAATAAAATAAATCTTTAAAAAAAAATCTTTGGATAATTTTTCATAGCTAGTTAAATATAATGCAAAGTCATTTTTAACTTTGACATATTAAAATAACATTACAAGCTGTTATGTGGATAATTCATTGAAATTACCGAAATTGTTCATTATATTGGTAATAATTATATAGTATTGCTTATAAAGTTGAGGCTACTGGTGAAAAATGTCCAGCTTACTGCCCAAAGCCTGAAGTTATGAGAGTACAGAGCAACACACAGTAATACATGGAAGCAGCATTTGCAGTAAATTGCAAGTGAGTCATTTGAATGCCACATGTGGGATTCTCTAACATGGTGGTGGCTACACAAAGTAAAGTAAGTAAAGTTTAGAAATTATCTTGCACATTCATCAGTTTAGGTAGACACTTTGGATAATTTAGACCCTAAATGCTGCTTCTCTCTGAGAAATAGATATTCTTGTCCTGAATGTACTAAATAATAACTTTAAATTATTTAACTCTTCAGCTGATTTGTTTGTACTGTGCTAAAAAACCAACATGGGAGGGTTGGTGAATATTTTTCTGCTACCCCCATATTTCACCACTAGGTCACAGAGGAAAAAAGTGCCATTAAGTTTCTCAGAAAAACTCATATTGTAAGGCTTACTGATGGTAGGGAGTAGCATCACATTGATATAATATTATTATAATAGATTTGATTAGAGAATGACATTATAGAGCTATGTTCTGTGCTCATTAAGAGACTTCATATAGAAAGTATTTCCTAAAAATTTTTCTAAAATTCTAAGGGTGAGTTAAGTTCAAACCAATTCTGATTGAACAGCCAATTGAAGCATTAAAATTGTATAGTATATTGTAATAACGCACTATTCTTGAGACATTTAATGCCACATTTTTGCCTAGTAATGGATGTTGCTCCAAAGGTGTATCTACTGAGTACTCCAAGATTAACCAAAGGAAAAAAAAAAAAAAAACAACAACAAATGAATAATGCTTGGTCTCCCTGGAGGCTTAGGGGTTAAGTTTCAGTGCTATTGGCTTAAGTTGATCTTCCTGTTCTGTTTCCCACTGTTTCTGGTGAATTACCTCACTCACCACCCCGTGCACCTCTGGCCTACACCCCAGTTCTTCTACATACACAAAAAATAATGCAACAGAACTAGATAGTTTTAGTATTATATTTATAAAAATATTTCATAAGCATATACATAAAAACATCCATCAATTAATGTTCTCAGTAAGTTGTCATTTTACCTGCCGAAGAAATATATCCAATCTAATTAAAAAATTGAAATAATTTTTATGAATCTTGAATTTTCCAGTTTTCTTTTTGCCTGTGGGAGTAATGAGACAAGCATAGTCACACTATTGAAGATTCTGCATAGTTTGACTTCTTTTTATTGTTTGAAAATACAACTGCACAGATTTTTTTCCTAGCATGACAGTATTAATAAAATTAGCACTATTTCTACTTTTACTTTGAACTACTTATCTCTGATTTATTGTTTTGTTTGTAGTGTGCCCATGAAATTATGATTTAAAGTACTTAAAGAATTTTCAGTCATCCCCTTATTACGTTATCATAAGTATTATGCTCACCATTCACAGAATTATGTATTATTGGATATTCCAGGTACTAATTCATTTTTATTCTATTCCATTTCTTTTTAAATATTCTCCTAATAGAACCAAGTTATAACTGTTGTCAGGGTATGAAGATGGAAACCATAATTCTAATTTTAACGTGTTTTTATGTTATTTCAAATGCATTTGATCAAGATGGATATTGTATCTTTCATAATACGAATGTCCTCAGTGCCCTGGTCCGACAGAGTAAGTTGTTAATGCTTGTGTAGGTTAAAGGATATTCTCTAATGTACCCTGAAACTCTGAGATCTCTATAATACATATTGATAAAGAGATACACATGTAAATTATGTCTGCCATTCACAGAGCTGCCATCAGATAGCTGTGGCAAGTTGAGAATTGCCTTTTCTCTCCAGGGACTGGTGACTAGGGAGCAGGGATTTATTCATAATTGAAAATTTCTGTCTTCTAACTAATCTCTTTATTTAAAAACGTATTAAATTGGGAAAATTTCTTTGACTAAGCAAAAAATTTTAGCTTGAGGTGAACTTTAATATAGAAAACATCTCATGACTTGTCCAATGTTTTTTTTTTTTTTTGCAATGTTTTATCTATTAAAATGGCCCTGTAGGCACAAAATGGAATGGAAAAGAACACAAGGGACCATGGAGATGGATCACGGGTGAATTGGTGGTGGGCTACCCAAGGGGAATACAAAATGTAAAAGACATAAATAACAATAAAAATATATATTTAAAAAATATATAAAAAATAAAATAAAATGGCCCTTTAGTTTATGTTGATGTTGTTGATTCTGTTTAATTCTATCTGTAACTCTGACGTTGGGTCATTTTTTCTGGAAACCTACTTCTGACTAATTGAGATTTGCTGGAGGTGAGTGGGATATCAGCCACTTTAGGTACTAGCCTTTTGTTTTTCTCACTTACATGCTTAACACCGAATCTTTCTTTTTTCCCCAATTGTGGCAGCTGGAACAATGACTGGATATGGACTCTCTGTTCTTGATTCCTCATGATTCTTTTGAAATAGAATATACTTGTTCAAAGATGGCAGCTGTGTGACTAGCCATCACTTTGTAAATTAATGCCACACCATCTCAACTCAATCCTGAATCTCCTTTTCCAAGGAGAAGGATTTCTGTGGTATGGAGTCGGAATTCTGAGGTAGAGCTCTGAAATTCCCCAGAAATCTTCCATATTTTTTAGACACAATCTATTTAAAGAACATTCTAAATAGATCAATTATTAGTGATGAAAAGGAAAATGTCAAATATATTTTGGGGAGATTATACATTCTTAATTGCTCTGTGCAATATGGCATCATTTTGGACATGAAATTCTGGATGTTTCTTTTTCAAACTGCAATGAAGTCATGTGTCCAGTATGTGGAAGACTGCTTAATATAATTTTTCAGATGTGAATTCAATGATGAATTCATGCACTTCTACATTGAACTGAACACCCCCCCAAAACCTGGTTAATATATAACCATAATATACCATTCAAATGGCATAATAGCATAATAGCAAGTGAAAGTTGTCATCAATTCAAGACATGCCTGCTGATGATCTGACAACAAATCTTCCTTCCCTAAAATCATGAGAATGTGAAAGCACACATACGTTGTACTCCAGGGTTGTGTGACAACCAAATTTCTTAGAAAATTTCAGCATCAATAAGTTCTAATGAGCCAACATTTATTTATGAACCCCAAACTTAAAAAAAGCTAAAAAAACCATTCAGTAAGATATTTTGTAATCTTCAATAATTTGTAAAAATAAATTTCTGGCAAATTACCCATAATAATTGAGGAAAGAGTTTGCAATTTTTTTTACAGCTTGTGGCTCATCAAGTTGGCCCTGTGGGACCCGACAAAAATGCACATATTTGACAGTCACTATTTTAGTTGAACCCTCATTTTGGAGATGAAAAAAAAAGTTAGGTTAACAGAAAGGAAATAGCTTGTCAAATCTCACTAAAGAACATTTTTGTTTAATTTTGTGAAGTATTTCTTATGAATCTTAACTCCTAGGCTATCTTCTGTGCTCAGTTTCCTTCCTTGTTAAAATGTCTTTACATAAGAGTATCTGTAAATAGAGATTTCTCCCTCTTCATGGAACCATTTATTCCATGATAGGGTGATTCTGATTGCTTGAAAGTTGAGTTTGATGTTAGATTGAAAACCGTATTATGGTAACTTCTGTTTATTTTTTCATATCCTGGATAATGATAAGGTTTGTTTCATTTTGTTATCACACTTGTCTGAATGTTTTAGGCCCATGGTAAGGCTATCTTTGCATTAATTTACAAAGTATTAGAAATGATATTCTTTGGAGTGCAATCTTTCTTCTGCAGTTATCTGCATTAAAGAGATTGCCCAGGAGATTTCTTTTCAATGAAAGCCTGTCTCCACTTCACTGTGTGATTTGCTTTGAGATGAAAATGGCTCAAAAAATGATAGGGTTTATATTTATTTGCTTCCCTATTAGGAAAGTGAGTGGACACAATGAGTTTATCTCTCACCTATATCTCTGATAATTTTTCCTAGCGTAAGTATTCTTCACCAGACAGTTTTGAAGTACTTTAATAGCTGTTGTTTTCTGCGTAACTTTCTAACATATATAGAAATGACTCTTTTGCTTCCTACCATCAACCTATTACTGGAAGCACAAACAATTCCTTGAGGATATAGGTATGTACAATATTGGAAATTTGTTGAAATAGTGATCTGTAATCATTTTTTTGTCAAAAGCATTCTACAAGTCTTATCTGTCCGAGGCAGCCACCCAATAGGCAATTTTTTGTTATGTGACCTAAAGTGTTGAATTAGACCTGCAAACAGAAGAAAATGCTATGTCACTGAGGTAGAGGTAAACTTGGAGACAAAATGTTACATGTATTTCTTCAAAGGTTATGAGAATGACAGCTATTAGCAGGCTGAAGGTAGAATTCTTTAAGAACTAATACACAGCGGTCTTTGCTTCCTTTTGCCCTAAAATCTCACATCACATTCTGTTTAGTTAGACAGCTATTGAACTCAAAAGAATTTTAGAGCTTCTTTCAAGTTTCTTTTTCTACCTTTTTCTTTTTGGTGTTATACATACATTGAATCTCTTGGGCATCATTTGAATTTTTCTATTAAATTCTAAAAGATCTTGATAATTGGTTTCTGGTTTTCCCTTATTATCAAGACCCCTATTAAATCTTGAGGGAAATGTGAGTGTCACAGAAAAAAAAGAAAATCGAGACATGTCAAGATAGGAAATTTGGATGAAGAACCATTGCTCAATTATCTGAAGAATGTTGCAGGGGACTATGGCAACATCAGGTCAAAACAAATTTGTAGTATTTAAATAAGTGCAATAAAATGTTAAAACAACAACAATATTCTGTGGAAATGTATTTCATCCTACTGAAATAGTAATTGCACGTAGTTGTCTTAGGTCTTTAACGCATGGAATGATTGAATAAATATTTTCAATTAACAGAAGAGTAGTTCAACCCAATTCAGAATATATACAACTGCAACTGACCATTTTCCCAATTGTAGTAGAATTTCTAAATGTGTACCAATTTTGTCTCCTATTTATTAAAGAAAGGTATTTCAGAGAGAAAAGAGAAAGAGAGAATGAGAATTCATTACTTAAAAGTATTGTTTCTTTCTTATACACACTGAAGGTCACTTTATCAAAGGGTAAGGCTTTTCTTTCTTTTATTTGTTATTGAAGTTGGACTACAGCCTGCATAGACTTTCTTTTTCCTTTAAAGATATCTTTTTCTGCCTAATTTTGCCCAGCTTCATTTACACCCTGAAAAGGATTGTGTTTGAGCTTATAGACTCAGGAGACTTTTTCACTCAATAGCCAAACTCCAGCCACAGCCCTTGGGATATTTGTGGAAATGTAAGTGAAAACTCCCTGTGTTTGCCTCTGTGTTCCCTTTAAACAAAAGTTTAACTCAGGACACTATGGGAATATCTAAAAAAATTTATCTGTAGAACTGTCTTCCAGATAAGATCCGAAAAATACTTTTTGGCCTGAAAAAGTGATCATCAGTCAGCAGAATTTCCAAGTGTTTCTGATCTTTTCAAGCTACCTCCTCTCCATATTAATAGGTAATGGAACTATATCTGCCTAAAGCAGATAATGACATTCCTTTAAAATTTTCCATAAAATCTTACAGCAAAGGATTAAAAAGGAAAGGGCAAACCAAGAACAACAAATTTATTTCACTTCCAATGGAATGCCAGTTGTAATCAATCACTGACTGTGGTGTGTTAACTACAAGCTAAGGGATACTATGAGAATGCATATACTTTCAGTAGGAAATCATACTGTGATTGATTTTTAATGTCTGTCATGGGAACTAGAGCACAGGTCTCATACCTGAACATACATTGATGTATTCCACCTTTAGCTTAAATCCTCAACATCAGGTTTGTATAGACCTACAATTAATCTCTCTGTCTGTCTCTCTCTCTCTCTCTCTACACACACACACACACACACACACACACACACACACACACCGTAAACCTCTTCCTTCTCTTAATTTGTACTTAGTTTCAACCTCTTAGGGACAACCACAGACTCAATTCATTAGGCTTGAAGGCCATTGTACCCCTACAATAACTGAAATATTAGAAACTTACTATAATTGAAGAGTCAAGAACAGGTCACTTTGCTCTTTTGGTCCTCAAGTTCTAGAACTACTCTGCACTTTGATTTTATGACCTTAGCCCATGATTTTGTTTTACAGTTCTAACTGAACAGCTTGGTTTCCAGTTCCTAGGAACTTGGTGTGTGGTAAGGACACCAATGCTTTTGTGTACTATTATGGTCTACCATCTCTTTTCTGGAAGTGGAACCTTATCACAGACAAGAGACATATAGTCATATTGTAAACACAAGCCAAGAACTTCCAAGACCTGTGTCTTTTATGCAACAAGGATCCCTTAAAGCTACATCCCTCACAACTCATGTCTCTCATCTTGCCTGCTGCTGGGACTGACTCTAATGTCTTGGTTTGGTCAGTTGGGCTATACTGGCCCTCATTAGCCTGTTTTCACCACAGTCTGATCTGCTCTAACACCTTCTTTTCATTAGATGTTCTATCTCTTTTAGGCTTTGAGCTACTCTAGCCTTGTTAATTTGTGGAGAGAACTCACACTGAATTTGTTGGTAATATAGAGGTTGGTGTTTCTATTAGGTATGTGGTTTAAGACAGTAAAGAAATCAGTTATTCAACTGGGTAAAATATTAACAAGAGTGACTCTAGTAACATGATATAAAACAAATCAAAGGAATTTTTTTTAAATGTAGTATTGGGTTAAAAAAATACATTGAACAAATTCAGCCTATACCTAGAAAAGAAATCTAATTCTTGACTCTCAAATTAAATAAGATAAACTTTCCCCCCAAATGAAAAGTCTTGTTCAAGAAAATTGGAGAATTGAATATAAAATTGGATAAGGTGCACGTGGCCATTACTTTGAAAAGAAAATACTCCAACTTGTAGTGATGGGGATGAAGAACTGGGGAGGAGAATGCTGATCTAACGAAGCAGGTGGTCCAAACAAAGATGAGCTAAGAAAACAAAGCAGAAAATCTGGGAGGCGAGCCAACATCTACAATGGACTAATAAAAGTGAACAAACACCTCGGCAACCATGTAAGGCAGCTAGAAACACGGACTGGCACTACTCAGCTCGTTGTCTGGGACATATCAGAAAAAGCAGAGGGGCCGCCTGTCTGTAGACATTTACATTCACTGTGGACCAGCGATTACTGGGTAGAATAAAAGTCCTCCTGGTGCCAGAAAATCTCTTCAGATTTACATATTAGCACCGTTGCTGGTACTATTATTTAAGGACATAGTAAACCAAGGAATTATGTAAGATATTAGGAAGCTTTAATACGTAGCAGAAATCTTTAAGAGAATGGGGAGAACAAATAAATGCCTTATTTAGGCATCTGTTATTTTGACATTTTTCATAGTTGGTTATGTTTTTAGATAGATGACACTGGGAGGATTTAAGAGGAAGAGAAAAGAGCACAGTTTACTTCTTTGCTCTGTCTATACAGCTCTGCACGTTAACTCAGTGAATGATTTAAAAAAAATGTTTCAATAGTGTGATGTTTACAATGAATCCTGTGGTTAATTTCATAGAATAAAATTTCACAATAAAATACCCAATCTTGATTGCATTGTTCTTTACCCTTGCAATTTATTTATTGCTTATGGTTTATAATTATAAACCATTGCAGAGTTTGGATCCTTGGAGACAGTCAAATCTGGGCTTGAATTACCTATTTTGCTGTGTGACCTTGGATCAGTTACCTAACATCTTCCAACTTTATCTCTGAACTGAGGGTAATACTTTCCTCATGATCGTACATGGAATGAATATAAACTACTTAGTAATGTTTCTTCTTAGTATAGTTTCTCTCATGGAGATGTAGTCAATAACTGTAGCTATTAACAATTGTTTTCTGTTAGTGCTAAATATATGTAAAAATCACATAATTGTTAAAGATATGTTATAGACTAAAAATGAAAAAAATTAATGATGAAAATAATATTTTGAAAGTTTTGACTCTCCTAATATCACATTTTTAAACTTTAGACCTCTTTAAAACTGATTTACTTTGGAAAAAGAATAGCCTGATAGCTGCATCTATATAAGCCAATGGAGATATGAGGAATTTTTTTGTGAATTAGACTTGTATGTAGTTAAATAGACTTTCACACCTTACACCTCAGACACTATGACAAAAAACATGACAATTTATTTTCCCTTCCAATTATGTTTGTTGAGATAAAACTGTACTTATTTTATGGATTTCAGGCTTATACCTCTTTAAATGTAGGTCTTCAAACCATGTTACCAATAATCCCAATACCCCAATTATCTTCCATGTACTAAAACCCCAATAATCCTCCACCATGATGAGCACTTATTTTAGATAGATACTGTTAAGCTGTCCTCCAAAAGACTATACTAATTTATATTATTGCAAGCTCTAAAAAAGAAAAAATAAGAGGAGATTCTTTCTCTACATTCTTTAAAATTTTGCCAATTAGGTGGTTAAAAAATTACATCTCATCATTGTTTTATTGATATTTCCCTAATTATTAGTGAACATTGTTTTTATAGGTTATTGACTCTATCTAGCTTTTATGAACTGTGTTATTTATGCTTTGACCATTTTTCTATTCAATTATTTGTGTTCTTATTGATTTATAGGAACTCTTTATATAGATATCGATTTATAATGTATGTAACAAATCTTTATTCCCAGTGTTAATTGCCTTTCATTTTTCAATGTTACATTTCAGCCCATAGAAATCATTATGTTTTATGTCAGTTTACACTGACATAAGGTCAGTGTTTTTCTTTAAGGTCTCTGGGTTTTTTATCTAATTTAGGAAGAGCTGCGCAACTTCAAATTTAAAGAAAAAGCTATATTTTAAATGCCTTTGAAGTTTTAAAAAATGCTTATATTTTTATCTGAAATTTATTTTCTAATATTTTAAGAAACAGAAATCTAAATTTAAAAATAAGTTCAACAATTTCTTATAAGAATATCCAGTAGTCTTCATGTAATTTTCATTAGTCCATTTTCTCTCCACTAATTCAAATACATTTGTTAGTTATTATAATATGTTTTTTTTTCCTTTTTTTTTCTTTCTCCCATTGATCTAATTGTATATTTATGTACCCTAGGCTAATATCATAATCTTTAAATAAATACGTTTTTATAGTAGACTTTAGTATATAGCATGACAAGTACTTACTCTACTATTTTTCTTTTGAAATGACAGTCTCATTCTTATTCTTTTGGATTAAATTTAGAATCAGCTTGTAAAGTTTTATTTAAAAATATAGTTAGATTATGTTGAACTTTTAATTAATTAAAAAATTAACTTGTGAAACTTTGGCATTGGATTACATGGAAACTTCCTTGTAAGTAGTGTCTCGACCTTTAAAATAGTATCTATGGTTGCATTTTCTAATTTCCTTCATATAGGTGTTCAACATTTTCAATTGTATCTAGCCCTAGGTATTTTATAATTTTTAAAAATTTAAAATAATGGTTTCATTATTATTATATTCCTTTTTCATTATGAACTATCATATCAACAGCCTGTGCTTGAGGAAGGTACTTTTTAGGCTTGACATGCAGCAGTACAGTGGAAGCCTTTGCTCTGGGGGTGGAGAAGTTTGGTCTGTTTTACTTCTTGGCCTCATATGCCACTTAGTTAGCTCCTTGGCCTTTATGGAAGCTTTCTTTTTTTCTCTGTCCTGGATATCTAGTCTAAGAGCCTTTTCAGGGAAGATTTCTTTTTTGGAAAGTAATTCTTGAAGTCTCAGTCTGAGAAGCAAATGCCCTTGTTTCTAGATGCTTTTTTAATTTTTTCTTAGAGAAGGATGGTCAATATTGGCACAGCAGCTGCTATTTGACTGATAGTCTTTAAATTAATTGTTTTGACAATTGTCTAGCTCTTTGAATTTGCTGACTCGGAGCTTGGAGTTTCTCTGGAGCTCCTTTGGGAGGAAAGGTTCTCACCTTGGCATTGGCCTTCTCTCAGGCCATTAGGGTCGAATTTTTTTCTCTGTGGTTTCTTTTAGTTTGATCCATTTTCAGTCTCTCTTTTAAAATCCTTCTATATTTCTAGTTTGTTCATGGAATCCTTTCTTCTCAATGACTAAAATTATTATTGAATTCTTTCCTTAGGATCTGTATTTCTTTCTGCCATGTTGGGATTTCAAGGACATTGTTGCTCAATCTGCTGTCTTGAATTGATCTTGTAACTTTTAAAAAGACTAGGATTTTTAAAATGAATGTTATTTAAAATTTGTAAATAAAAGAAATAATATAATTGCCATCCAGTTTAAGAATTCAGAGATTGTGATGACTATTAATCTTACTGTGTGTTACTACCCATATACCTCCCTCCTCTTTAAATGGTGGCTTCTGTCTTAAATATTGTGCAAATCATTCCCTTCTTTTAGCAATGATTTTGCTCTATATATTTATAACTCTAAATACTATATCTATTTTCCATGTTTTTATGCTTTACAAAAAAGGAAGGTCTTCGACAGCTTATGGTTTTATTTAACAAATTGTGAGATTCACCCCAGTTGATAAATGCAGTTGAAATTCATTTGATATTTTTGCAAATGTAGAGTATTCCACTGATTAAAATAGCACTCATTTTGTTTGTGAACATCTGAGTAGTTTCTAACACTTATTTATTTTATTAGAAACAATATTGCTGTGATTTTCTTAATATTCCAAATGTACATGTGGGAAAATTTTCGTAATGTATGTCGATAGGATTAGAATGGATGGATAATAAGATACACACCTTTAATTTGTTAGAAATTATTTCCCCCCAGAAGTTGTAGCTATTATATTCTCACATGTTCTATGTTAGCTTTTGTAAGGTTCTACATTGTGTCTTCAGCAAAATGTTCAAGCTTGTATTTCTGCAAATATGTGGTATATAAGGTTGTATTTCATTGTGCTTTTAGTATTCAGTTTCTTGATTACTAGTGAGGTGTAGCAACTTTTCATGTTTACGGATATTAAAATTCCTTCTGTGAAATACTTCTTCATATAATTTGTACATTTTATAGACTTTTTGTCTTTTTAATTCTTTTGTAAGAATTTATTAAAATAAGTTGTAAATATCAATCTTCCTAATACATATAATGAGCATCACATGTACTGCTAATACAGTGCCTTCAGTTTTGGAATACTTTTTAATTTCTTCATGGTTTGCGCATTTCATATCTCCTTATGGAAATCTTTATCTCGATGTTTTAATAATATTCTATATTTTATTTTGAATTTTTTGTTTTATTTCTTATGTTTGAGTGTTTACTCCAACTGGAATTGAATTTGTAGGTATATTGAAGTGGCACATTTTATGGATTTTTTTTCCCTTCTGGAATTCCTGGTATCATTATTCCCTTACTCATAAGCAATTTTACCTTTTATATATCAATTTTCCATACATTTGTGAGTCCAATTCTTTCTACTTGTTTTTTTGTCGATGTTTTTCTGATTCCATGAATGTCCATAGGGAAAGTATGTCATCTTATTTGTATCCATTGCAGTATCATCTTTGAAAATCCTGTAGATGTTATGATTTTGGTATGTATTAAATCAATTCATTTAGAAAAACTTAGATCTTTTAACTACAGTCATCCTATACGTGACTGTGATCACTTCTCCATTTTGTATGATTTCTTCTCAAGCATGTCTGTTTAAAATTACCGGAATATTGGTTGTGATTATCTTGTTATCACTTTCTCGTGTAGTTTCATTATGGTCAAAGTAAGCATGTAGTCTCCCTGAAACTGTGGAAACCTGAGCTATGCCTTTTTGTTGTAAATTACAAAAATTCTTCATGTGATTGAGAAGAATGTCTGTTCTCAGGCTTCTTTGTATGTTTATTAGATCAAGTATGTTAATTGCCTTGGAAACATCTGAAACTAATTCATTTTCTTTCCTTTTTTCTCTTTAGCTTAATCTATTGATTACTGAGAGAGGACCCTTCTTAGAAAGCTAATATGATGGTGGATTTATCAATTTCTTGTTAGATTTCTATTAATTTTTGCTTTATACATAATTGAAACTGTTAGGTACAAACAAGTTTCAAATTGCAACCATCTTAGAGTAAAACATTACCATAAGGAAACTTTTTAACACCATGTGTCTTGCTTTCAAATCTGTCTTGTGTCATGTATTTATACCCTTTTGTTTTTTATGGGTACTAATTGATAAATACTTTATTCTTCTTTAAACCTTTTAATGTGTCTCTTCAACCCCACGCTGGATTAAAAATTAAAATCCCCTATTAATACCATTGTCTTTTTAGTTGGACAGTCTAATCTGTTTACATTCTTTGAGATTACCAATATGTTGATACTTGAATTTAGTTTGTTGTCTAATTTCTGCTATTTGTCAAGTGTTTTTTACATTAAAAAAGTTATTTTCTTTTAGTACTCATTAGATTTTTTGATTTACTATTTCCCCTTTATTTTAGGATTTACATTCAACTTTCCTATTTCAAAAAGAAAAAAACATCATGCTTCCCCACACCTGTGTTGCGCCAATGTGTGTGCATGCTCACGCGCGCGCGCACACACACACACACACACACACACACACACACACACACACACACACACAGAAACACATCCAGGAAAAGTGTTTCTTTATCATCTCTCTTTGGAAGGCGGATTTTTCTTTCACTGATTGTGTAGCCCTTTATATGTCCAAATTCAAAGTCTACTGCAAGTGAACCAAAGCCTTGTTTCTTTCCAGAATTTGACTACTATTAGAAATAAATTTATTGCATTAGCAGATACCCTGATAATAGCCTAAGCTTAAGTTATTGCTTACAATTTTCTACTTTATTCTTACTTTATTATTCTCTTATGAGTGTTTCTCTTGTATCACAGAATTAGTTATGTATTTAAAAATACAATTTTTTATTTTAATTTTTTAAAGCCAATATTTTTGGTATTTGCTAGCAGGAATTGTTTAGGGCTTATCTTACAGCCACCCTGCCAGAAACAGAAGCCCTAAATGCTGTTCTATATACAGGTAAACAAGGGCTTAAATTCAGAAGGGATGGAGAAATTGACATGTAATGAGTGATCTAGATATCAGAAAATAATAGTGAAACCCATCCACATAGGGGGTCTTTCTTCATCACCAGGTGTTGTGTGGCTGGTATTTTGGGACAGCTATACAAATAGGATGCAGTGAAAGTATTTTATTTTCATTTCTTTTAAGAAGAAAACAGCACATTTTTTGAGTAGTATAGAAATGTTTCATCCATTATCTTTTGTTCTTAATGCAAGATTTGAGAGGAAAATGAATTGGAAACTCTAAGTCTGCTTTTGACCTCCTTTCCTCATGAAATTATTACTTCCAAATATGATAGATTAAGAGATTTCTTAATGAAATATTAAAACTTATTAGGTGATTTTTTATCTACCTAGAAAGGACAGATTCAATTAAGGAAGCCTCTATCACATGATTTCTCTAAAACTTAGAGGGTGTCTTCTACTCTAAAATCAGCCTCTTTGAACCCCGATCAGTAAGATAGTAAGGCTGAGCTTTATTATTGTCTTGGTGGCTAATACAGATGAATGGTTAATTCTGTGTTCCAGGTTTGTCTTATACCAATACCTGTCTAACCTCATGACAGGAGGTGTGACAATATTGTGGGGTTCTTTCAGTTTCTTCCTTTTTATGTTTAACTGTCAAAATACTTGCCTGTCTATACATTACAATACAATTTGCTCTCTTTGCCATTTAATCGATATTCTACTTGACACATGGCAATATTCTCTTCCAGCCTTAGTTCACTTTAACTGAATGCCTGTCACTATTTATTAGTGTATAGCAAATGATTAAAAAAGGGAAATGACAATGCTGTTGTGACAAAGGTGGAAGTTATTAAGATGGAATGAAGTAGCAATATTTAGCCATCAGACACTCGTATTGATTATGAATTCACTTACAAAGAAAATGAACAGAATTAAAATTCTTGGATAAAATGCTAGAGACATATCATTGCAGATTTATCCAAAGGATGAGATTTGGGACATTATCATTTTAAGTGTCAAAAAGAATTCTGTGCCTGTACCTTTGGGATGACTGCCTTTAAAACACCTAACCAAACTTCCTTTTAAAAACAACTTTAAGATTCCACAAGCAATAAATTATTATTATAAACATAATAATAATATTATAAGCATAAAACATGAGAAAAGGCTATAACAAAATTGCCTACATCCCTCACTACCCTGAAATAACTAATGCTACATTTTGATATGTATGCCTTAAAGTATTTATATTTATATGTGAATGTAGACATTATTTTATCTGATACATATGAATAAAGTTAATATTAGACCTATGGTTTTATAATGTTTTCTGTTTTTTTAATCATTCAGCATAGAGAGAAAACTATATTAGGGCATATATCCATATCAACACGATACTGCTAAAACATATGTATATGCCAAGATTTATTCAACTAAGCCTCAATTACTAGAAATTCAGGAGGTCTCCAAGAACATCAATTTCTGAACACTTCAGAACATACATTCTGAGCACCTACTATGCTCCCAGTCCTATGCTAGGCACTGAGGGTTAGCAGTTATCAAGACAGGGAAGTTGCTGTCCATATGAAACTTATTTTTTTCAAGTTGCATCTAATCAGTATCTCTTTTTTTGAGTGAAGTACTATCCTTCATAATCATACTGGTACCTTAGTTTGTAGGGTACAGATGATCCTTTCTATACAACTTAATGGCAGAAATGTCTTAGGCGTACTGCCCCATCTCTCTATCCATTAATTAATTGGTAATTTATAGGTTTCTGCACTTTTGTTTGAGATTCTGATGGTGCCAAAAAATGATTGATTATTCTTGTAGAAATCTAAAAACATAGAATTATTAGTATTTATTGACTTCAGAATCATGTTTTAATGATACTTATTAAAAATAAATGCTTTCATTGGACACATTTTAGTATATGTGAATCATAGTATAATTTTATCTGACTCCTGTAAGTTATATGCATCTTAGTAGTTGTTTTGGTGGTGGAATATTAAAAAGCCACTTTCTGCTCTAGTGTTGCTCTGTGTGGCATTGTTTCCCATCCTCACACATACAACAAAGATTGTGACTAAGTGTTTCTATAATGCTTGTAAGCGCTGGACAGGGAGGTATTGCCCCTTCATAAAACAGGCTTAAGACTTTGGCTTAACGGCCTCCCCGGTGGCGCAGCGGTTAAGCGCTGCACTGTGGAGCTGTCGGCAGCAGCAACGAGAGTTCGATGCCCGGCCAGGGAGAATCCCACATGGCGTGGCAGACCTCTCCTGCCTTGCCCGCTGCTCCCCTCAGCAGTGTATTTCCGATCTGCCTGTTCTGCTCCCCACTCTGTCTCTGGTGAACCCTCTCGCCGCCCCGCGCCTCTGGCCTGTACCCCAGCTTGTATGTATAAATAAAAAATAAATCTTTAAAAAAAAAAAAAAGACTTTGGCTTAATGATTTCAAATCATATCCATGAAATCTCTCATCTTCTGGCCCTTATTTCCCTTAAACTGTTATATTCTCTTTTTCAATCATAAGAATGAGAAGATTGTCAATTAAGTGCAGGCTATCCCAACAACTTCACTTTGACTTCTCTCAATTTTGGGGAATACTTGCCCTCTCACATGTAAGAGGGGAGCCCATCTTTCTTTTAAGGGAATTTATTTAACTCTAATGTTGGCACGAGCTCATGGAAGAACTTTTCAGAGGAGTTTTTATTTTATCAGAAAGATGATGTACCATTGGATCACATATGTTTTCTTGTTCTCATTTTTTATAATACACTGGTGAATATTTATATTTACACATACTTCTGCACAGCCACGGTCAACTGTCAGAAGAATGTAGATTAAAAGTGGTACTATTAAAACTTCTTTGGTTTCAATGTGTGGAATTTCAGAGATGAAGACTTAAATAGATTTTCATTGCACTTTTGTTTTTTTCCCATGCCTCTTGATATATATATATATAAATCTATTTTTGGCGGATGGAGAGCCAGTAATAGAAATTAAAAATTTCTGTGGCCTTTAACTCTTGTCAAACTCTTCAAGTTGCTCTTGAATATTCTCAATTTCTCCTGGGAGAATTCAGAATTAGTCTTCAAGATTTTTTTTCTTTTTGGCAAAAACAAACTCTATTAGATTCTATAAAGTGAGTTACTTACTTGAGGTTTTATAAGGTTAGATCCCAGCTAGCATTTACATTTTTTAATTGAAATTCAATAAGGAATTTTAGCTGGACTTAAAGAGAATAGGGACAGGTACTTATAATAGCTCACTTGTTTTCTTGAAAATGTTCTGATATTTAAGAGTACAAATGAATATTATTTATTTTTCCTAACCTGAATTTACACTATTCAAACCGCGTTCCATTGAAGGAACTTATGATACAAATTCATTGCCATATGGAGTCACAATGAGTCAGGTGCACAGGGAAGATTAACCTCTTTGGAAATCAGCCTATCCCTAACTGTTGGTAGAATGATTTGTTGGGCCCTCTTTGAGTGACCCATAAATACCTCCTGTGATGCATATGGCAATAGCAATGGCAATAGTGGTTTCATCCCTTCCGATGTCTTCATACGCACTCAAATTACCCCTTTTTTTGGCCATGAACTTTATGTTTGGGAAGTCATTTGTAGGTGTGATATGTCTGTCTGCCCCAAACCATTCCCACTGACACACATGGTAACTCTGTTCTGTCTCTTTCTGCTCTGTTCAGGATAGGAACAGAAAAGAAGGAGTTTGGGGCTATATTAGCCTGATGATTTTGTAAGTTTCTTCCTGAAGGAAGAGGATAGGTGAGTCTAGTAATCCAAAGAGAACAAAATGAAAAGAGCTGTATGGAAGATCCAAGGACAAGGAACCATAATTATCCAGATTATTTATTGCACAGTGAGAGCAACTGCGCTATTCAAAGAGACAAAACTCTACTGTGTCTATTTTTTTTTCTGGAAATTGACCAATTTCTGTGTACATGAAAAGAAGTATAGAAGATGGTAGCATCTGATCTGTTATTATCAAAAAGGTTTTCTTCAAAAGATGCTGCCCTTCTTTGAAATAAATAACTATCCAGAGAAGAGGGCCATAGGCATTTCAAGAAAAGGTGTTCATATGGCAACTATGCAAAATCAGGTCTCTTTGTTCACACTCTCTCCTTTGCCTAGGATTCTCTACTCATGTTCTGTATGTGGAAAATGTGACTCACTCTTCCAGGACTTTTTCAGAAATTTGCTTAAGAAATTTTCCTGAATCTCTAGCAGTATCATCAGTCACACCAATGTACATGCTTGGCATTTTTAACATATCTTAACTATAAACACAGTTATGTTTTAGAATATTATATTTAGTTGTTCATGAGCCTTTCTCTTCAGATACATTAAACTATATATGACTAGGAATTCATTTATTTTGTTTCTCTCGAACATGGAGAACCCAAATTAGCTGTAAGGTCAAATTTTGTTGAAAGAATATGCTTCATCTAAATTATATGTATCATTGACTTCAGTTTAGGTTTACATCTTAGTGCTTATACAAGGCATATATAGACAGGAGATGTAACTGATACTCTTCTAACTCACTCCTGATAATATGAATATTCCGGATAATTGATAGTGTGTATCTAAATACTATTTACCTTTGAATTACAAAAATATACAATAGGTCCTAGTAATATTTGTAGAATAAATTCATGATCACTATTAAGTTTGTTTTCTTAAACATTTTATGTGTGCTACATGTTTTGAGTATTTTTCTCTATAGCCATTATCTCCTTCAATTTTTTAAAAGATTTACTTATTCATGCAAGTTGGGGTACAGGCCAGAAGCGCGGGGTGGCGAGAGGGCTCACCAGAGACAGAGTGGGGAGCAGAACAGGCAGATAGATGGAAACACACTTCTGAGGGGAGCAGCGGCCGAAGCTGGAGAGGTCTGCAGCGCCATGTGGAAATCTCCCCCGCTGGGCGTCAAACTCACTTGGCTGCTGCCAACAGCTCCACAGTGCAGCGCTTAATCACTGCGCCACTAGGGAGGCCCTCCCTTCAATTTTTGTTATTCAGTGAATGAGGTATTATAATCTCCATTATACACTTAAGGAAATAGGCTCAAAGAAATTAAGTAACTTTACTAAAATAATGTTATAAGCAGTAGAATTAGCTTTTAAAGTGAGGTCTGTCTCATTCACTTTCTCCCTATGCTCTGAGCTACTCTAAAGGTTGCTCAAACATTTACAGTTCCTCATTAATAGATTTTTTAAATTTTGGTTCTCGTGCCAAATATGTATGGCAGAGCAAGTTTTGAATTTCCACAGTTGGTGTTTCTTTGATTCAATAAATATTTATTGAACTTTTATGTATATGACGTTGTCCTAGCTACAATAGGATAGAAGATCTTAGCTACTCAAGGGAAGGAATTTTGTTTCACTAATTTCTTATTCTCATAGTGTGTAAGTAGCATAGCACTTTTCTTAAAACAGCATGCAACATTTAATGTGCAATTTCAAATTAGAAGAGCAAAACAGTACCGTAAATTCCATAAGGTAGTATAAATGCCAAAGAAATGTTGCAAGCAAAATGAGCTATGAATTCAGAAGCAAGAGAAATCATTGTAGGTAGGAATAGTCCAAAAAGTAGGATTTGATAACTTTGTAAATTATTTGAAACTTCCTTGCTTAGGTTGTTTTCATAGTTGCTTTTTGTTCTTTAGCAATGATTTGCAGGAATTTCTTTTCATGAGAAATGTTTGTGCTTTTGGAAACAACAAGAAAGAAAGTGAATAGAGCAGGGAACAGCACCAAATCAGAGATGAGTTTGTGGAGCTGAAAGGGAAGGGGACAGCAAGCTACAGTATGTGATTTAAGTATCATTTATAATCAGCAGTCTAATAACAAGAGACACTAAGGACAACTCCAGTAGCATCAGCTTCAAACGATTTGTTTTCCTACATAGATACTCTTGTGATATTTGGATTTCAAAGCCATTACTTGTTGAATGCATGTAGAATGATATGGGTTCACAAACTTGCTGATTTCATAAACATCCAAAACCTAAAAAAAAAAAAAAAAAGCTAACTTCTCTTGGCCTTAGTAAAATGCAAATGTTGGGAAAGCAGTTGTTTTTTGAAAGGCAGCTGTGCTCACCACTGTACCACCAACATAAAAGCAGTTGTTTTTTGAAGAAGAAAATATATTCAGTAAAATGCAACAATTCAAAATTGATTTCAGCCTACATACTCTTCTTCTGCAAGTATTGATGACTTTGGAAATGCAGTGTTTCTGGTAGGTATATTCATGTGCACTTCTTATGTAAATCTGGAATCAAAATAATCCCAATACTTACATGGTCAAACAGGACCTAGGTGCCTACGTGACAGGTACATAGTGGCATGTTTTATTCATATTTTATCTTTGGCACTTATCATAGTGTCTAGTTTATAGTAAGTACTCAATGAGCCTTTGATTATTGAACAAATTTCCATATAGTATATTAACAATGTTATGTATTTGAGGACTTCTTCTTTAGCTTCAATTTGTTTATCCTATCAGAACACATTGCAACCACTGCTGCAATGAATCTAATGTGATATGAAACACAAAGCGCTGAGAGAACTTTGCTTTATTCTGATTGCTTGTTATGAGCTGATTTTGAAATAAAAAATACTGTAGATTAAATGTGGCCACATTCAGACATGTGAAAAAATAATTTACTTACCTACTCTTTTATAATATACAGTAAAGTAAGTTTCAAATAGTCATTTGAAGTCCATCCTGGTCCCTACATTATCATTTATTAGTTAACAACAATATCTGGAGCTCACTAGGAATTTTATTATTTTATAATATTAACTGTGGTTCTAATCTCCAGGTATTCACATTCTGGTAGAGAAAAAGGTCACACGTAGGAGAAAATAAACTAGAATAATGTATCTATAACATATAAAATAGTGTGAAATAGAAGAATTTGAATATATGAGAATATTTTAGAGGAAGGTAGATTAGGTTTGAAGAGTATACAAGAAATGATGAGTTATAAGTGTAAGATTTACTTCAGCTTCTTAATATTTAGATTCTGTGACTTAGAGAATGGTGGATAGAAAGTTGGCAGGAAAAAATTGTTTTTTAGCTAAAATAGAAAGTTTGAACTGAATAAACTGGCAAATGGGTTTGTTTCATGGTTGGGAGCCAAGTGGCAGGTGGCTTTGTGTGACTAAGGAATGGTACACAGTGTGATGGGTTGTAGAAAAACCCTGGAAGTTTTGAAGGCTGACTAACATAGTTAAAAGGGCTTTATCGACGTAACGTAACATAATGTAATGTATAGGTTTAAATTCTTTATGGTTGACACTAATAACTTATCATTCTAACATTAAAGGTAATCATGATGCCTTGATAAGTATGGTATTGTTAATCAGTGATTTGTTGTTGGTGATCTACTATAGTTAATAATACCTTCATAGATACTTGAAAGTTACTAAAAGATACTTAAAATTTCTCATCACAAAAAAATTGTTACTGTGAGATAATGAATGTGTTAACTAACTAAATGTGGCCATCATTTTGTAACATATACATATGTCAAGTCAGTCTATTGTACCCTTTAAACTTATACAATGTTTTATGTCAATTATATCTCAATAAAGCTATAGAAATATATAGAAAAAAGAAAGATTACCAGAGTGCTTCTAACAAAAACTAAGCAGAAATAAAAAGGAACTGAAATAGATGTATTAATCCAGGAAATATTAGTATTTAGAAAAACTTTGCTCCCAGTACTAAAGGTTATTGTTTTTTATACCCTCTATTAAGAGCTATCAGAAGGAAATAACCTTTAGAAAGAATGTATTAATATAATTTAGTAACAGATTATTGATTTACTTGTTTAATTATTGTTCACTGTAGAGTTGCCCAGCAAACGAGACGCTCAGCTCTAGGGAACTCCTGCAGGGCTAGGTACATGCGGGTGACCAGACAAGCAACATAGGGACATTTCATAGCACAAAGAGAAGTGCAGGAAGGGTGTAGGGTTTGGGCAAACAAAAGAGTGGCATCATTCTACTTGAAAAAACTCAAGTATGACTCTCTTCATCCTGCAATATTACTTTAAACTGATTTCAATTGCTAATGATAATGATAAAAGCAGAACATGTATCGAATGTCTTACACACCAGCGCTATGGAAATGTTTTACGTGCCTTATCTTTAATCCTCAGAACTACCCTACCAGATAGGCACTAATTTGTTTTGTTGTTGTTTCTATTTTTCAAATAAGGAAAGTGAGACTTAAGGCTTGAGGAACTTTCTGGGGGTCATACAAGCAGGACAGAGAGAGCTCGCACTAAACTGCACTTTAACTTTCATTAACACCAGGACATTTCTGGAAGGAGACGCTAAGCAGGCATGCAGAGCAGGCACAACTAAGGATCAACATGAAGAACAAACCTTCCAATAAACCACTCACTTTTAAATTTAACGTGCTTACTTGTTGAGCTTCTTAGATCAATAAGATTCAAAAGTAAAATTTACTCTGGCATCTGAAGACAGGAAATGTAAATTTAAAATGAATTGAACAGCACTGAAACTATTCACTGTAACAGAAAGTGTTTTCAATAATAATTGAAGGCTTCCTTGGCACAAGAATAATTGTAAAATATTTATATATGATTGAAGCCACTGTCTCAGACAAGAAAAGATTTATAACTCTTCCAATAGCAGGTTTGGAAATAGGCAAACACATTTTTAATGCAGTGTAGGAACCAATTTAGGGTTAGTTTTGAAGGTTAAACATTTGAATTTTAGTTTTCCTATTTTGTTTCTGAATATGAAAAATTTCCAGCTGAAAAATGGTTAATTTTAGAAAATGAAGAGAAACACCAATTACATGAAATCAGAGAACATAATTTATATATCATTCCCTTATTAAAAAATGTGGCTAACACCATTATACATAACATAGCCTTAGATGGAATGATCTTTTCCTCAGGTAATCTCTTTTGATTAAGAAGCCGCTCAGTGGCATAGAAAAGGACAGCAGAGTGATTGCTTCGTTTCCAAATCATGTCTGAATAATAAGTAGTCAGAGCAAGAATAACTTGGAATATTGAGGTGTCTTCATTTTCTAACCTCAGAACATTTCATCACTTGTTTTATCCTCAAAATATAGATTGGAAACCTTTAGTTGTCTTAAAGTTACAATATATAAAAGAATATTGATGGATAGCAGCTGGAACTGAGGATGGGCTATAACAAATCATCTTTTCTTCCTGAGTAATGCCAATATCAAAGTGATCATCTCCTGCAAAACCTACTGATTCTTAAATAGCAGTTTGACTTAAAAAGAATTTCATCTAGCTGAACCTAAAACTGCCTAGAACAATAATGAATTGATAGATTGGGGATTAGAAAGACCCGATAAAACAAAGAAAAATAAAATGTAAATGGGATTAATGACTTTGGCCTAATTATACCTAAAATATATAGTAACCACAAGAAATAACCAGGTCCAGATCAAATTTTCAAATGTAAAGGTTTTGCTAAGTAATTTTCTTAATAATGACAAAGAAGTTCTTGGTCCTCTATAATGTAAAATAATCCATTGGACTTGTTTCTGCATGATGAACTACCAACTGTGACTAATGTATAGATTAAATACAGATATTTGTACATACCAAATATAAAAATAATAATTTAATGATGTTAACTTAAAAAGCATGGTGAGTAAATAAAAATATAAATGACTTTCCAGGTAATTTGCAACCAAATACTTGCGCAGGGAGCTTAGACATGTCTTCATAAATACCAGTGCCTTACCTCATATTTCTGGTTTTAATGATTACTGCATATTTTTGAGATAATGTATGTGATTATCTTCTTTTGTTATTACTTCATATTATATAACAGTTGTCTGTGTGTGTGTGTGTGTGTGTGTGTGTGTGTGTGTGTGTGTACATATGTATCAAGGGGACTGGCATAGTTTATATTTGTTTCCATTTTGATTCAACATTACTGTATAAATTTGTAACTGACACTAAAAGATGCTGATTCGTTGTCTTTTCCATAAACAAGAAAGACAGAAAAGTCAATTGTTTGTCATTTAATTCAGTTCATATTATCATAAGAGTTTCCCTCAAACTCTGCAAGTAACTAGCTTAAGTACTAGAACTTATTCATGAGCTTATTAACTAGAGTGAGAAGTGTACTATGACAACTGCAAGCACAATTACGATTCTATCTCTTAAATGAAAACTATGCAAATTAAACATTTTATCTGTATTGATGTATTTGTAAATTTTTGTGAAGGAAAGGCTTTTGTTTATCAACTCTGCAAGATAGGTTTTGAAAATGAGAAAATTGGGAAGTGAAGTTAGCGTAATATCAGACAGACAGAAACAACTTTGTTTCAAAATTGGGGCTTAACCCACAGTTATTTGACTTCAGATTTAATACTTTTTCCAATAAACCACAACTGAGTTTCAAATCTTTTCCTTATGGTAGTGTTATCTATATGCCGTTATTGTGATGTTTATGCAGCACTGCTACTACATCCACATAAATATATGTAATTATTAAATATTTGGATGTAACTAAAAATGTTATACATTTTTCCAGTTTTGTTGGGATATAATTGACAAGTAAGTTAGCACATATTTAAGGTGTACAGTATAAATGGTGTAAGATATATATGGTGAAGTGATTACACATAATCAAGCTAATTAACACATCCATCACCTTACATAGTAAATTTATGTGTGTATGTGTTAAGTACAATTAAGACCTATTCTCTTAGCATATTTCAAGTATATAATATAATATTCTTAACTACAATCACCATGCTGTACATTAAAGCCTCAAAATTTATTTTTCTTATAACTGAAAGCTTATACCCTTTGATCAATATTTCCTCATTTTTCCCATCCCCTAGCCAATGTAATCACTCTCTGCTTCTTTGAATTTGGCTTTTTTAGTTTCTAGATATAAATGAAATCATATAATATTTGTCTTTCTTTGCCTGGATTCTTTTACTTAGCATCATTGCTTTAGGCTTAATCCATGTTGTTGTAAATGGCAGGATTTTCTTCATTTTTATGCCTGAATAATATTCCACTGTATATTTAGATCACATTTTCTTTATTCATTTATCCCTGATGGATACTTAAGTTGTTTCCATGTCTTGGATATTATTCAGAACATGAATAATGCTGCAGTAAATTTAAGAGTGCAAATATCTCTTCAAGATACTGATTCTATTTCCTTTGAATATATATCTGGCTATGAGATTGCTGGATCATAAGGTAATTTATTTATTTATTTTTTGAGGAACCTCCATGCAAGTTATGATTTTTTAACAATTGAAGACATTTCTAAATAAGATCAACCATGTTATTATCTGTTTTTACCACTACCAATATGTTCAGGGGTTATACAGTAGTAAGTGCTAAAGAATGAAAGGTATGGGAACAATAATCCATTCTGATATAGATGCAGTATTTTTGTGTGTTGCATGCTGACAACAAGGCCAGAGGATATAAAGGTGCAGTATCACGGAAAGTTCTGGGCCACAATTGACTCTGGTGGAGGACTATGGGTGCTTTGGTAGGGGTGTGGTTTGATAACATACATTTGAAAGGGTGTGACCCTATTCATTTTGAATCATATGCAGTGTTGTAAACCAATGTTACTTCAATAAAAATGAAAGTACTACGCTGGAAAAACAATGTTCTGGTTAGAAAATTGTGATGTGGGTATTAATATGTATGGAATCACTTAATATATGTGAAAATCAAATGTTACTTTTGGAAATGAATAGTGATCAAGTTTCCTCATTGTGACTGCTGGCAGATTCTGCCTCCTTTTCACTTTGGTTGGCACGATGCATCCAATTTTCCTTTTTAAATTTCTTTAGGAAGAACAGTTACTTGACATTTCACCTTGAGTCCCATCACTCACTCTGTTCCTAACACTTTGTCAGATTCTCACATTTATTACTTGTCTGGCCTCAATGTAGATGAATTATAAGGTCTTTCCTACTCAAAAACTCTGTGGCTTTTTAATCAACTATTTCTTAATTGTATAACGAATAATAGTTAAGTTCTGCTTCAGTTCCAGACCATGCCCTTTGGAGGTTAAAAGATCTATTTTTGAAATTGTTCCAAGTTTCTCAATTGCCAAAAAATAAAAAATAAATATAAGTATCCCTCACAAAATTAATGTTAACCTAATATTCTAATTTATGGAAATTCTTTAGACGCGCATTAATTACTTAGCTCATCAGGGAGCCAAAGTTAACTTTCTAAGACCTAACTGAGCTGAAGAGAATCTAAACTTGTGATTCATAGAAATAATCAAGTTTCCGATGTCTTGATTCATGAAAATAGCTTCTTTCTCTTGAAGAGATGTAGTCATCTCTGTTACCCTGATGATATCTAGCTATCTACTTCTATTAACTCTTCATCCTAATTCTGATTTCCTTTTAAAGGGTGGTCTCACTGTCTTCTAATGAGTTTGGGACACCCTGCATGATGCTGTTAGCTTCCATCCCTCGCACATTCTCTCTATCTTAGATTTTGATATGTTTACTCAGTCTCTTTTTGTTTTTCAAAATGGTCAGTAGACAAAGTCAATTTAGGTATTTCACAGACACATGTCATTTAGTTCTAGTAAGAGATGTACAATTTTTCAAGTTCCTTAGAATGGCAAGAATGTTCTGGATGAATATGCTAAATAAATAACATATACTACTTTTGTGTGTTGTGGAACTTAGTAGTTTGATTTCTCTGTCATAAGAAAAAAATGAGAATGCTGGTATAGGAATATACTCGTGATGTGGAGAGACCATATGTTTGACTAAGGAATTTATCATATCAAACACCCTGCTGTCTTTGGCTATCAAAGCTCTTTTGGACAGATACGCGTCTGAGCCTTCTCAAGGCACTTTTCTGATTGCCAGTATAAAGTTTGGCTGCAAGAACTATCATCTATTTGCCAGAAAGAGTGAAAATACTGCTGCCTTCCCTCAGTTTCAGCGAGAGAAACATTTTAGAGCACTGGAATGAGGTGCTGTGGAAGGTTGTTTAATTACCTCCCATTAAGGCCTTTAAAAACAGAATGGCTATTTATATTTCTGGAGTTCTTGATGAGGCCTTTTTCTGCAGTGGAAAAGTGATTCCACGATGGTTTCTGAGGTCATTCCGTGTCTCCTTTTGATTAATTCTACTGTTTTAGGCAAGTTTGGTTCAAGAAAGCACTCCTTCAGAAAAATTGGATCTGGTTCTAGCACTATCATAAAGTTATTGTGTAAATCTTAATTCATTTACTATTTCTGAAGAGGGAGTTTAAGGATAAATGAAATAATAAATGTAAACATTCTATTGCTTCTTTAGAAAACAACTTGATAGAAAAAGTCGAAATTGTTTTGTCCAATTGCTTTCTAATGTCACAGCGGTGAGGGTTGAGGTAGTTACAAAGGAGGTTTGCATTTTCAGGAAATGAAAAGGGAGGACCAAAGTCAAGAGGGAAACATTGTTTCATAGAGGAGATCTATGTGGTTTCAATTCATACCAACATCATATGCTTACTGCTGTGGGTTAGAAGAGGGGGTCTGTTCTTTTTCCAGTTTTGAAGGGATTGTCCCTTTCTTTCCCTGGTTCCTCTTGCCATCTCTTTCACCTCACTTTTTCAGAGCAGCAGCACCTGTTCTACCCTCTGTGTGGTGTTAAGAGGCTGATGGCAGAATGAAAAGCACATGGATTTGTATCAGACAGACCTAGGTTTGAACTTACTTTGTCACTTAGCTTCAGGATTGACTGAGCCCAGTTATGTATTCTATTATGAAAACACTGCAATAATATCTACCTGTCCAAGTTGGTACAAAATGAGATGATGTCTGAAAAACATCTTGTACAGCTGCTGACACATAATAAATTGTCACTAATTATTAGAAATTATTGTTCTATTTTCACATGTCATATCAAAATACCATTGCCTGATTTAAATATAATTATTTTGAGACTGCTGAAAGGAATACAGATTGTAGATAAAAGGAATATATAATAAGTAAAAGCAAAAGATAGTTTAATAGAGATAGCCAGGAAAATTTTTAAGCAAACATTATTAATGTAGTTTCAGTTGAGATATGTGCTTTTAAACCAAAGAAAAACAGAATGGTATTAAGTTCTCAAATATAATTTGAATGTGGATGTCTCCAATAACCTTTCTAAATTAGAAGCCACCATGGAGAAACATATTTTGCATATATTCTTAAAAATGCAAGTGTGGACTGAGGCTATATGTTTGTGAATGCCAAGTCTCAGTTTTGTATGGGCATTTTCCAAGTTAAGAAGCCGGTAGTGTATGCATGGGTTTTGGAGCTGAGTACTAAGGTTTGTGTTCCAGGTTCATCAGTTAGTAGCTGTATTGCCTTGAACAAACTACTAACTGCTTTGTGCCCCCATGCTTTCATGTTTAAATTTGGGATAATAACAGATTTGTGTAATATAGTGCATGCATAGGTGATAATTATCAGAGTTAAGGCACGCAGAGATTACAATAGTGCTTGGCAAATGATAATGTTTTATATTTATTAGGTGCTACTATTATCATTAGTAGTAGTAGCTACAGGGAAATAGTACAACCTGGAAATAAATATGTTTGGAAATCTTCCCAGAATTATTTTATTACTACCATTGATTAAGCATGAGTATCTTATAAGACTCGAAAAGGATACAATTTGAAGCTAAAATAAGAAGGTAAATATCAGTATTTTGTTTTATTCTTTGATAGGGAATTTAAAGAGAACTACAGTTCTGAAAACGACTGCATATTGACAGGCTAAGGATCTATCATCTATTGAAAACAACAGTCTTCTCCCTAAAACATAAATTTTTTTCAAAAGTTATAAATCTTTTGTGAAGACATGTCTTACACATATATTTTATTGTAAGATGTAACTTTAAGTTCCTGGTGAGTACACACACACACACACACACACACACACACTGCAATTTTTGCTGCAAATGTGCAGGACAAGTAATATTTCAATCAAATGAATGGGAAAAGTGGATAGGAAAGATTTTGTGGCTTGCCCAAGTTATACACTGAGTAAGCAGGGATTTCTTGACCATTGTGTCATTTTGTCTTCTGAAAATATATTCACTTTCTGAGTGTATTACCATGATGCCACCCTGTGTGTCTTTGCTCTATTTTGTTATATTCAGAAAATGCATCGTATTTAAAAATACATTTTGTTCCTGCAATTCTGTTTCTACTAAGAAACAAGGGTGCGTTTAGATGGAGAGCCACGGAGGGCTTCGCGAGCGTCTGGAGGCAGAATGGGAACTAAATTCAGTCCTAAAGAATTAGGACTCTGGGTGTTCATAGAAGCAGATACGCCGGAGATGAGAAGAATGGGAAAAGCTGATTAGTAGACAAACTGGAAAAATGTGACTATAGTGACAGAGAGGTGGGATTTAGCCACGTTAATGAAGCAGGTTCTTGTCAATTTTGGGTGAATCATGCTGACAGCCAGCAGCACGCACCAAAGAGTAAATCAGGCGCTCAGGAGGCCTATCACAGAAGGGATAAAACTAATGAGATTCCATGCATCACTCTGATGAGGTATGAATGAACGCTCATCAGGAACAATTGACCTAGAAACTGAGGCCAGTATTTCAAGGGGTCTCTGATAGCCAAGCCCCTACCAGTGTAGGCAGCTCCAAATGAAAGATGTAATTTTTCTAAGCCAACTTAGTGACAGAGCATTCCTGACTTTTTCCCACTATTGCTGACAGGGCTTTTTGGACACAGTGTGAATGGGTTGAGTCCTAAAATAGAACAAAGCAAAGGTAGGCTAAATCTTTCAAGTCTTGTATGTAAGGGAGAGAATAGGAACTCTGGAGTAAGACAGACCTATATCCAAATTCCATCTCTATATTTATGTGTTATAAATTGGGTAAGGCTATTTACTCTCTTGTTATAAATTTTTTCATCTTTAAAATGGTACAAAGAATACTTACTTCCAGAGTATGTATATAACATATATAAATCCTTAGCACAAAACATGAAGCTAGTAAGTATTCGTTCTATCAGCATCCTTCTGTTTAGACACAAGACTTGATATTCAGTGTACTGCCTACCTTTTCATGTTTATAATTTCCTTGTATTCTTGCTCTTTCCCTAAACTTTACAATTTATTCATTCATTTACTTAACACCAGATATTGAATATTTACAGCATGCCAGGAACTGGATCAGGCACTAAGATTATAGAAATAGGGGACACAATTCCTCAAAGAGAACTTCAGAATTAATGGATAATTTCAATAAAATGTGACCAGAATAGGGTGGTAAGGGAATACCTAGGACAGGTGGGTGATAGGTCATCTCCAAGACCTCCTAAAGTAAGAGTGTATGTTACCCAGGTATGGGAGGGTGAGGGTAATGGTACAGTCTCTGAACAGGGTAACATATATGAGAATATGAAGCCCAACCATGGGTCTCTTTCAGGCATTTTAATGACCTTTCATAAGCTTTAAATAGCTTCCAATAAATTAGTCAATTCAACGCTAGCCAAGCACACACATTTCCATTTAGTTTCCTCTTTTGCCACTTATTGCCACCCACTCTTGGCTTCATCTACATTTAATTTCCAAAAGTATTCTATTCTGCCTGGCCTTGAAGACTAACCAAACTCCAGGGTAAAGCCCTGGAGTCAGAAGTCACAGTCTTAGATGTTTTTCAAAACAACTTAAGTACTGTGGCCAGTGCCATCGAAAATTGGTGTTATTTGAAAAAAGCAGGAAAATGTCATTGGGTACTAACATTTCAGTGCAGATAGTTCCAGAATTTACCTATAGGTTTGAAAAAGAATGTTATAAATTTCATAACCAAAAAGGATGATCACTTCCTAGTCTTAAAATGTGTGTTATCCTACTGCATGCTGGAACAATTGAGGGCATAAAAAAATCTGTCTTAAATTCTAGTGGGTGTACTGTGGTCACATGAATCTAAGGAGGTGTGATCTTAGGCCTCTGAATCACATACAGTGTTCTCAAGCAATATTACCTTAATAAAAAACTAAAACAAAACATTATGTGAGAACAAAAGATAGAATTCTGAGCTCTGTACTTTAGCTGAGTGGTGTGAGCTAAAGTAAGTAGCACTAAGTCCAAGTCAGTGGCATAAAGCTGTACCTGACAGTCCCAAATCAGTCCTCAATTTACATCTTTATTTTACCTGAGAGAAAAAGAGTACTCAAAAAGACCTTTGGACAAAGCTTCCACTTGTTGTGTATTACTGGAAAACATTTCTATAAAATAATATTTTGCCTGACAATGCCTAAGAATAGGGAAACGTATGAAAATATAGATAAAATTCTGAGTATGTACATTTACATTACTAGAAAAGAGAAAAAGTGATGGCTGGTAACTAAAATTTCAAGGTGTTCTTATTTATTTATTCAGAGCTTAGCCGTTTGTGTAGTTCCAGATATTTCTGACATGTCCGTTATTTGCTTAGCCTGGTAAAAAAGTAACAGTTAAAATAAATCTGATACTTCATGATATGGGACTTAAAGGTCAAAAGAGAATATATTGATGAAAACTGTCACTTTATATTGTATTATTTCGAATCTCATTATTGATGGAGAGCAAGAAAAAGCCGACTAATGTGATGAAGGTAGGAGAATGTTTTGATCTAAATACAAGTTTGCCTCTCATTCTAAATATGGGTCAGTGAAGAAAAGCTAACTCTGTTATATACTTATGTTCTTGAGCAAATATTGGGTATATGCATTTTGTTTATTTTAAGAGTCTCATTTAACTTGCAGTCTCTGAAAGAGAGCTACAGATTGAAAGTAGACATCTGTTATGTCCTCTCTGATAGACCAGTATTCTCTTGACAACAGAGAGCAGTAAGTTTATAGATTATTTCTTCCTAATCTGGTGTTGACACTTAAGGAATGTGAGAGAACAATAATGAAGGCATTTTGAGAAGAAATTTCCCAGGCAACATTTAACCAGATTGAGAATGGCAGAATTGGGAATAAAACTAAAGCTGAACATTTCCTAAAGTTATATTCATATTAGAATTCTGACTGTTTAGAGAGTAAATGTATGAGTTCGATTACATTTAAGTAAAAAGCTATAATGGGAGGATGTTTAGAAGTATATTTAAGAAATGACAGACTAAAGAGAAATGCTGGTTTGTTAATAGTATCAATGGATATTAAATGAATTATTTGCTAAGACATTTATGGGAAAAGCAAGGGACAGATGCCAGCAACAGACATGAAGTTCCCCAGAGAGGAAAAGAGGAACTATGATAGCACAACCAGATGATCAAGGCATTAGGATGTGAAGACTGAAAAAAGTGCCAGACCATATGGAGCTCATCCCATAATTGTCAAATGGAAAAAGGAAGAGATAAACCTTTTTCCCCATGCTTGGTTTCCAAAGAAACATGACCTCATGTTGAAAAAAATCTCAAATATATTTTATTTAGAACATGAAAACCAAAGATAAATTTAGTTTTGAAAACAATGTATTTTTGTTGGTAATAAAACTGTACATGTTTCCAGGCTGTAAATTAACATAGGCTTATTTGAAATTTGTAGCTTGAATTGGTAAACTATGTTCTCCATACATCTTACTATGTTATTGATGCAATTATTGTATGAAACATTTGCCCAAAGAATTAGTGCATAACAGATAGATTATATTAGTTTATAAAAATAATTCTGAACATCAGATAATATAAGCAGCTCGGTTTTGTAGGGTGCTAATGAAAACTGAAGAGTAATTAGAGAGAATGAATTGAAGTGTGATGGAAGTAGAAAAAATTTGTTGAACAAGAGTGAGAAATTCATCCTTATTTATAGTAATTTCCAAAGAAGGTAATTTTCCAAGTTTCTTATATTGCTAGTTCTATTGATTCTATTGGCCAGTAGCTCAAGGGTCTATGGGACTCACTAATATCTGGGAACAAAAGAAAGTTATGCTGGGATTTAGTCCAGATAACCCCCACTACTCAATAACCCCCACCTTTGTGTACTTGGTCTAATTGCCAGTAGGTAAATACACATTTTTCCCTGAGTAGAGAAATTTCCTTTTCCTGTATTGTGCTTAGGATTTCAAACTTTGCCTTTTGAAGCTCTGAGGTACCCTTCCCAGTTCTAGAATATCTCCTGAGTCTGTAGGAGTTTCTCACCAGTAGCCTCTGAATTTTCAGTGTGGTTTCTCTCCAGCCACATCCTAACTTCTGTTGGCTGTTGTTAACTGAGACCTGCACTGGAGGTGGTTGCACCAACAAACAGCACTGTTTTGTACCGGAACAAGGAAACCTCCTCTGGACTCCCATCCCTTGTTGCTCTTGCCCCATTGTTATGAACCAAATCACAGACTTTTGCAGAACCCAAGAAGCCTCCTACAGGGTAACGGGTCACTTTGTACTGGTGGCTGCTCCTGTCTTTTGCAATTCCTGCTGTCACCACAACCTCCAGGTTTAGATCAGTCCATGAATGACTTTTGTACTGAGCAGTTCACATAATTTTCCCTTTTTGTTGTCATTTTGTTTACTTAGCATGGACTCACAGCAGAAGAACTCTGGTAATTTAAATATAATTCGCTAAAATTTTCAACTTTATGGACTAGATAAATACATCCTCAATGGGCTGGTTATTTTTTTTTCCTGAAATAAAACCCATATTTTATCTATCTTTTTATCTCACATATTGGCCAGAATTATCTTAATCACTTAGTATGTTTAATTGAAAGAGGAAAAGTAAGAATTAACAGCTACTCCAATCACGCAGGAATTGTTATTAGTTAAAACCTTATTTTTCAGTTTCCCTTAACTTCAATTGTTTTTGTTTTTGTTTGTGGTGTTAGGCAAAACCCTTTTGCAAGAATGAATATTTGATCAAATGTGTCTGAATTGAGCGAGGGATTGTTTACTGGTGGATATGATTGTTATAATCTCTTCATTAAGATTTAAAATAAGTCAATCTTTAAAAATCAATTATCTTTTCAGACATGGGTTTTTTTCAATACTAGACATGGGACTGCATTCATTCATAGTAACTATACTATCACCAGCATGAGAAACCTTTTATTCATTGCCATTTGTGGGTTTGTCTATATGAATAATGGTACAACTGTAGTTAAATGCATTACAAATGTTTCATCTACCCTGACAGACTCTAGGGATAGAGAGATGCTCTCGTGGTAAGGATATGGTGGTGGTGAGGAGGGGAGAAATAGAGTGCAGGAAGCGTGGAAAATACCCAAGCTGCGTGATGTTGGATGAAGGGGCAGACACAGCTAAAGTTATAACGATAGAAAGTCTCTTCCTCCAAGAAATATAAGATTGTAGGTTGCACTGAGCAAAACAAACCTCATGTCTTATGTTGTTTCTCGAAATGAATCAAAATGCTAGATAGTATACACAGATGCTTACGTAAAACTCATTTGATGACTGGAAAGCATTTAAAAATACATCCAAGCAAAAACATGTTCCCGGTAAAATTAGGAAGATGGTGTAGGTATGTTTCAAAAAGTGAAGTACTTTGTCAAGAGACTTAGTAGTGATTGAAGAAAATCGTAGAATTTTCATGCAATAATCAAAGGAGGGAATTCATATAATACGAGAGATCATTGTAAGAGTTATTGAAATGAAGGTAACACCTGGAGCTGCCATTGCTAATGAGATAGATTCAGTCAAAAATACCTGCTATCAACATCTTTTATAGCAAAGAAATGCTAAAACAGCTCCCACAGAACCCAAGAGGGAAATTTCTATTAGCAAAATTTAGATCTAGGATCATCATGATCTGAAGTGATCAGAAACCTTCCAAATACTTCAACTGGGGCAGCCTTAAGAGAATATCAAGTAAAATCCCTTATTTTATGGATAAACAACCTGAGGTTCTGAGAGGTAATTTGAGTTGCTGAAGTGACAGAGCTGTTTAGTAACAGAGTTGGTACTAATGTCCAGTACATTGCTCTTCTCATAGATTTTGCTGCCTCTGTCCAGTCCTTTTACATTAGCAAAAAAAAAAAAAAATATTTTTCTGTATTCAGCACTTTTGACACCAAATATAGCTGCCCATTGCAAGGTATGATATTACCTAGAATTAGAGCAGACCCCACAGTTTAAGGACTCAGCCCTACGAGACTTACTCTTACTTCAGATGCCAGTCATAAGGCCCAGATACTTCTGATCAATAGGATATAAGTCTGGAGTTCCCCCAAGCCCTCCTGATGTTGGAGACTTTGTTAGAATGGTTCACAGAACTTAAGGAATGCTTTGCTTACTATCTCCAGTTTCCTATAACTCAGGAACAGCCAAAGGGTAGAAAAGGCCACGGTCTGGAAAAGGATGCAAAGCTTCCATTCCCTCTCCCAGCACCTCATATGCTCACCAACCTGGTAACTTTTTGAACCCCTTTACTTAGAGTTTTTATGGAAGTTAAATGACATCATCATGATTGATTGAATTATTGGCTGTTGGCGGCTGAATTTAAGTTCCCATCCTTCTCCCCTCCTTGGCAGTCAAGGATGGAGCTGAAAGTTCTGACTCACTAATCATTAGCAAGTGGTTGCTTCCTCTGGCAGCCGCCTCCATCCCCCAGGAGTCACCTCCTCAACAGAAGGCCAGGCATGGTTGAAAATATCTTGTTAGGAATAAGAAAAGATATCTATCACCGCTATCACTCTGGAAATGTCAAGACCCTAGAAATTCTATGCCAGGAGCCAGGGACAAAAATTAAATATTAATTTATTGTATTACATTGGGAGCTCAGTATCTGGAACAGGGAGCAAAGAACCAATATATACTTCTTATTACATCACGTATAAGGTTGTTAGATAAATAGATATTTGTGGTAGAATTAAATGACCCTTTCAAGTCATTTAGTTTTAAAGCTGTAAGAGTAATAAAAGCCAGCCCTTTTAGATTTGAGAGCTTTCTACCATATCACACCACCTTTTGTGAATATGTATTTTCTGATCAAGGTGATACAGGTATCATCATAATTCCAAATCTCAACTGGAATTAATTTTTGTTTCATTCTGTGAAAGTTAAGTGGTATTTGAGATAATTTTACCAGTAATGTGGATTTCTTTAACTTCCCAGAGACCAAGAGACCTTATATTTATTATACTATATTTGTATGACATATGGTTTAATGTATAATTGATGAGATTACTTAGGATGGAGAAAGTCCATCAGGTGGGATCGTGCCACTGTCCTCACCTCCACTGGGCCCACAGAGTGTGTTTCTCCGTGTTTCGACAGTAAAGTCACAGGACTTTTGAGAGAGCTGTGACTTGTGAGGGGCAATTACATTAGGTGAGGTGTTTCTTTGGCATTAAGTCATTTCTAAGGATTTTGATTTCGTAGTATAACATGTATGGAAACACAGACTTTAATCACTATATTACATTATGACATTTGTCGTTATTGTACTGCTTGAGAAACATCAGCCCCCTATCAGGCTAGGCCCTGATAGACATCATCAGTTTTGCCCACTCAATCCATTTTTTGCTCAATCTTCCACTACTAATGGGAGGCTGGAAGCTTGTTCAGCACCCCGTTCATTGTAGTGAGTGTGGGTAGAAGTTGTGCCTCTTTTCTGAAAATCTAAAAGTTGCGATACAAAGCCAGGAGAGGCTGAGGGCAGTTATCAGGAATGAGAGAGGAGCAGGGGCAGAGAGAAGTGGGGAAGAGGAGATGTGAAGGCTGAGCAGGCCAGCTGAAGTGTGGTCTGGATGAACCCAGGGCTGGGGTAGCTGGGCACCTTCAGCTGCTGATGTGGGTGAGCATGCTGAGCGGAAGATCAGTAACGTGAGCAGGGCATGAGGATGGGATGCGGTTGTTCCCGGTCCTGCTCAGATCAAAGTCAAGGAGTTCAGCAAGCACAGAAACATGAAAACCCTCTGGAATTCTTTGGGTGGGGATGTGAGAATAGAATGCGTGGCTTCATACTACAACAGCAAAATCTGAATACATATGCACAGGTAGGAAGAGAATTCAGACTTTTATTTATTTTTATTTAAAGATTGATTTATTTATGCATACAAGCTGGGGTACGGGCCAGAGGCGTGGGGCGGCGAGAGGGTTCACCAGATACAGAGTGGGGAGCAGAACAGGCAGATCGATGGAAATACACTGCTGAGGGGAGTAGCAGGTGAGGCAGGAGAGGTCTGCCGCGGGCATCGAACTCACGTCACTGCTGCCGACAGCTTCACAGCGCAGCGCTTAATCGCTGCGTCACCAGGGAGGCCCAAATTCGGACTTTTATAATGGGAGCAGGACTTTGGAATAGTAATCCCCCAACTTAAATGCATACGAAGCTTTTAGTGGTCACATTTTGAGGGTCGTGTTAGGAGATGCATTCTGACGGCCTAGGTCATGGGTTGGGATCAGGAATCTGTTTATAGAAGGCATCCTGAAAGATTCAAATACATACCTGGATTAGGGATATATTCCACCAGAAATTCTTTTTAGTACTAACAAAATGATTATATTTGATGTTTCACGAAATCTCTGTGATGCTTACAAGAGGATACAGCAGGGTAAATGAAAGAGTCATAAGGTTTTTCCTCCCTCCCACCAATGATAGACCCCTGTAGGCCTACACGCATGCCTGATGGTGGGCACCTAAGGTAGGGTGTGGGCGTGCCTGAGTGGGTACACCTGGGCCAGAGACTGGGCTTATAGATAGAGGAGAAGCGGCAGCAGCAGAGAACAGAGTGCGGTGGCAGAGGGCAGTTCAGGGTGTAGCAGAGAGACTACGAGAGAACCCCAGAGAGCCCTACAGCTCCTGGCCCCCGAGCCCCCCTTGCCTGTCCTGTACCTGGTTGCCTCACTGCAGATAGATCATTAAAAGTCTAAAAAGTCACTGATGGCTCCAGGACTCCTCCTTTTACCCATCTGCCCAGCTCCATAGAGAACCTGCTCCTGAGCTCTTCCTGTCACTACTGATACCTACACTTTATCAAATTTCTTTGGTCTGTTTAAAGGTCATAAGAATGAGAGGTAAGATTTTTCTCTCTTGCTCATGCCACCAGAAAAATAAAATTATCACTGGAAATAAGCATCAGTGTGATCGACATACAGACAAAACTGAGACCTAATTTCATGTCCCCAGTGTTCTATGAAAATGAGTACCACTGACTAGACTCAGGGCATGAATAAATAGTATTGACCATTAGTCAGAAAAAGTCATTGTAGCATTTTATAAGAGATGAGTGATGTTTCTTTAGAAATGTAGCACAAAATACACCATTTGAAAGAATATACACACTATTAACCTTTTTATAGTTCAAGTCATTAAATTGTGATGTCGAATATTCTCAGACATCAGAGAAGATGGATTTACCACCAGGCAGCTTGTTCAAGCAAAAAAAGAGTCCTTGATTTCAATTTAAGAAATCTGGGCTCTCCCCCTCATTTAGCTACTGACCCAGTGTCCCAGAAGAAGGGTACGCAGTAGGCCACACCACCAAAGTTTCCAGAGATCTAATATTCTATGATACTTGGCATTGTAATATAGAGTTCTCTGACAGAAGTGGGTCAGATGACAGCAGTACTATCGTGGTGGGCAGCAAAAAAAAAAAAAAAAAATGCATCAATACAGCTTAGATTCTTCTAATAAGAGGCTGCAACTGACAAGATCATTTCTGGATTTGCTATTTATACTCTCTAAATCCTCAAAGCTCTTTTAATTTTTTTTAAAATGACAACCTGTTATTTTTCCTGACTCCTTGATCTATTTTCCTTTTATAGACCATTCTGTCTTATCATTCATTCTTTTACTCACACATATTATGTTCAGGACAGTGATACCTACTATGAAAAATCTACCCCCTGATATTTAAAGATTAATAGAGATGATAAAAATAAGTAATATTCCCCCAAAACAGAAACAATAAGTTAGAAAATGACTGTTATAGAATTCTGACTTGGAGAGCTTATTTCTGGTGTGATTCAGATAATAGAGATGGTATGTGAGTTATATTTTAAAGTTCAGGTGGGATTTGGAAATAGAAATTTGGTGAGGAATAATATTTCAGACAGAGATGAAAGAATTGCATTTTATTTAGGCAACGGTGAATAATTCAGCTTGGAGTACAGGACATGAGAACGAGATGCCTAGGAAATCAGCTGAAAAGATAGGTTGGATTAGTAACGGTGAAGTGCCCTAGTGAGGCTTAGGATTTTGACTTCTCAGGAAGTGATTTTCTACGGATCAGGTCATTTCTGGGCTTGTTAATTCCTTATTTCTGCCTTCGAGGCAACTTTGCCTTTAGCTGTGTTCCCCACACTATTCCCTCACACCTGGGCTTATTTTCAGGAAGACATTTGACTTGTATCCTGGCTTTGAAACTTGGCCTTTGATATGTGGCACTGGGCTGCAAAAGGTTAGGGTTCGTCTTCCTACTTTCTTGACTGTTTCCTCTCAGGCCATACTCTGATTTTATTCATTCTTAATCGTATCCCTTCAGTATGTTTCAAGATAGTATGTATGATGGAAAGAGAGTCTGTTTCTTGAAATGAAAGAAAATCTAGGCTGCCTGGTATCAGGCACTAGAGATCCTAATTGTTCAGAGCTTCGTTATTTTCTTAACAATCCAGGCATCACACCCAGATACCTCTTGATCTGTGACTGTGAGAAGAGAAGATACGTGTTTGAAGAAACTAAACCAGACATAATTATTAATCATTTTCTAAAGCTGACTTTGGTCACCATGAGAAGAAAATCCCAAATCATTTCCTCTAATTTCCAGTGTGTTCCATGCTGTTTATCACATTCCTCTGGCCACCATTTTACTTAATCATGTTTAAACCTATGAATTTTACTCTTTCAGTGACATTTTGAATCCTCCATGGGATGTATTTATGCTATTAATTGTTGAAATAACTTTCAACAAAAATAATATGTGGGTTTGATTTGAAGTGTGGGTAATCTAGAATGTGAGTTTTAAAAGATGTAAATTCACTATGCTGCTTTGTCTAATTTCACTAGGTGTATTTGGGATTCGTTGTAGGCAAAATTGGAAGCAGAGGAATTTTATCTTCTATTTCCTTTGCTTTCTCTCCTCACCCTTTCCCTCTGTTGCCAGTGGTTTAGCTTCACTGTCAGGGGTAACTTCTGCCTTCTTCCTATCAAAAATCTGTCCTTCAGTAACATTACCTTAAATGCAATCACACAAAGCTTTAATAAACTGATAACTCTCAGTGGGCTTCTTTACCATATTTTCTGTTAATAGCTTATAATACCCTAAGCCAAAAGCAGTTATTTTCTAATTGGCAACGTATTTCTAGCTTCTTAAATAATATATGCTTTACGCTCCCATCTCAAACAGAAAGAGACATTTTTGGATTAAGAATTTGATTAGCTATTTTGGAGCTCTTTGTTAGGGATGATCTTAAGTTTAGCAAATGTGCCTGGTATTTTATACCTACAATCTTCCTGTTTCTAGTTTGCATTTAGAATATGTTTTATCCCTCAAGAAGTACTTGGTGTTTCCTACTTAAATCTAATGAAAATGCTGTACTGATGTCAATATTCAGAAAGCGCAGTTATCATTTCCCTGTGGTAGTTCAAGAAAATTTATATTAGATTTGTACGCTTCAAAATCGTAAGTCTATTTAAGCTTAAGCAAATTACATGCAAATATAGAAAATATCAGGTGTGTTTGTTACACTTGGATATGACCTTTGGGAAAATAAGATTGAAAGTGCTTGGCTATATTGTAGGACCAGTGGAGAAATCTGACAGACAGAAGATTGTGGGCACACACAGAGAAACTATAGTTTCTTTATGTGATTGTTCATATGAGAAAGTATATTTGTTCTCTGAAAGGGAATGGGAAAACCAAAGAAGGTTAACCCAATGAATGCACTAAAGACAAAGGGACAAGTGACATTATTTCACCTGATAATCTTACTAAATTGAGGAAGAGAAAATGAATAATGTTAAAAATGTTATGTCAGGAATATCACATGCAACTCTAGGTCAAAGTCTTTGAAATCAGCTTAATTTTCTGATATTTAACCTGAGGTGATTCATGTCATTGTTGCATTTGTGGCTGTGAATGCTTCATTTTCTTATATGACTTAACATTATGGTAAACGATGGTTATTTCACTGTGACAGACACCTGAAAAGATGTGATCCTGTACCTCTGAGTCACATGCAGTGTTGTAAACCTATGTTACCTCTGAAAAAGTTGTTTCCAAAAAAAGGGAGGAAAGAAGTTGCATTGTTTGGCTAGAGGGGCTAAATCGCTTCTAATATTATATAGTTTGGGAGATGCTAAGAAAGCTTACTCAATCTCAAAAACAGCTGTACTCTCATTAAAAATTACAATATGTCAAAGTTATTTCCTTATTTTATTACTTCTGTAGGTAGATTTCATTGTATGTGATCCATTAGTTCTCAGGTTTGGAGGATACCGCGGAGGTCAGCTATTAAGGGGTTGGGGCAGGTGCTAAAGTATTGGGATCATAAGGTTAAATCTGAATTCTAGAGGACTTGGCACTACCAGAGTGGTGAGCTAAGAGGTGAGTGAGACAATTATGTGGCCAGGGAAAACAAAACCAAAAGAAAAAAAAAAGAGGGGAATGGGGACTCCAAGTCATAAGAGAACTAAAATGTGACACAGGAAATCTAAATCTCATCAAATCTTTCTTAATATCAAAGACTCACTTTGAATGTAGTTGTTTTTCCCTTTTTTCTCCACAATTATTATTTAACTTGTGAAAAATCAACATGAACACATTTGTTTGGGAAAATATATTGTAACATCATTTTAGCCTAATTTTCCTGACCGTAGAAACATGGTTCTTTCTTTTAAATTTGTATTTCGAAGTGTTTATTTCCCTCAGAATGCTTGGACATAGAATCAAAGAGAATGGTTTTGAAAAGTAGCATAGCTATTTAGGAGCAATGTGATCTTGGGCAAGTGAGATCAGTGCACTGACCATTTTCTTATTTGTCAAAGAGTTAATAATCTTGATATTTGATGACATCTGTATCATCTGATTAAGTGCTGGTGTGTTGATGTTCAGTATTAGCTAGCATCACTATTAGTGACACAGCTATCTCACCACTGACACATTCTGTAAATATTTATTTCTGGAAATAAGGCTTTTGATCAGAATTAACACATACAAAAGAAATTTCACTATTGTACATTTTGAAATCAGAGACATTGGGCTATGTCCACCTTTCTTCCCCCCTCATATGGTACAAATGTATGCCAAGCTAATTTGATGTTAAATACTAAGTGAGATAAAACAGTTGTAGTCTAATTTTTTATGTCAAGAATTTTAAAGATTCTATATTTGAAAACTCATGTAGCTTTTTGTACAAACATTCTCATGAAATGAGCCTGATGGACATCTTGGATATGGACCCTTGTTAACTTTGGCAGAACTTTATGTGTAAAAAATAACCTAAAAAGTTGAATAGACCACTGATGGATGCTCTGGGAATTGTTATTTTCATTGTTGTCATTATTCAGAAACTTGATAAATAAAAATAACACTATTGAAAAAATAGTGTTACTTTTAATAACGCTAATGTAATTCATAGAACTGATTCACTATACTTCATGAATTTCTTGCATATCTTATGGCTAATGCTACTTTTCAATAACTTTGTTATAAGCTATTATTTAATGTTCTATAGTATGTATCTCAGTAAAGAAGGTTCTTATTTTTTCTGATTACTGCTATATCTTACATTGCTGCTTCTGCTCTCATTTTGCCTGTCTTTCTCTCCTTAGTCCATACCAATATGCAGATTTCACAAATCCAAAATTTCTCAGCATAACTGGGAAATATAGTTAAGGGAATATTGAATCACAGCTCAATGATCTGGGTATGGCAGTCAAAAGACATGAAAAAATGCAAGTGATGTTTGAATTTAGCGTGTTATGTTCAAATTATCTTCTTTTGACTTTAAGACTTTGAGACTCATTAAGAGACCATCATGGTTATAATGAAGTAGCCCATGATAGATCAGGGGAACTATGAGTCCTGTTCTTACCCCACTCATCAGCTGATAGTTTTATTGAGAAGCTTATTTTGAGACTGAAAGTATATTTTCCTTGTTAGGACACAGCTAACAATCAAAGTTTTCGTTTATCAGAATATAAGCAATAAATGTTGCAGATCTGGGTTATTATTGTTTCAAACATATCCTTCTTAAGATGTTTTTTGGGAACAGATTATTGGTTACCATAGTGGAAAAGCGTTGGAGGTTGAGTGAAATGTATAAAGGGGTAAATTGTGATGGATGGGAACTTGACTTTTGGCAATGATCATGGTGACACTGTATACAGCTGTTGAATTATGATGCTGTATACTTTAAACTTAGATAATGTTATAAACCAGTGCTACTGCACTAAAAATTTAGTTAAATGAAAGTAAATAAAGGTGATATTTTTGCTACTGCATTGTCATATTTTGAGATGATATCAGTTGATGTTTCAAAGTATTTTTGTTTGCTATAGTACCTTGTTTTCCCCAATTATTACATTACCTAATTTTACAGGTCACTTGCTCAAAAAATATTTGTTGAATGAATATATGTTCATAGAGCACTGAAAGTTTGAAGGGTTTATGTGTCCTTCATTATCTAATATAATAAAATAATCTGTCGATTGACTAACTTGATATAGTGGATAATTCATAGATTTCAGAATCAGAAGCATCCAGATTTAAATCTGGGTTTCTGTGTAGGTGAGGTGAAAAAAAATTCTCTCAGTCAACTTCCCCAAAGGAAATAAGAAAATATAGGATACACTCAATTGGAAAATTGAGGATAAATATAATTTTATAAAAGTATGAGTGAAGTTAGAGGATCTACAGGATGGTATGAAGCATTTGGGATTAATAACATTGGGGAACCATTGCTACACCTAGATCTGGAGGAGCAAGGGGAGTGAACAGCTAGTGTTGTGTTTGTAAGGGACAGCCATCTGTAACTGGCCAACAGGTAGAGGGGTGCAGCTAGATCATAGTCAGGTCAAAGGTGAGACCAGGTAATAAATCTCCTGATCTCATAATTCTCACTCTCCTATTTCCTGCTAGTGTCTCTGACTGTTCAAACACACCCAGAACCCAGTGATCTAATGCATTCAGATCAGTCTCTGAAGAAGAAAGTGGAGTGCATAAGGAGAATAATCTTTCTGTGTGTGTGTGTGTGTGTGTGTGTGTGTGAGAGAGAGAGAGAGAGAGAGAGAGAGAGAGAGAGAGATTCATCATAAGTAAAGTTCTTGCTACCTAACAAACCAGAAAACTATATAATTTATTGTCTACATTGCAATGTTTTTGAGAATTAAAGGGTATACTATTACTAATAACTATACTGGAATAGCAGGCATAGAATAGAACTGTACTAGGCAAATTAGGGTTTAGTGTCACCTTATGAACAGAACATAATAAGCCTAGGTACATGTGAATTTCCATCCCTTTATTGCTTTTCTCAGATTCTTTACTTTTATAATAGAATGATGTGAATATTTTTATAAACAAATTTGCATTATTTTAATAAAGCAATCTAGACGTATCCCCCATGGCACACTTTACGAAGGTGGTAATTATTATTAATCCCTTGTTAAAATCTGCCAGAAGAATGTCAAGGATTTAGGTTATTCTTTAAACCTAAGACCTGACTATCTTGCTCAGTAGTCTCCCTCTGCTTAGAAACCTTATTTGAACACTGAAGACATTAGAAGCAACAGATAATCTGTTACTCTATTAATGGAATGTAGCTACTATGCACATGGAAATTTGGTAAAAATTTTTTTGTCTTCTCTAATCATGCCCTTTTATTGTATTAGACCTTAAAACCAATTATTGCATATGTGGATTACTTTGATTTGGAAGCAGCTGTGATTAATACTTTTAGACTGGCTAAATATTGGTGATTGTCCAGGAGTGGTTTTTAATATCTTTATATGTAACCTGAATAAGAAAAGGGAAAATAACATTCAGGGAATTAAGGACATCAGAAAACATTTTAGCATATTCTAAAAAAGTTCAAAGACAAAAATAATTTTAGTTAAGCCAAGAAATCTCAATATGATCAAATCTATTGACTGAAATTTTTGACCACATGCTTGGGAAATAAATACATTGGTTATTTCTACTTAGCAGTTCTTCAGCTTTTATATTTATGTTCTTACTGTCTGTTTATGACAACCCTGTCAACATCAGTAACCTAATGCTTTCCTTTGAGGTTTCTGGAAATCATGGGTAGCCTGGGTTTGAATCCATCTCCAGTGGTTTTGCTCCTGACCTGCAAATTTTCTTGAAATTTGCCCAGCATGGATGAGTCTCTAAGTTCATAGGCTCTTACTTTCTTCTTTTGCTGTTCATGCAACTTTGAATAAGCAAACATTTCATTGGTAAGCAACTATTCAACCTATTCTGTGCAGTCGATAAAGTCATATTCTCTAGAGTTAAAATGCCCTGATCATCATACATTATATGAAATTGTTCAACTGGAGCAGATATAACAATGTTGTAGAGGCAGGATTTTGTATTCCTTAATTGATGGCCATGCTTTTAGAAAGCCTCCTAAATCAATGTTGGTCACAGTTCCAACTAAGGCTCGAGTCTTCCTAAAGGTACAGATTACAGGTCTCACCAATTTTTTATAATACGCTTAGGCAGTGGTTTATAGGTTTGGTGAGTTTTTTTCCTGGAAATCTCAAGGAATTTACAAAATTTGACAGTGGTGAACATTTTTTAAAAAGTCAGTTGTAATTATATATATATATATATATAAACAAACATCTGATAGATATATATATATATATATAAAGAATTTTGCAACCAAATATGTTTTTTTAATTGGAAAGCGGAAATTGAAAAATGTTATCCAACATAGATATTATACAAAGGGAAGGCAAAAATTAATAAACAAGTTGGTTAACTATTTGTTCACCAAGTGCTTTCTAAGTCTTATTATGCAGCAGTTCTTCTAGACATAAGGATTACAATGATGAGTAAGATGTAAATGTTCTCTAATCTGGTGTTCTCTAATCTCTAAACTACATTTTCACTAGGATTTACAGGAAAGAAACAACTACAAACCAAAAGATAAACCATCAGAGGCTAACAAGCGCTATGTGGCGATTACTATGTTATGGAATGAAGGAGTACTTCCCCACTAGACTAAGGAAGGTCTTTTGAAGGAGGTGACTTTCAAGCCTAGGTCTGAGTAATAAAGGATAACAGCCAAACAACCATTTGGGGAAATGCAATTTCAGTCAGAACAAATGGCAAGTGCACAGTCCCTGGGTTGAGAACCAGTCTGGCAAATTCCAGGTACTGGAAGCTGAAGGAAGCTGGTGTTGGCAAGGAGGGAGGCCCTTTAGGGACGTTTAAAAGTACTTGTTGGCTTTATAAGCCAGGATAAATAGTTTATATTTTATTCTAAATGCTATGCGTAGGGTATAATTGAAGGGTTATTACATAAAGGAGTGATATGAACTAATGAACATATTTGAAAGAAACTCTGGCTATTGGGTGGATAACTAGTCATAAGGAAGCAAGAATGGAAACCTGGAGAGCATTGAAAAGCTTTGCACCACTGGTGAGAGATGGAGGTGGGTTCCATTAGCATGCTGGTAACAGAGGGAGAGAAGTAAGAAGAATGAAGGATATTCTTACAGATTTGACTTTAGAATATAGTCTTCATGAATATAATAGTCACTGACTAGCATCAGATGTTTGTTTCTTAAAATTAACAGAATAAGATTTTCTTCCAAGAGTCCAAGAGGGAATTATATGTATCTTTGCTATACTTCCTTTCCCTTCTTTAATTTTTGTTTTGTTTTGTTTTGCCTCCAGAATAGTACTACTTAACTTGTCTCATATAATGCAGTGGGAAAATTCCCCCATAGTTGCCTCTGAATCTGCTCATATTAACAGTGTTTTGCACTGGTCTAAGTCCTGTGTGTGTATATAGATTTTCATGCTGTTGGAAAAGAATGATAATTTTCCATACTAGGTTGAAAGAAGGACAAGTATGACAGAAAGAGATTCTGTGGACAGTTGATCTGTAGGATGAAATGACCCTGTCTGAATGAATTCGATAAGAAAATCTGGACTTTGAACAAACCAACCTTGAACAAAACACAGTCTGTAAGTGATGTGAGGGATAAATTACTGAAGCTCCTTACTAGCAAGCTAAGGTTTCAGACAGGTTCAGTTCTGACAACTTGATTAAATATTTAGAGGGTGCCTTAAGGAAAAGAGGGGGATAAAAGAGACCAGTGAGAAAAAATATATAGAAAAGTTTCTAGTGGAAATGGAGCTTAAGCAGAACAAAAGCAAGAAGAGAGAAGAGTTCCATTTTCCATCTCTTCAAATCAGGTTTCTCCAGTACCAAAAGCAGCCAACCAAACAGAAGCTCAGTCTCTGGCAATGCTCAATACTGTGGTAGGGAAAAAAAAAGAACAAATAAACAACAACAAAAAAAAAACCACAAAAAAACACTGACTTTAAAGTCAGTCAGACCCTGAGTTAGGAATGATATTCTGTTTTTTAGGTGAATCCTTGAACAGGATGCAGTCACTGGAGATGTATAGTGCCCTTGGTAAAAATTTAATGAATTGGCACAGTGTTTGAAATCCCATATTTTTACCTCAATGTCGTTGGCATTTTTTAAACTTTGGTTTCCTTATCTGTAAAAAAAAAAAAAAAAACTAGTACATATCACAGATCATTGTCCAATACATTGTCGCTACTACACATACTATTATTGGGATTTTTACTGTTTAAAAGGTTAACCCAAAGAGGGAATCAATACATATTACTTTCTTTCCTTCAACTCTTCTATTTCATTGCTCTTCCTCTGTTACAGAAAACCTCTCTGTGCTACCCAATATTCAAGTTTTAGTCTTTCAGTTTGCATAAATGAATATATGCTCATTGTAAACTACTTTTTCCTAAGATAAATTTGTGATTTCTTCTATTCTATTTGACTTTCTTTTTGCTGTCAAAAGTGTTCTAGTTTGGAAAACAAATTGTGTGGTCATCCACTTATGATTCTTGGTTGTATGGTCACTCAACTTATGATTTCTGAATGATTACTCATATAATCATTTGTGATTAGAAATAGGTGTCTTTGGAAATCTTAGTGTTTATAAAGAAAGGCTCAAGTCAATATTACATTTATTTAATTTTTTTTATTGAGGTAACATTGGTTTATAATACTGTTTATGATTTAGGGAGATAATTCACACCTCTTCAGAAGTATGTTACCACACCCATCACTAAAGCACCTGTAATAGTTCACCATAGACAATTGGGTTGCCTCCCTCCATTGTTACCCTCCCTGACCCTCCCCCAGTTCTGCAGTAATATTTCTAGTGTTTGTTTTGGTTAATTTTATCTGTTCCTTTGTTTTGTTTTTCTGTATACCCTACATATGAGTAAAGTTATTCTGATTTATGTCACTTAGCATAATCCCCTACAGTTCCATCCATATTCTCACAAGTGGCAAGATTTCATCTATTTTAATAGGTGAGTAGTATTCTACTATCTTTCTAATGTACTTATCTTTCATTTCCATAGTTTGGCTTGTAAATAGTGCTGCAATGAATGGAGTGCATATGTCTCTACAAATTAGCATTCCTGCATTTTTTTGACAAATACCAAGGAGTGAAATTGTTAAATCATATGGTTTATCTATTTTTAATATTTTGAGAAACCACCATATTATTTTCAATCGAGGATGGACCAGTCTACAGTCCCATCAACAGTATATAAGGATTTCTTTTTCTTTATATCCTCATCAATAATTGTGTCTGTTTTCATTTATTTTTATATGGCAGTATCCCTGGAGGGAGATGGAATCTCATTGTGACTTTGATGTATATTTCCAGGTGATAAGTGATGCTGAATATTTTTTCATGTACTTCTTGGCCATCTGTATATCTTCTTTGGAAAAGTGTCTAGGTTTTTAATGCTTTTTTGATGGGGTTATTTGTTTATTTTTTGTTGAGTTGTTTGAATCCTTTGTAGATTTGGGATAATAGCTCCTTCTGAACATACGATGTGCAACCATTTTCTCCCATTTGAGAGGGTGTCTTTATTTTAATGATGGTCTCTGACTATGCAGAAGTTTTTTACCTTAATGTAGTCCCATTTGTTAATTTTTTGTTTTGGTTTTCTTTGTCAACAGAGTCAAGTCCCAAAACATAGTACTGAAGCCAGTGTTGTAAGATGTTTTGCCTATGTTTTTTTTTTTCTATGTGTTTTATGGCTTCAGGTCTTACCTCCAAGTCTTTTATCTATTTTTGTGTATGGTATGATATATTGTCTACTTTCATTCCTCTGCATGTGGCTGACCAGTTTTCCCAGTACCATTTGTTGAAGAGACTTTCTGTTCTCCACTGTGTAGTCTTGGTTCACTTGTTGTATATTAACTGCCCATGTAAGTGTAGGTTTACTTTTGGGCTCTCAATTCTATTCTGTTGGTTTATCAAATTTATGTTTATAATCTTCTGAATTTTCTGAAAAAAAGCAGGGTCTTATTTACCAAATACACAGTGTCTTATATACACAAAAAGAGCAATTTTTTATTTATGGGACACTCATGATGACTAATCATTCTGGTGTAAACCAGATGCACTCCTGTGCTCCTACTGTTAGAAAACATTCATGGCTCCCCTCTCTTCCAAACCCAGGAGGAGGGCTGTCTCTAATTCAGGTGGTGGTGTGTGAATGTAGGAGAAGTTTGAATTTTCCCCTGCTTTTGTGTCATGTGAGCTTATCAAAGGACCACAACATCCTTTGAAAAAAATGTGCTTTCTGCACTCCATTAGAAGATACAGTAGGGTGGTTCTTGGGGAACCACTGGCAAACATTTTTTTGGGATGGTGATTTTATTTCTCAACTTGTCCATAGAGTAGAGATAAAGCTCTTTGAAAAATTTAGTTAAGACCTAACCCTACTACTATGCCACATTGGAGAAACTATAAAACTCTTAAGTCCTGAACATTTCGTTTTTGCTTAAGTTGGTTATAATAATATTTATCTATTTTCTTCAAAGGGTAATATTTGATTCATGTTTCAATTGATTATTTTCTGCCAGGAAAGGAGAATCGGATTTCATAATGTTATAATTAACAAATGTTAGTCAGTTTTAACGTTCATCTCACTTCTTTACCTATACAGCCATTCCCTACCACATGCAGCTAGAAATTCATATGAACAGTCACAAAAAATAGTGTCGGTCTTCAGGTAGCTTACTAACTTCTGAGAGATATACGTGGAAAAAATGTAGAAATTAAGGATATAGTAAAATAGGTGCTAAAGTTAAAGATGAAAGTTTTAGAATAATATTTGCATTGCTGTTGATTATTCTACCCACCTAGCAATGAAAAACCTTGAATACATTATTTCTTTAAAGCCAAATATTATATGATTAGACTTTTAAAAGTGTTGGGTATAATTTTGAATGTCTGGCAGAACTAGGATTTCAACTTTTATTAAAACTTTCTTTTAGAAAAACCATGAAATATTCATTGCTAATATTAAACAAAATTTCCTTTTATATTAAATCTGGAATTATAACAGGAAAATTTTAATTTTTATAGCAGTAGGTAGATTATCCTGTAAAAATAATAACTGCAATTTAAGGACTTGATGGGTGCTAGGTCTGTGATGTGTATTATCTCATGTAAATCCTCCCAATCACTTTAAGAGGTGTTATCTGTGTCATGGAAGATGAGACTGAGGTTAGTAACTTGATCAAAGTCATAGTTAGTTATTGACAGAGACAGTTTTCATTTACATTATAGAATGTAATTTGTTTACCAGGATTATTATTATCACTGTTTCTTTTCTTTCTAGATGTCATCAATATTTTGTGGATGCCACAATTTACTGCTGTCCTAAATTCTTGTTGAGCACTATTTTATCATTAATTATCTGATTGTCATCATAATACTTTACTATAATGCTATTTCTAGAACTCTTACTTCGTAATTTCTCAAAGAATAAGTAGATGTGAGGCAACTTTGGCTTTACTTGTTATGGAATTTTGGATATCTCTTGGTCCTGATCTTCTAGCTTGACTTCTAATACCCAAAATACTTGGTGACACTGTAAGCCAGTAACAGGAACTAATAGCACTCAAAGCTTTCTGTAAAGAAAAAAAAAAAAAAAAAAAAACCCTTATATGTGTTGAGATTTTGATCCTTGGGAATCACCCAACTTTGCTGATCTCTCTTGTGATATATTTTTTTTAAGATTTATTTATTTATGTATGCAAGCTGGGATATATACCAGAGGCATGGGGTGGTTGAGAGGGTTCACCAAAGACAGAGTGGGGAGCAGAACAGGCAGGTAGAGGGAAACACACTGCTGAGGGGAGCAGTGGGCGAAGCAGGAGAGGTCTGCTGTGCCATGTGGGAATCTCCCCAGCCAGGCTTCGAACTCGCTTCGTTGCTGCCAACAGCCCCACAGTGCAGCGCCCAACTGCTGCGCCACCTGAGAGGGGAGGCCCCTCTTGTGATATTTTAAAATAAACATTAGACATCAATCTTAACTATTTGCTCCAATTAGTGTTCACGAACTTTGCTTTGTGAACATTTGGCAGGAGTGTACTCCTTAACACTGAGGAGAAAAATGACATACATCTAGTATTTGGAAGCATAATCTAAAGCAACTGATAAAATCAGGGAGTTTCACAGAAATTTTGTTCTATGTTAACAGTTCCTGCAAGTAGTATATTCTAATTCATTGTACATTCTTATTTGATATAAATATATTTAAAAAATAATTTTACATAATACTGATGTTTCAGGAAGATATGCCACTTTGTCCTGGGGTTTGAACTTTTTTTTTAATATATATTTTTATTGTTATTTATGTCTTTTACATTTTGTATTCCCCTTGGGTAGCCCACCACCAATTCACCCGTGATCCATCTCTGTGGTCCCTTGTGTTCTTTTCTACTCCATTTTGTGCCCTTATCCTCCCCTCCCCCCACCCGCAGAGTGTCTCTGTCCAATTTGGTTTCCTTATAGTCCTGTTGTAAGTGAAAACATTCGATATTTTTCTTTTTCTTTCTGGCTTATTTCACTGAGTATGATCCCCTCTAATTCCATCCATGTCGCTGCAAATTGCATGTGTTTATCTTTTTAGCATGTTAGTTCCCGTTTTCCAGGGATGTACATACTCTAGTTTGAAGATCATGAATCTGAAGAGTGTTCTGGAGTAAGATCCTGTTAGATGACTAAGCCACTCTTTCATTTATTCATTCAACAAATATTTTTCAGTGTCCACTCTGAATAGTGAATGGTATTCTATTCCCATGAGTATATTCTAGTAATATCCTATAACAATATTCTCACAACATTCCATATTCCAAACCCATCTTATAGCCATAAGTCTATATATTAAGATTCTTGCTTTCATGGATCTTGCATTCAAGGTGAGGAATCAAGAAATAGCTAAGCCCCAAAAAGTTGTGTATTGGCCACTTCTATGATGAAAACAAAGGAGGATATTGTGAGAGTGAGTAAGTGGGAAATTCTTTAATCATGTTTGCCAAGTCTCTCTGGGGATGTGACATTTTAAATTGACACTGAAAGATAGAAGAAATCAGTTACACAAATAAATGTTGCAATAATTTCCAGGCTTATAATTGCAAGATAGTGCAAATATTCTAGAGTGGAATGAATTTAACTTGTTCTTTTATCAGAAAGAAGGCAAGTTTCATACACAGAAAAAGAAAGTTGAATGATGGGGCAACTGATAAAAGCAGGGTTTCATAGAATTTGACCTGGAATCTCTTAGGTTAATGTAATTTGTCCACAAACACACAGCTAATTAGTCATGCTCGCTAGTTCTGAACCCAGTGCAGGCTGTCTGCATTGCATCATAATGTTTAACTTTCAGGTAAATTTATTAGAATATCCTGCTTAAACCCTTGGCCTAAAGAAGGTATTTTATTATTATTTTTTTAATGTATATGTTTTTATTGTTATTTGTCTTTTACATTTTGTACTCCCTTTGGGTAACCCACCACCAGTTCACCCATGATCCATCTCTGTGGTCTCTTGTGTTCTTTTCTACACTATTTTGTGCCCTTACCTTCCCCTCCCTCCGCCGTCCCCCTCTCCCCCGCTGAGTGTCTCTCTCCTATTTCGGTTCCTTATAGTCCTGCTATAAGTGAAACCATTCAATAGTTTTCTCTTTCTTTCTGGCTTATTTCACTGAGTATGATCCCCTCTAATTCCATCCATGTCGCTGCAAATTGCATGTGTTTATCTTCTTTGAATGCTGAACAGTATTCCATTGTGTATATGTACCACATCTTCTTGATCCAATCATCTATTTTTGGACATCTGGGTTGCTTCCATACCTTTGCTATTGTGAACAGTGCCGCAATGAACATACGGGTGCATGTATCCTTTCGGATTAGTGTTTTTGTGTCCTTTGGGTAGATTCCCAAAAGTGGTATTGCTGGGTCATATGGAAGTTCCATTTTTAGCAATTTGAGGAACCGCCATACAGCTTTAAGGACGGCATTTTAAAGCTGTGTCTCTACTGGCAGTAAGATAAAGTTGATTGATTCAGTAATTTAATGATTAAAATAATAACATTTGGAGGTAAGAACAGATGTAATAATTGCTTGATCCATTATATGAAATGCATATACTAATTGTGGTTCTTTTTTATTTTTATTTTATTTAGATCTAGTTTTGGGGATGTCTTATAGAAAGGGCTAGATTTTGTCATGGATTCTAATTTACACTTGAAAATATGTCCCTACTTCTTTTTAATTATCTTCTTTTTACCACAAGCTGTGTTCAGACTTATGTAAATACTACATGACTATTACAAGTAGAGAATATGTAGATTTTTACTTGAAGATTTAAAAACTAATACTTGTTTATTAGAAAAGCTGGTCACTATTTATCTCTGATTTTCCTTTTATAAAATCCCACCTGGTAAAATGTTCTTTGTAGTGTCAATGTTTTATCTTAGGAAGTACCAGCAACATTATTATTCCCTAAAAGAATAACAGAGGGAATTAACTTGGCAACAATTCTCATGTAACAAAAGTAATCTTGAACAGAAATGACAGTTTTGTGAGCCACAGTGCTAGGGACTATTACCAAAGCATTTTAATATTATTCCTGTAAGAATTCGCAACATTTAAGAAAAATAGTTGCTAGGGAATATCTCAACAATACTTTGTTACTGTTTCAAAGGAATTTTGATAGAGTTTTGACAATGGGAAAATATAAGTTAAAATACTAAATGTGTCTTTTTCTGCTTGGGCCACTTTGCTTGGCAATAGACATGGTATTAAAAGATTTTTTTATATTTTACTCTTATTGTAATGCAATGAATAGCTTGGATCCACAACATCATAGGAGATTTCTTAATCTTCATGTTGCACCTTGCTCTTCATGGTGATTTGTGTCTGGCATTGTCTTATGGATAGAAAAGGAAGATCTGTTCACTGTGTTGAAGATATAAAAGAAATTAATTACACTGCCTGTGGTTACTATCTGCACAGAATCAAATTACTTGGTTTAGAAGATATTTCATCTGTTAAAAATCCAGTGTGGTCCAGAGATACCGCGACTCAACCAAATAAATGGTGAAACCGCAAGATAAATTTACTTTTCATTACTCTGCCTATGAAAGGCAGGACAGCATGTGTCCAGAAAGCTCTCCAGTGAGGCTCTTGAGAAACTGTCATCCTTTCTTTTCCAAATTGAATTGTAAACTCTTCCTATTTAGAATTGTGTATGAGTGGTTTGAATGTTATTGAGCAAGCATAATGTGGTGGAATAGGGTTACATGTTGCCTAAGGAGGGGGTTTCTATGACTTATAATTATCTTTTGTATCAGTGTTTGACAGGTAACAAATGGAATTCCTTTTCTAAAATTAAATCCAGCTTCATTTCTGTCTTTCAACTATAACGGATGAAACATTATTTGCCTCTTGGACAGTTCCTGTACTCTATCACCTTTCATTACTTTTATAAGTTCTGTCATAAATGCTTTAGCTCTTTGGCCTTGGCTTCTAACTGCCTATTATGGAGATAAGTGTCTGGATTTGATAATATAAAATCCTCAAGTGTTGCTTTACCTGCAATTAAAAAGTACTTTAGAAGTAGCATTAAGGGACAATATTGTCTTTCATTTCTCTGCTGTATTTGCCTCTTTGAATGGTTTTGATTCTTTATGACCATGAAAGAGCATTTGGGACAGCTCCCTTTTCTAGCTTCAGCACTCAACACCTGTCTCCTGGACATTTTTAGCTGGATGTCCCACAGCATCTTATGCAATGAGAATGTTGTTGCTATGATGTTTTCTCTGTTACAGAGGTTGGCAAATTATGTTCTTTAGGACAGATCTTGTCCACCATCTGTTTTTGCATGGTCTGTGAGGTTAGAATAGTGTTTATATCTTTATTTATATATTTTTTATTTATTAAATTTATGCATATTCTCACATCATTGTTATTTTTTGTGCAGTACTTGATTTCTCCCCTCAGGTGTAGTCCCGGTAGATCTCCCCCAACCAGAGCACCTGTAGCACTCAGCACTACAGTCCTGAGCTCTTCCCTACCCTGTTTTGAGCCCTCTCCCTATCCTCCCACTGCTGTATACCTCAGATCTATGGTCAGCTTGCTAGTTTTGTCTTTTTCCTGACCCTTTGTTTGATTTCTCTATATTCCTCATATAAATGAAATCATACAATATTTATCTTTTTACGTCTTCCCTTCCAGCTCCTTTCATGTTGCCACAAATGGCATGAGTTTATCTTTTTGATCGCTGAGTAGTATTCCATTTTGGATATATGCCACATCTTCTTGATCTAGAATACTGCTTGTATCTTTAACCGATCAAAAGAAAATGAAAGAAGTAAGTTCACAAACTTGAAAATCAGAAAAATTCAAGTTTCTGTGTCCCTTAAAAATGTTTTATTGGAATACAGCATACTTACTTGTTTACATACTGCCAATAAGTGTTTTCATGTTACAGTAGCAGAATTGATGAAGGCACTCTGAATCTCAAATGGTTAAAATAGTCTAAGCTGTCTGACCCTTTACAGAAAAGGTTTCCTGTCTCCTGTTCTATTTAAAGGAGAGAGTTTACCACTCTCTCAGTTCTTAATCTACCAATGTCAACTCTGAATTATATCCTGAGCTTTGCTCCTATCCATGTACATATCCCATTGATATACGTAAGCACCATCTGCAGAGCAGACTTCTCTACTCTCACTCCCACAACTTTAGTGCCAGCTCCTTACCATTGTTGCCTGGACAACATAATTCTTTGCTGCCCCAGTTTCTGTCCAGTAAAATTAATATTCTGTTTACTAGTATCAATGCTATCAGGGGAAGATTAATACACTAGACCATCTCATTGCCTATTAAAGATGTGATTGGAATTCTGCTTCCCACAGAATCAAATCCCAACTCTGCAGAGTTTTAACAAATCCCTTCATTCATTGGCCTTGATTTCTTCTCCAGTTTTAGCTCCTTTGACTGCCTGTCCTTTTTAGCTCCTCGCCCCTTGCATTTCTAATTCCCCCAGCACAGTACATCTTATTGTCTCCCTAATATGTTGGTGCCTTTCAGGACTCTCTGCCTTTGCCATGCAGCTGCCTTTTTCTTTACTGCCCTTTTACTACTTTATAAATAGCAAACTTGATTTAGGTTTTTGAGATTCAACTTAAATGTCACATTGGAGAATCCTCTCCTAGAGCCTTCAGGTAAAGTTAATTGTTCTCTGCCTCTGAACACTTACTTCCCATGTCATCATCTGTGTAGAAATCAGAGCTCTTTCTCACTTTTGTAACCTTAAAACTTAGCATTTGTCATAAAGATATGTAATGCTTGTTGTCTGAATGAATACATGCTTATATAATTTTAGAGAGAGACTTCCGTTTAATTCCACAAAGCTAAACTTCTAAAATAATACCAATCAAGTCTGTTCACTCTGTCTGGTCTGGAATGAAATGCTGAGTCTTTGTGAGTGATTACCCCAAAATCTTTGACAGACATCTCTAAATGCTATAGTCTTTCTTCATTACTTAATTTTGTGGTTGCCAAACTTGTAAAGTTATTTGTGACTTTGATGTAAGAAAGCAGCTCTTTTTATTAAAAATTTTGCTTTTGTTTTATGTTGACCTACTGTTTATTTATTTAGATTATTTCTGCAGGCAATAGGTAAATGTCCAATTTCTGTTTTCAAGAAGAGCAGATTATGTATAAATAGTATGTGGCAATGTTTCAGTTATTCAAAACTGGCCATTCATTTGGAGAATTAGCTAAGCTCCTGATATCCTGTCATTTCCCCTAGTGCTGTCCTTGGATTCACATTACTGCCTGTTAGCATCTATAAGCCTGGACATGCGCTTACTGAGCTATTTTGCTTGTGCCCTGCAAAGATTGGTTGGATGGGAAAGAATATAAAACCGTCTAAAAGAAGATTTTAAGATTATCTATGAGTTTCATTCATCTATTATTTTCTTGGCTCCATTTAGTATGGATAATAATAGTGAGGCAAGCTTATGATTATATAGTACTCTATACTTATTTAAAGTGCTTTCACCTACATTATGCCTCCTGCAAGGATGGCATGGGTGGGATTGTTATAGTGATTTTTTTCAAGTGAAAGTGATGTTCAGAAAGATGAAATTACCTGCTAGAATTCTCATAGCTCATTAGAGATGTGACTGAGACTAAAACCTAGTTCCTGACCTTATGCAATTTTTCTGTCATTTCTTTTTCTTCATATAAAGCACATAGTGGTCATCAAACTATTGGCTTTTGGCTCTAAAGCTACCCTGGCGGGCCTCCCTGGTGGCACAGCGGTTAAGCGCTGCACTGTGGAGCTGTCGGCAGCGGTGATGCAAGTTCGACGCCCAGCCAGGGAGATTCCCACATGGTGCGGCAGACCTCTCCTGCCTCGCCCGCTGCTCCCCTCAGCAGTGTATTTCCGTCGCTCTGCCTGTGCTGCTCCCCACTCTGTCTCTGGTGAACCCTCTCACCTCCCCACACCTCTGGTCTGTACCCCAGCTTGTATGCAAAAATAAATAAATCTTAAAAAAATAAAAAATAGGGCCTCCCCGGTGGCGCAGCGGTTGAGCGCTGCGCTGTGGAGCTGTCGGCAGCAGCGATGCGAGTTCGACGCCCGGCCGGGGAGAATCCGACATGGTGCGGCAGACCTCTCCTGCCTCGCCCGCTGCTCCCCTCAGCAGTGTGTTTCTGATCTGCCTGTTCTGCTCCCCGCTCTGTCTCTGGTGAACTCTCTCGCCGCCCCACGCCTATGGCCTGTACCCCAACTTGTATGTATAAATAAAAAAAAAATTAAAAAAAAAGAAAGGAAAGTATTTAAAAAAATAAATAAATAAAAAAATAAAAAATAAATAAAGCTACCCTGGCATACTCTGATTTGGGGGACTGGAGCTAGGTCTCTGCAGGGTTCTCCTTTCCCGTTGGTTTCCTGTTAAGATCTTCCAATATTGAAACTGGATTTAGTGCGGGGTGAGAAGAAACATTTTCCTTCCATTTTTGCTAATTGTTCCTATCAGCATACCCCTAGCAACAGAAGTTGAATAAAAGCTTCTTTTCACATCCACAGAACCCTCCTCATCACACCCCTTCGAACCACCAGCACCACCAAGGCAGGGTCAGTGGTCCAAGCCCCAGTCCCTCCTATTGGTTTCTGGATTTTGATAATTACAGTTCTTCCCCCCTATTTCTCTAACCCTTGAGGTGGTAGCTCCTTCCTGTAATTATACCTGTTATTTCAGTGTTGCCTTTCTGTTTCTTTTTCGGTCCTTCGATTTTCATGAAACCAGTTCCCCATTCCATCTGCTGTCTATTGAACTACATGATTTGGTTTTAGTTTTCCAGCATATTTAGTATGATCAAAGATGGTATTTTGGCATTGATGTGCTGATGTCCTCACTTGTAGTATGTAGTGACACACAATTTAATTATCTGCAGTTGATAGAAATGATGCATTTCACTGAAGCAGATATAGACAAATGGGTGCTGAACTTGACTTGTATCACATAGATAATGGTTACAAAACTATGAGATGGGTGACTCTTTAAGACTGTACTAGGAATTTAAATGAAGAAAAAGAACAAAGTCACAACTTTAAACCCATGTTTCAAATCATTGTCAGAGAACTTCCACAGCAACCCTAAAAGATTCCCTTTTTTCTTGTTGCTTTAGAGTCAACCTTAATAAAAACAGACATAGAGTTATACTAGGTTCTCCATGCTTGGTATTCCTGTAATTTAATTTAGGGCAATTGCTGTGTAAGGAGATATCTGTTCTTTCCAAGATCCATTCCAAACACCTCATATTGCCTCTACACCCTTAAATAGAATTAAATCTCAGAATACTCCAGGTGAACAAGCATGAAATCTGACCCAGGATGAGAGAGCTTATATTTCAGAATAATTGCATGATTATGTTTATTTATATTGAATAGTTTACAAGAGTTTGAAACTACAAGAAGAAGCATAGCTGGACAAGACCAGATGTATTGATATGGTAAAACTTGATAGGAATTTCTGATTTAGTGTTTAGGTTTGTACACTTGGAAGTGATTCTACAATTTTGCCTGGAGAGTGACTGAAACTTTAACTTTTAATGGTGACCTATATTCAGTGAGATTGAAATTTTAGAACTACTGTCACATAATATTGAAGAAAGAATTAAAAGGCATATAAAAGGAGATGCTTTGCTGTAAATTATCCTGTATGACCTTCACAATCAACTCTTCTCACCCATTATCACAACCATCAACCACCATCTTGCATGCTATATTCCCAGAGAAAGCCCAGAGGACATGCCTTTAATTTAGGCATTGGGACTCTATTAACAAGGAGAATACCTCTGAGATCACTGTTTTTATAGGCGGATGATTATGGGAGATGCTAATTTTGAGATAGGCTCCCCCAAATTCTCTGGTAATATTGAATTCTAGAGGGGTAAGGTCCAAGTTGGAGTGCCTATAAAGTTGAGAGAATTAGTAGAAGGCTACAAGGACAGATTAACATTGAGTTTTTTTTCTGTATGTCTGGAATTTTCAGTTGTAGATCTTTTAGCAGCCTTACTAAAAGCTACTATGGACACCTTATTAAAATATCATTTAAACTGTAAGGACACAAAACTCTAGGCCTGGTGCCCAGACACCTGATATGTTACCACAGTGGAGGATGCTGGTCTATCACGAAGATTCCAGACTAAACTAGGTTGTAACCCAGAAGTTATGTTCTCCTGAAGCACTACCACAGGCATATGCTTAATCTTCCATCAAGTTTTCCCCAAAGGAACCTGCAACCACTAACTAGGGCCACTATGTGCTGGGGAGAGGGAAATACCCAGAATTTTTAACGGTTACTAAACATCATCTCTAATGCAATGCTAATTTACATGGACCCTCAAATCAACTGGAAACCACCAAGATGGGGACTTTGATGGTGATCAATAAGATGGAGATAAAGTAAGGTCAAGAAGCTAGGCACTTAGGATTCAAGATTTTAGGATGCACCCATAGCTTTATGCAAGTGCCAACCTGTATGAAGTCTCAATCTTAAAGTAACTAATGGAGCTTGAGTAAAGTTATCCCCTCGGTAGATTCCCAGAACCCTGTGATTTTTACCCTGGTGTCTGCACATGTAATTGTAACACACTTAAATGGAAACTGTCATGTTCTACACCTTCACCCCTGACTCATCAAGTGAAGGTTATTCTGTCAGGAAGGGCATGTATAAACTCCTGGAACTTTCCATCCCTGTCAGGATTGTTAACCCAAAGTAGTACTGCAGCCCGAGGAAAAGTGAAGATTAGTGCTACTAACAAAAACTTGAAATATGCAGGGGTGGTGATTTCCATTATATCCTCATTTAATTCCTTGGTAGGAACTTGAAAAAGATGGATAATCTTCGAGAATTATTGTGGTTTATTTTAAATGTAATCAAGCAATGATTCCACTTGCAGCTGAGGTTCCAGATGTGGTTTCTTTAGCGAAGCGAATCATCAACACAGCCTCTTGAACCGGGTGCAGTTATTGATTTTTAAAATGCTTTTGTTTCTACAAGAACTTGCAAAGATCACCAGCAGCTTTTACCTAACAGGCTCAACAGTATCTCTTTACAGTCTTTCTTTATGATTGTGTCAATACTCCTACTCTCTGCCTTAATTTAGTCCCCAAAGATTATGGTCCCACAAATCTTGCTTGGCTTACTTGGATTTGGGAGACAGCATGCACCATATTAGAGTATGCTGTGTCCCCATATTTATGGAGTAACTCAAAGCATAGCAAGAAAAGATTCTGCAGTAGAAACATCGCAATGTAAACTGCTTTTTTACTTGAAATTAATGACTCATCAGGTTCGGTAATACTTGATTTATTTAGAAACAGAGATGCTGTGCAACATCTGACAAAGCCTAATAGCAGAATCATAGTTATGATCCTGGCGTTTGGAGCAAAGCTATGTCTATGTCTGCAGATATGTTTTGGGAAAAAATTCCTGGAACATTATTAGTCTTGGTATGGTTGGAATGTCTCACTGGCCATAGGTCATGAAATGACTACAATTTAGCTGTCATCCTGAACTGGGTATTTGGTTAAATTTGTACAGCAACAATTTATCATTAATAGAAAAACATGCTTGAGGTAAGGCATTGAGATTAGAAGATCCAAAAGGCATAAACAAGTGCCTCGGACTTACTACAGATATTCTTACTTCATTACATCTCCTCCCTCAAAGCATAACTAACTCATGGTGGAATCATGACTAGTTGAGTGCTAAAAAGTACTCAACTTGTTTGAGATAAACAACTGATCCTCCTGAAATTGTCAGTGTGAATATGCTTGTGTTTCATGTGGATGTTCAACAAAGGGCATATAATAGAGAGCTGGCTCGGAAAAATCATGTGGACAAGGTGACCTGTGCTGTGATAGCAAGATTTCTTCTTTCCTCAACTTTGTTTATTCTTGCTCAGAGGGTCCACAGACTGAGGGGCCATGATTCTTGGGCTCAATAACATATGGTCCCCTTTACCAGACTAGTCTGACTACTGCCAATCCTGAGTGACTAACCTGACATAGGTCAATTCTGTGCCTTTATATGGCACCCTACCATTTGGGGAGGGGAAAGTCTCACCGGGGGGTAAGTTACTACCATAGACAGATATCTCATAATTATCTGAAACATAAATCTTAATATATTTTGGTGATTATTGATTCTATTATGTTAACTCTTACTCTTTAAGATAGAGCCCTGTATATGTGTCTTTGATTATCATTTCTCTTACTCTCTTGGTCTGTCTTGCTCTTTACTCCCCATCCAGTATTTCCTACATTTGAAAGGACCTCTTGGGCATTCTGGACATTGTATTTTTCTTCACCCTTTTGGTTCTAGCAGATTCAGCTTCTCTATTCTACAGAACTGAAATATTTCCAATGTTCACCTCAAATATCATCTCTTTTAATTGTTGATGGCACTTCATATGTATTTGAACCATAGTACTTCTCAGGCTGTAGCTTAAGAAAATAGTGTAAGTGCATGTCTGCCTCTACTAACTGTGTGTCCCTTGAGATGTTGGCAAGTCAATGACTATCTCCAATATATATTTAGTGAATGGATGGGATATATTCTTCCTTCCATTTTTTCTATTTGTAAAACTATCTTGAATGACAGTGTTTCAGGGGTCTGTAGTTCAATTTGAAAATGATAGCAAAGTAGTGTGACATGAAAGACAAACTGATCTTTGGGTCAAAGACCTAACCCTGGGATCTTAAGCTGTGTGACCTTGAGAAAGTCATTTAACCTCCCTGATCCTCAATTGCTTCTTTTCTAAAAAGGAGATTTCCTTTAACTTTATAATTCTACTGTTTCAAGATTTACTACAAAAGAGAAATAAATTAAAATATAGAAACAATTAACTTTAAAATTTTCCCTTTTTATTCTTTATTTTTATACAGTTAAGAGTAATTGCTTCAATATTGCAGATAAAAGCCTTTTTTCCTTCTTCTGAAGATGATCAATGTTTGAAACCTTGCTTGGATAGAAAACATAAATCTTTAAATAATTTAATGTGCATTCATATATATGAATATGCAAATTTTATATTGGATTAATTTGAAATTGAAAATATTTATAACTTGTTATTACAAAAGATTCATCCTATATTTTGAATCACATAGTGACAAAGAACCAAATCATAGACTATAAAAAATTCTTAATTGTTTTTGCACTCAGAAAAATCATCAGATATGAGGAAATTGAGGCCTATTAGTTCATTCTGTTAGCTGATGTGAAGGGAGAGATGTATGCCCTTTGCTTTGTGTAGTTGTTTTAAAGTTTGCCTTTGGGCCAAAGTAAGCACCAAGAGATATGTGCGGCTAGAATGTATGTTTTCATACTCCCGCCTCATAAAATTGCTTTTACAAAATTGCACTTCCTGAATTGATATAATGTCATCAGCAAACCAGAAGGAATGCTACAGGAAAATTAAGATTATTACTGATGGATTGTCAGTAAGAACATCTTCGCTATTCTTTGTATATGTCTACTCAACATAGTGTTCACAGACAATTGGTACTGCCATCACCCAAGAGTTTTTTAGAAATTCAGAATCACAGGCATCACTTCCAGACATACTGAGTCAGAATCTGCCTTTCAATCAGCTCCCCAGATGATCCATCTGCACACTGTAAGTGTGAAACATTCTAGACACCATCGCCCAGTTATGATGAGATTCCTCGTAAAATTATTTTATCACAAAATGTGTACATATAATCAAAAATAAGATCCGTGCTTTTCTAAAACAGAAGATTTTTTTTGTTATAGCTGTTTTTTTAATTTTACTTTTATTTTTTTTAAATAATTTTTTTTGCATTTTTTTATTGTTATTTGTGTCTTTTACATTGTGTATTCCCCTTGGGTAACCCATCACTGATTCACCCATGACCCATCACCATCGTCCCTTGTGCTCTTTTCTACCCCATTTTGAGCCCTTATTCTCCCCCTTCCTCACTGAGTGTCTCTCTGTGGTTTGATTCCCCTATATTCCTGTTATAATTGAAACCATTGGATATTTTTCTCTTTCTTTCTGGCTAATTTCGCTAAGCATGATCCCTTCTAGTTCCATCCATGTTGCTGCAAATGGCATGTGTTTATCTATTTTTAATGCTGAATAGTATTCCACTGTGTATATGTACCACATCTTCTTGATCTAATCATCTGTTTTTGGGCATCTGGGTTGTTTCCATACCTTTGCTATTGTAAATAGTGCTGCAATGAACATATCCTTTTGGATATGTATCCTTTTGGATTAGTGTTTTTGTGTCCTTTGGGTAGATTCCCAAAAATGGTATTGCTGGGTCGTATGGAAGCTCCATTTTTAGCAGTTTGAGGAACTGCCATTCAGCTTTCCATACTGGTTGGGCCAATTTGCATTCCCACCAGCGGTGTAGAAGAGTTCCTTCGTTGCCAGGATTTGTTGTTGCCTGTTTTTTTAATGTGCGCCATTCTCACTGGTGTGAGGTGGTATCTCATTGTGGTTTTGATTTGCATTTCCCTGATTGTAAGTGATGTTGAACATTTTTTCATCTTTGGTATATTGATTTTGTGGTTGATCTTGGCTGTGTTGAATGCGTTGAGTAGTCTATGGTAGGTCCTTTGGAAGTACCTTTCTTATTCTTCTGTTTGTTCATTTGCATGTCATCTGCATTTTCCCACTGCCCCCATACTTTCAAGTAAAAAAAAAAAAAACATGTTGCAGGCCATTCTCATATGATATCTTATTGTGATTTTGCTATGCATTTCTCTTACAATAAGTGATGTTGAACACTTTTTTCATGTGTTTGGAGGCCATTTAAATGTCTTATTTAGAAAAGTGTTTATTTAGCTTTTCTGTTCACTTTTTAGTTGTGCTGTATCTTATGAAAAGACTTGCACATTCCTACATTCACAGTAGCAATGTCCACAATTGCCAAGTTACAAAGCCAACCTAAATGCCCAATGACAGATCACTAGATAAAGAAATTGTGGAATATATGCTCAATGGGACACAACTCAGCTATTAAGAAAGATAAAATAGTGCCTTTTGGGACAAAATGGATGGATCTTGAGTTGATTATGCTCAGTGAAATAAGTCAAAAGTAAAAGAGATGGATGATTTCACTCATCTGTGGAATATAAATAAACAAAAAAACATATACTAGCAAAGCACAATTTTTAGATTTTGTGAAAATTATGCTGGTTTACAGAGAAAACAGTGGGAAGGGGGAGGAAGGCAGTGGAAGGCCGGGGAGAGGGCACTGGCAGTGAGGTTTGGTGGAGGGTGTGTGAAGCATAGAAGCATATAGGGGATTAAAAATATAATCCTGAAGTTGTACAGACATGAAAACAACTGACAAGTTAATACAAAAGATTGTTACTGGTTGTTTCAAATCCTTTGCCCAAAGAAGTGAAATATCAACAAAGCAAAAAACAAAATAAACAGGTTAAATACTTCTAGGATCTGTTATATGATCTGAGCATTGCAAACCTAGACCCTCCCTCTTGCCATGTCCCCTCAGAGCATCATAATTAATGTTCAGTGTGAAGATCCTCAGGTACTCTGGGGGTTATAGTTATCAGAGAAGTATTAATTATACTCAGCACATTCTACTGTACTTACTGAGCCAGAAACATGAACTAAAGTGTTTTATAAAGATTTTAAACAAGAGGAGAAAACCCAAAAGATTTCTGACTAAATCAGAACATTCCCTTCAATTAAAACATCCTATATCATGAGAACACTGGTGAATATCAGTATTTAAGTCTTTTATAGGCAAATTATTTTACTACTCCTTTTTTTTTTTTTAACTAGCTACAATGATTTTCTAGGAATTAAAAGTCATTTACTTCAAACGTGTACTGATAAAACAGGTAGCAGGTAAGTTCTGAGCTGTCAGGCTGTATATCTTTACCAGCATGCAGTCACATAGTTGAACTTACTGCCTCAGGAGGCCATTGAAGCAACTATGGTGACTGAATAATTTTATGACCAGCAAAAAGGCTCACACGTTGTACATGCTAAGATAGGGGTAATCAAATCTTACGCTTCAGGGCATAAATTAATCACTGCAGGGGTCAGAAAAGAATCTCCTCTGCCCTATGAGCAGAATTGAATAATTAGGCAGTGACTATATTGATATTTTTTTAATGCCTTCTTAAGGATCAGCATTGGTTTTAAGAAAAATTCCAAGACTTCGTGGGGGTGTTTGAGCTCTTGATTAGAAGAGGAGGGATGCTGAAGTTGAGCAGTTTATTCTGGCAGACAAACAGGTTGGGCAGCTTCCTGCTACCACACTGTTCAACCTGATTTTCATTAAAAGCTAAAAGTGCCTGCTGTTAAAATGTCTCCAGGCAGCTGGGGCAAATGGGCCTCCTTGTCTATCTGGAAATCTTGTGGATTTTCATCTTTTAATCAAGTCTCCTTACAAGGGGGGAGACCCGCTTACTAATGTGTAAAGTTCATTCTCTTTCTTCTACAATTCACATTTTACATTTAAAAAGGCACATTTCCTTAGGACTGGGGAATTAAACCTTGAGTTCTTTTTAGTAAGACAAGCTCAAGGGGAAACCTGTTAGGCAAATGGCATTGAAGGCCAAGTGTGATCAACGCCAAACACATAAATCATTTCAGGTTGGCCTACATGGTCATTGAGGAAGCATGTCAAACGTGCCTTTGCGATAATGCAAGGATCCTGCGTTCTATAGAAAGTTGACTTTATTTCCTACATCCTTCTGCTATAACTCCATATTCATCAGTTTTAAATTTAGATAAAGTAAAATAAATTTCACATTATATCCCAGGAGTGTTCAAGTAAAAGGAAAACAAAGAAGGAATTCATTTTTAAATAATAGCTGCATACGAGTGACCTGCATACTCAGTACTCCTAGAGAGGAGAACAAAACTTGATTGACATACTTATTTATCCCAGCCGTTTGTATGTTTGTTTTTCTTTTATTTGTCTCTGTTTTCAGTTTGAAGTCAATCAAATATTATTGTGAGGCTCGTCCAGCAGTGGGTTAGGCATATTTACTCATTGTGAAAATGGTAGGATTTTTCATCAAAATGGTAGGGTTTAATGTATCCTTCCTGTGATCCTAGTACTGAGGCAGCATGGAAATTGATATGAATGCAGCAGCTTTTTCCTTTAGAAGCTCATAATCATAACCATATACCCACCCAAATATGGTTAAGTCATCTTACAAGCAGTATCAGCAAGGCCTATGCTTACATGTTCAGAAGAAAGAAGGTCAGTGTGGTCTGGTGTGATTAATGGTGGGGGGAAGCACATGCACCCTTTGTAGTGGAAGGATATTGTTTATGGGAATAGGAATGTGTGTGTTGGGGAGAGAGGCAAGCAAATGGTGGGCATGCAAATTGTTGCAGAATGAGCAAAACTTGACTTCAAGAAAAAGTTGGGCGTGAACTGGGAATGTACAGAGGGTAGTATTAGTGATAGGAAATGGCCTTAGGCAGATGGCAGCCTGACCCTTGAGGAACCTGAATACCAAGCTATGTAATATCCAAAGATTAGGTAACCATTGTTTGCTTGTTTGTTTATTTATTAAGAAGTCAGTTAACATGTTAGAAGTTTATTCTGGCAAGAATATGGAATGGAGCGGAGAAAGGTTAAGGTCAGGAATACTTGTTTGAATGTCATCCAACTGTGATACAATTTTGCTTAAATTATCAGTCATTCACTTTCTCATTCACAACCAGAAATTCCACTTGACTGTAGTTTTAGGTTTTTATTTTCCTTCAGAAGCTTGAGGTCGTTTTTTGACAAAAGAGAAATGAAAGGTGGGATTTGATTTACTGTTACTAATATGATTTACTGGGACTAACATGACTATAGCCCTGGTATTGCTTATTTAGTATAAGATTCAAGTATTTCTATGTTAAGACTGACAGTGAACATAATTAAATATGTGTCCCTTAAATCAATGTTGAATTCAGTATGCTTAATATCAGGATCAATTCTCGATCTTCTTCCTGCACCACCCCCAAGCCCTAGTAAAATATCCAACTTTTTTACAAGGCTGTTTTCCTGAATTAAGTATACATTAAATATCTAGCTAGTAAATCTTTGTGTCATCAACTCTCATAATCTCACCAGATTTCATTTTGCTATGTTTTTGTGACACTCTAAGATAGCAAAATAAATCAACTGCTCAGAAAAATGAGCAGTTTAAACTCCTTATGAAAGTCAGTTAATATTGATGGAGTGCCCACTGAATGAAGAATTCTTCCCTCTGTACCTTGGGAAGATACAAGGAATTAATGATGACTAGCTTGCCATTGGTAAGATTGGAATTAAAGGAAATGCTAAAATGACCCTTGAATCGTGACAGACCGGAATTGAAAATTTACTCTGTTTAGACACTTCACAAACATTTACTTCCTCTCTCACCCATATGGATTATACTATTAACCTCCCTAATTTCGGTCACACCATTAGTCAATGGTGGAGTCAGGATCTGACTTCATGACTCTTTAACATTTGAGTCAGGTTTCTTTTCAGGCCACTATAATTAATTATGAAAAGACAAAAGCACCTAAGTTAGTGGGTTTTTTTTCTAATTTCAAATAAAATGATAAGGGAAGGTTATATCGTTTTGAAATGGGAAGTAACACAGATTAGGTCAGAGTCTTCAGGAGAACCTTCCAGGTCAGGAAAATACCAGGCTTATAATGAAAATACAATAGACTACAGGCGTGGGACAGGAATAGTCACTTGACATGTGAACGAAGAGAGATGTGCCCCCAAAATAGCACATTATTAAGACTTGAAATCCTGATTAGAAAATTTAGGGCTGGGCACTTGTCATGTGATGTTGAGATGGCAATACCATGTGGTGCTGCGCACTAGTGGGGGTTTCATACCCTGAAGACAACAATAGAAGGGCAGGCAGCAGGAGGGGAGAAGGAGCTGGCATTTCTAGGTGTTGAAAAAACAAAACAAAACAAAACCTCACATTATTCTTCAAAGTTTTAATGTTAATAGTAGTAAAATTATAGTAAAGCCATGTGAGCATCACTGAATTTCAGTTTCCTCTTTTCCATAACACATGTTCCCCCTTAGTCCCCAAAACACATCAGAAGCCTTTTCATGTTATTTACTCTTCAAGATGTCCCTGAATATAGCTTTGATTCAGAATTCTTTGTATAAAGTGTTAAGAAGTTATGTTAGCCAACATAGTTTTTTCTAAATACTGGACTCTAGGATTATGATTAATGGATCCAGAAAAAAAATAAATAAAAGCACCAGCATTATTTCATAGTCTCATACAAAGGCCAGTTTAAAAACAACTTAGAGAAAAGATCACAAGGGACTATGGTGACAGTTCACGGGTGAATTGGGGGTGGGTAACCCTACAGGGAATACACAAAAACGTGAAAGATATAAATTAAAAAAAAATATATATATATATATAAACAATAAAAATGCATATTGTTTTATTTTTCACTGAAAAAAAAAACAACTTAGAAAATTTATTATTAAATTTATAATTAAGGATAGCAGATTTTGATTCAATTTATTATATCATATAGCAATAGCTCAAAAGAATGCCTGTATATCACAGAAGAGTAAATATCAAAAACAAAGGAATTCTAAAAGTATGAACAGTGTGTTTCTATGTTTTATCTTTTAGCTGTTCTAAATTGCTCAGTTTTGGGAATTAAAGGAGTATTATTAAAGGAGTGTATATATATTATATATATATTATATATATATAAATATATATATTTATATATATATTAAAGGAGTGTATATATATATATATACACACACACACACATATATATATATATGTGTGTGTGTGTGTGTATATATGTATATATATGTGATTTAGGCTGATTATGGTGACAGGTATTGCTGATAAAATAGTTGGCTATTCAGCTAGTATGCACTAATACAAGCATATCTAAATGCTGAAAATACTAGTCAGTCAATAGCTACTAGCTTGAGCCATTGGAGTGGCCTTCCCCCAGCCAACTCCCACCCCCACTCTGCTTCTGTGCTGGTCACTGGCCTTCCCCCAGGACAAGTCCTCATCTCCCTAAGGTCTAGAAAGATCGACTAGTACAACAGGTGGCTCTAGAACACTGCCTCGAGCCCTAGCACTTCTCCTTCCTTTATTTTGTAGAGTTGTTAACCATTTTGGTTTTTTTTTTTTAAACATTTATTTATTTAGTAGAAGAACTGAGTGTAGGCCAGAGGTACAGGAGGTGAGAGGATTCACCAGAGAGAAAGCGGGGAGCTGAGCAGGCAGATCTACTGAAAAACACTGCTGAGGGGAGCAGCGGGTGAGACAGGAGAGGTCTGCTGTGCCATGTGTGGATTGGCTCTCTGGCCTGGGTGGAACTCAGGCCTTAGCGGTGATTGGCACTGAGACTTAACCCCTCGGCCACCAGGGAAGCCTGGTAAACATTTTGAATCGTACTCCAAGAAATAACATGTCAAAGTTATTGGCTGAATGTGATTGAAAATGAGCGAAGCATCTTCTCTTATTCAAGTTGTCCCGATCCCACATCTTTCTGCTTGTACTGTCCTTCCAAAAGGAGCATAAAAGCATGATTTTGGGCATGATGTATTCTTTCTTTTGAATTAAGGATGCCTCCAGATGCTAATGTCTTATCTTATGGCCCTGATTTTTGGAAACAAATATCAAAATTACAGAAGTAGATGGCTAGTGGGTTGCTAAAGAAACACGTGGGCTTAAAAATGGAAGATTTATAAATAGTGCTGCTATGACCAGGGATGGAGGTTTCCTTTTTAATTAATTAATGTTTTTTATATTTTGGAGGTAGATAGCTAGGAGTGGAATTGCTGGGTCGTATGGCAGATCCACTTTTAATCTTTTGAAAAATTGCCACACAGCTTTCCACAAAAACTGGACCAGTTCACATTTCTACCAACAGTGTAAGAGAGTTTCTTTTTCTCCATACATTTGCCAACACTTGTAGTGATACCTAATTGGGAGAGTTCTAATATTACTACCATTAAAATAATAAGTTATTTTTTTTTTAACTGGAAGATTTAGATTTTTTTTTCCCTTTAGAGTGGTTAGTTCTTGTATGATAAAAATCTCTAACAAATTGACTGTCTGGTATTCAGTGAGTCAAACTCTGAAAAGAAGTGTTTAAGATTCAATTGAAATAGTGTATAAACTTTTCAAAATATTTTGGGTGTATCAGGTAAGACTTCTAAAGCACCATTGCTGAATTAATCAGAAATTTGAATTATTAGCTAGTAATTACTCTCTTACTTCCCTTTCTGACTTTTGGATTATTCACTTGAAGGTCCAGAATGCAATGAGCCTTTGATTTGGGGGCCACAATGCATTAAAGGAGTCCGCTTGAATACCAGTCATATTCCTAGCTAGGAGGTGCTGGCGTCCTTCTTGTACATATGTTAAACTTAGTTTTGTTCTCACATGTGAATATGATTTAATGATACACACATCTTGATTTATAGCATCCAGGTCTTATTTAAAATGGCTTTGAGAGGGCCTCCCTGGTGACCTAGGGGTTAAGTCTCAGTGCTATCACCACTATGGCCTGAGTTCGATCCCTGGCCAGGGAGCTAACTCACATGGCACAGCAGACTTCTGTCTCACCCGCTGCTCCCCTCAGCAATGTGTTTCAGCAGATCTGCCTGTTCTGCTCCCCACTCTGTCCCTGGTGAATCCTCTCACTCCCCTTCCCCCTCACCTCTGGCCTATCCAGTTCTTAAGTGCATACATAAATAAAAATAAATCTTTAAAAAAATTTTAAAAATGGCTTGGGAATAGTAGATTCTAGGTTGTCCTAATATTAATCCATAAAATTGAAAATTGGATCATGTATGTGTATACATGCATGTGTGTTTACTTACACACACAAACATTAATTTTTCTATCTACTCACATACACATATACACTTATATATTCATTTTGGATTGATAGTTCAAGGTTTAAAAAGTCTTAACTATTAGCAATAAATTGATGTATTCCTAGTGTATTATTTCTTTAGGTGCTGTAACATCCCTATGATACGGCAATGTTCTTCTCTTGCATTTCTCCTTGAAGTGTATTTGCCCTCTCTCAAAGTAGAGTATTTATGCTGTCACACTTAATGTGAAAAAGGGAACTTTTTTGCACATATTATATGTAAAGTAGGCTTGAACTCAGCTTTTGATTAAAATGTAGTTGTATGGCCTTCTAGCTCAGCTTTAATTGCATTTAAAATTCCTTTCTGCACCTGTGCTGAAGATAGCAAACCAATATTAATAAAATAGGCTTAGAGCAGTGCAGCATCTGAGCAATAGAATCTTGACAAAAGTTATTTACCTAACTAGAGTTTCATTTCAAAGTTAGCATGTCTCTGTACTACTTGAATAAAGCACTCAGCTGAAAACTGTTAGACATTTTAACCCAATTTAATTTATTCCCTGAAAATTTAATCCCCTGCTGAAAAGAGTAGTTGCAAATTTTCTGGAGTCACAATCCACTGAAGTGAAAAATGTTTAATGACATCATAGGTACTGAGCTTCAAGAGTTTAGTTAAAAATCTTCTTCAAAATGTAAAACAGGGGGCAAGAGTTAATAGGATATTTTATATAGTTATATTTCAATCCTATTTCAAATCTTTCTAAAGTCACTTGCATCTCTAACATTAAAGCTGTCTGAAATGAGTTACTTAGCCATCTCCAGGGAGTAGGGAAAAAACACTTAAATTTTAAGCTATAAAAGCAAATCTCTTGTGAGCTTTGACATTTAAGTGGCTCACTCAGTCATTTTACATTTTATAAAACTCTCTTTGTAATCATATCAGCCAAACAAAGCAAATATAAGGCCTGGCCATCCCAGCATTCCAGTGAACTGCAGCAGAAATAAGCCCACAGGCTCAGCTGAGAAAGCTTTGGCACCCACGTAAGAGCGACCCAAACTTGGTTTCATACAGTAAAGTGTACAGCAGAAGTCTATTTATCTGTTTTTGAAATATTTTTGGTCTAATGGCCAGAGAATAAGGATAAAAATAGGGGAGGAGCAAAAATAAAATTCAAATTGACTTTGTTTTTGGCACACTAGACAGCATTTTGGTCCTCTTTATAGTCTCCTAAAATCTAATTATTCATCTGGCAGGTACACCTCCATAGTACTACTGGATAGTTCTCTTAAAATATGCAAATCACAGATTTCCGATTTAGTAGGAGATAATGACCGCTTTATAGCCTGTCAGGTCATGCCCTGTTTGGCCTAGTTACAGAGATATTGCTTCTCGGTTCAGTGCTGGGAGAGCTGATGATGGCTCCAGGCCCATGAAGGTGTCGTTGACATAATAGAAAGTAAGGGTTTCTCTGGAACTCTAATGGGATGCTCTGTAAGGAATAGATAAAAAATGTCATGGCTTGGATAGTATGGCCCTGATGGGGACAGAGAGAGGTATTTCTCCTGCATCATTAACAAAAGAAGGAAAGAAAACAAATACAAAAATCTATGATTTGAATCAGATTTCATTGTAAAGTCATAATTTCACAGTCTAAAACTCGAATCATTAGTGAAAATCATATTATGTTTGCAGTATTACCACTTCAAAGAGATAACAGTGTTCTGGTTGCCAGAATGACTTGGAAAGTCACTATTTAGGCAATTCCAATGGACAAGGGCTTCTGCTTTAAGAGCTGGGAAGCGAGCCCGTGGCCCAGCTCCAGAGTCCACACTCTTACCGCCATGCCAAGCTAGCTAAAATATGCAATTTTTTCTATCAAAAAAACTGCAATTCCATAATGAATTTAAATTATGCAAATAAGATTGTTTCAAATAAGTTAACTATGTGGCTCAATATAATCATCTTGTTGAGTAAAAATAAAACAGAGCAAGTATTATTAATATCTATCATATACTGAGAAGAAACATTCACATTCATTGTCTCTGATTCACAAAGTCATGGTGGGCAAGCATATTAATATCTTTAATTTAGAAGGTGAAAATTGCAGTTGAGGTGCTTATGGCTTTGAAATTAATCGTCCTTTGGCCATGAAGCACCTCTGGATCTATTGTTTGAGTGTCACTTTACCTGAGCACATGATGTAGAATGAACAATGAAGTCTACCAGTAAACTGTTTGTGGGTGGGAGGGGATGCTTTGGTTACACTTGAAATTGAAGTTATACATCCAGGGCTGAAGCATGATAGCTCTACTTGGTCAGGGTCAATTATTGGTTCATGCCCATTTAAGAATTGAATACCACATATAATCTGGCTGAATAGCAGCAGATAGTACAAAACCCCTTCTTTTGTAGTGGCAGAACAATCCTGTTCTTTGGCATCAGAAACTGAGTATTGCTTCCTGGGTGTGTGTGATTCTAATAAGAAAGTCTCTGCTGGTGGACTGCAATTTCCTCTACTCTACCATTGGGCTTTTGGTATCTACATCCCCGGGAGGTTGTTAGAGGTTGATCCACTCACATAATGTGAAAATATATGATGAAATTAATAAACACAATGCAAATATTACTTTAAAAATCCTTCTGATTAAAACAAAAGAACATCAGCCTCAGAATGCTGTTTCGTGAATCCAAAAAATAGATTTTTTTCAAACATTAGTTTCATTTAAACAAAATGTGGAATGAAAGAGGCAAATGGCAAAATTTAATGAGTTTATTATCAAAAATAGCAAAACAATTATATATAATGTGAATTAATTACCTGTAAAATTATACTAAATAGTCTCAATGCCTCACGAGGCTATGTCTTAGCACAGCACAATAGCATTATTCCCTCTGGAAGTGCTCAAAGCATTGCTTTCTATGCTTTCAAATCAAGGAACACTCTTTCCCTGTGGTCAATATTTGTCAATCCAGACTTTAGAACTTTATTATAAAATAATTTTCTATGTGCCTTAGACAAACCCAAATTGAGGAGTATTTTACAAATTAACCTCTAATTTTTACATTTTATAAAAATGTAAAGAACAAGAAACAGCAAGAAAAATGTCTGAAAGGTTATGATAACTGAATGCAGTGCAGGACATTAGATTGGATTTTGAACAAGAAATATTAGTAAGTATAAAAGATATTTTTGGGACAGTTGATTGCATTTAATATTGATTATAGATTAAATGAGTGTGTCAAGGTTAAATTTCCTGATTTTAATAGCTATCTTATGACTACAGAGAATAGGAACTACTCCAAAACATCTTTAAGAGTAAATGGACATTTTTTATTTTAAAGATTTATTTATACAAGCTGGGGTACAGGCCAGAGGCGTGGGGCGGCAAGAGGGTTCACCAGAGACAGAGTGGGGAGCAGAACAGGCAGATCAGAAATACACTGCTGAGGGGAGCAGCGGGGGAGGCAGGAGAGGTCTGCCGCACCATGTCGGATTCTCCCCGGCTGGGCGTCGAACTCGCATCTCGTGCTGCAGACAGCTCCACAGCGCAGCGCTCAACAGCTGCGCCACCAGGGAGGCCCAGTAAATGAACATTTACTTTAAATTAGGGATTTTAACTTACTCTGAAAATGGCTCAGAAAAAACAAAACAAAACACTATACACACACATCTGTCTGTCTATCTATCTATCTATGCATATGTATGTATACATGAGAGAGCAATAAAGCAACATGTGATTAAATGGAATTAATTTCTGAATCTGGGTAAAGAGCATATATAAGTTTCTTGTAACTTTAAGTTGGAAATTATATTGAAATTTAAAAATTTGTAAATTACAGACCAAATACTATTTTTTGTGCAGATTTGATTTAATATGAATCATCTTTGCACTCTATCTAAGGAACCATTATTTAACAAGACTTTGCTCATAAATGCATTTCTTAATTGTTCAAAATTAACCTCCATTTTGAGAAAACATAAATACCACACCTTACCTTAATATTATGTCAGATGATTTGACAAAAAAATATTTTGAGAAAAAAGCAAGTTAATGATATATTTAGAATATACTGTTTTCTACTATACACAGCCTTGGTCTGACCCTCAGCATATATCCCATGTTCCGCTGACTTCCCTTTAGCGCTACCTGTTGAGAACTACTGGCATCTGAGGCTCGTCACAGGAGGGCCTCCAAAATAATAGGACTTTTATCCACTAGAGAGGAAAAAGTACTAATGTAAGTTATCCAGAGAGAAAAGACATACAGATGGATTTGAAAAGAATAAGATGGCTTTCCTGAGATAATTTTTGAAAATCAAAAAATTCGTAGTTAATTGACAAATGATTTCCAGTAGATTTATAGAAGAGAAATTCTGACAAACTTTTGTTTTAACTTATATAGCTTTCCTATAAAGTAAGTCTTCTGAACAATGAGACAAGATTTTGGAAATAAATATAAAACACTTTCTCCTTTAATGACTGAAAGATAATTCCTTCTATGTTATGATTTGCTAAGCTGAGAACGTGTGGCAATGGTTTCCTCATTTAATTCTCTCTCCCCTTGGAGAAGTCACTATTCAGATTTAAACCTTAAAAGGTTTGAGACTAGATAGGTTTGTATACATAGTGAACAAGGGACCCCAGGCTATCATTGCTATACACAAATTAGCGACTATGTTAGTGTTCACAAATAATGCCAGACTTGCAAAGAATTTCTTCCTTCCACAAATCAAGATCTTTTAGCAAAGATAAGCTAGTTTGAAGTTGATAATTCTGAATTCCAAGTCTTTGGTTCACCTGAAGGAGACGAAAAATGCCACCGATTAATAAAAGTATATTTTTTAAAGATTTATTTATTTATGCATACAAGAGCTGGGGTGTAGGTCAGAGGTGTGTGTGTGGGGTGTGTGTGTGAGAAGATTCACCAGAGCCAGAGTGGGGAGCAGAACAGGCAAATCTACTGAGATACACTGCTGAGGGGAGCAGTGAGACAGGAGAGGCCTGCTGCGCCATGTGGGAAGCTCCGTGGCCTGGCCGGGGATCGAACTCCTGCTGCAGTGGCCAGTGGCTGAAGATAGCTTCATAGTGAGACTTAACCCCTTGGACCACCAGGGAGGCCCTAGAAGTAAATTTTAAGACACTAGAAGCATGGAGTGGATGCTTGACTATGGTTTTAATTCTGCCTGTAGCCATTTTGGAAACTTTACATCAGTTGCTTCAGCTCTGTTAGACGCAGCTTCCTAAGTTTAACGTAATTTCCAAGGCCAAAGCTTCATACGTTTTGTGATTCTGATCTCAGCACTCATGGATTTTCCTGACACAGCCACAAAACAAGGAATGTCACAGTCATACTGTGCTTATTTACACTCTGTCAGAGTGTAAAGCCAAAAATGCCTTTGAGACTCGAATTTCTAATAACATTTTAATTTGTACTGTTAATGTACACTTTTACAGCTCAAATTTGAGTCTTTACAAACATATCCATAAAACAGATACTTTTTGGATTACTTCACACTTATAAAACTGTGCTGCATTTCCCAAGCAAATGGATATTTATGCAATGGTATCCACAGGCTTAACTGCCTTTCTTAAAGCAATTATTATTTGTCAATACAAACATGCACTTGAATTGAACAAAGAAGTTCCCCCCAAATTTTGACAGACTCTTGTCTGCTTTTAGAATTCCCCTCATATTTCTTTTCATTACTGTCTTATGGTCAAATTTCTGGAAATTCAAGAAAGAAAATCCAGAGGATGGCACTTTCTTGTCACCCAAGAGACCACACTCATTGTTTCACTAAGCTTTCCTAGCTCTCTAAACCATTCCTAAAACATTGCTACAAGTTTTCAGTTAAGCATAGAGGGAATTATCTTTCAATCTCTAAAAGAGAAAGTGCCTTATATTTATTTCCAAAGGGCATGAAGTTGGAAGAAAGTGGGCACATGAGAAACTTTCCAAACCTCCAAATACAGTTATGTTTGTATAAGCATTTTTTGTTCTGATTTACTTTATCCTTTTACATAAATGAAAATACATTTATTTGGAGATTTCTGACGTCACATTCCTGATTGACTGTAGTGGCCTGTAGCAGCCACTCACTTTTATTTCCCTAGAAAAGTATTACCTTGCTCTTGCATCACTTGCATGTTTGCAGAAGTACCAAAGCCTCCAGGAAGATTTACAATATAAACATATTTATCTATGCCAGAAAATGAGCTGTTTATATGCTTATGGGGAACTCATCTGCAAAAGATTTCTTGTCAAGTGGGCAGGCACACAGGCATGTATGAATATTTGTAGAGCACCTGCATGGAACCTGGTGTTTTGTAGAGTATAGTAAAAAAGAGTGACTAGGAGGGCCTCCCTGGTGGTGCAGGGTTAAGTCTCAGCTATCAAGGTATCACAGCCACTGCAGCACGAGTTCGATCCCTGGCCAGGGAGCTTCCCACATGGCACATCAGACCTCTCCTGTCTTGCCCACTGCTCCCCTCAACAGTGTAGCTCAGTAGATCCGCCTGTTCTGCTCCTCATTCTGTCTCTGGTGAATCCTCTCACCCTCTACACCTCTGGCCTACATCCCAGATCTTGTATGTATAAATAAATAAAATCTTAAAAAGAGAGAGAGAGAGAGAGAGAGAGAGAGAGAGAGAGAGAGAGAGAGAGAGAGAGAGACCAGGAGATAGCATTGGAGGTATCAGTTCAAGAAGCATATATAGATAGGTAAATGGATAGACAGGTGGATAAAGAAAGATAATAGTATTCTATTTATGAAGGGATATGTAGGGTCCTGTGAGAAGATAAACAATTCTTAAAGAAATAATTTTTAAACTAAGGTGGAGAATTAGCAGGAATTAGCTAAGCAAGTACGAATGGGTAAAGAATTCCAGGAAGGTGAAACTGCCCCATGCAAAGGGCCTGAAGCTGGAAGAAAGAGAGCACATGAAAATCTTTGATGTGCTCAGAACGTTGTGCCCAATGGGAATTCTAGCTGAGGGCTGAAAATGTACAGGCATGTTGTATTTATTTAGATTATCTTCCAAAAAATATAAACACCTTATCTCTGAACACACCCTCCGTCAGGAATTGAAGGCTCACAGCAGCCTCTTTAGTTGGTGATGACTTCTGTTCCTTGAGCAACAGCAGCTCCTTTCTGGTCTCTAGAGCTCACAGAAGAATTGACTCCCAGGGCCAGCATTTGTCCGCAATTTCCACAAAGTTTCCTGGTCCATCTTTTTTTCAAAGACTCTGGGACCCTTAGCCACCGATTGTTCAGACTTGAGCACCACAATAGACAGCTGTCACATGTCCTAGCTGCGCCCTCTAGTGGCAGCTGGAGTGTTACCCAGCTTTTTTGAAAAGGGTAATTTAACCACCTCTGATAGGTCAGAAATGAGTGTTGGGACATAGCAGAGGACCCAATTCTACCCTGACAGCCTGTCCTTCTTCCACATCTCCTATGATACCTTCTACCCATAGTGTTCACGGCAGCACTGACTACTAATGCTATGAGAACGTCCTTTTCAAGTACATTAAAGGTCAAGGGGACCTCAGAACTCTGACTACACATATAATTCCATCTAACCTGTCTATTGTTTCACAGAATCCTCAGTCAGGTCTGGGCTCTGTTTGCTCAATTTCCTTCATGATCTCTCTCCTTCTATGCCCTAGTCTTTGGTCGAACATCTTTCTTTGATTTAGTGAAACTGTTTACTTAATACCCTTGGTAGCAAAAAGAGCCAAGATTTATTCCCGGCCCCCCTTTTTGGATTCCTGTCACATCACTCACTTTTGTATCTGATTAACTTAAAGTGACAGTACCTACATCCCAAGACTTTTTTTTTTTTTTAAACTGTATTTCTCTCTCAGCATCTGACTCTTTGGTGTCAGATCCCACATGTCATGTTTTAAGAAACTAGGAATCAGAGAAAGAAAGAATGCAGAACCAAAGCAAAATCTACTTAAGACTCATGGGCAACAGTTGCATCTAGCTCCAAGGCTGGCAGTAACTGGCTAAGAGATCTGTTGGGGGGAGTAGGGATGCCAGGGCTAGGAAAGTTACAAGGAAGAAACAGAAGCTCAAAGAATGATGGTAACATTGTTTTATGGTCAAGGCTTTGGGAAAAAAAAGAAACAACAGACTGGTTTAAGAGCTTTCAAGAACATGTTTTCTCATGGATATACTGGCCTGAAACATTCCCTCAGTGTAGGAATATGTCTTTCCTGAGCTACACTTCAGAACTCTTGTGGGGCCTGGTGTTCTAGGTTGGATGTACTTTTGTCACATCTTGCTCTGACGAAGGCATGATCCAAAATTATTTATTTATTCAATCTCAGAAGTTCTAAAAAAACTCAAATCCAACATCACAAAGCTTTTTAGGAATAATATACATAAACATCTTGACAGGTATCACCTCTGGAGCGAGAGGTAAGATTGCAAGAGACCAGAGGTTGGTGGTACAGGCAAGCTTTTACTTTTTACTTCATCATCCTATAATGTTTGAATATTTTAATAAACTTATTTGAAAAACATTAGAATTGCATGAATAAATTTATTTTAAGAAATGGAGGCCATACTCTGTTTAATAACTGAGAAGTAACTCTTTTACTTATTAGTAGTAACTTAGTATAATTTCCTTTGAGCTTCCATATCCCCATCTGTAAGCTGGAAATAATATTAAAAATTTTTGAGTGTGTGTGTGTGTGTGTGTGTGTTGTTTGCATAAAATGCAATGTCCTATGCAAAATGCTGATCACAATGTCTGGGATATAGTGTGCATATAGTGTATATATTAGTTGATAGCAGTTAATAGTATGCAACATATATTCAACATAGCAAATCATAAAACTGTCAAAATAAAGTTGTAATCATAGAGCAAGGCCATTTTGTTGATTAGTTATTCACTGATGAGTGCTATTGCTTAAATAACATGTTGTTTAAAATTTTTGTTTGGCTGAAGTATTCACACAGTTGATGAAATAAATATAGGATTTTCAAAGTAATCTTGAGATTATTTATATTGAACAGTAATAGATCAACAGTAAAATGTGCAGGTTGATCGAAATTAAAAGGCATCTTATTGCTCTTTTATGAAAAGAGGCACACAAACATCTGGAGACACCTCTAGTTGGAGATAGTAAATGAGATAGTGAAATTTTCACATAAAATCACATAAGGCCAGCAGCATAATTAAAATGGCAGTGAAGTTGAGAAATGGTTTAATTTCCAAAAGTGGTGTCTTTTGACAATATTTTTAAAAGAAAACAATTATTGACTCCATGATTAGCTATTAGGGAAACCAAGGTGAAATATGACCTTCTTTGGATACAAAGAAGCTAGACCAAAATGTGACATCTCTTTTTGTACTTACACTGCCACCACCCAACAGAAGGTAGATTTTTCTCCTCATTCTCAGTTTATGGGTCCTTCCTTAGACCTGCTCCCTTCATGTCAGACTCAGGAGCAGTGAAATGAATCTACTCTTTGCACCCATCCTTGAATGCTCTCAAAAGAAGCCCATAATTTAAAGAGCATACATGTAATCTTGTTAAGAGTCTTTATGATGCTGTTTCTAAAACAATGAGACAAACAAAAGCATAAAATTTATGGAAATTATTTCCCTGGGCCAGTGAATCTTATTTTTGGGAATGGTCACCCTTGATATGGAAAATTATATTCAGTTAGGAAGCATATTTGTTGTTTTCATTGTTATAGAAAAAATTTCATTTGTAGAAAAAATGTTCATGATGCTTTAATTTTTGGAATTGGGTTAATTTGAAGTTGTTCAGTTTTTCTTTTGTAGTCATCTATATGCTGTCATCCTCACCATTTGTGTTATCATTCAAAGAATCTTGATGTGACTTAAAAAACATACCCTTGCTATATTTGTAAAATCAGTGGCAGAGGGTGTTCTGCATATAAGATTTTCTTTTTCAGTGATGTTGTTTATTCATTAAGTTTCAAAGTCTATTTTAATTTTGTGAGCATATTTATGTGTTTCAAAAATGAAAGTTATTAAGATGTAAGATAATGTAATGGAATATGAAAGCCAATGATTCCTGACTGAAATCTGGGAGTAGATATAGGAAGCTAGTTGCATTATCTCTTCACCACTATTGAAAGTAGTTTTAACAAGATCATTAGTATTGGATTTCAAAAGTCAGGGTCTTCTTCTTTTTTAATGCTTAATCTATTAAACTTCTACTTCGAGTTTGAATCTTTCCCATGTTGACTTTCTGACCATCCTCCTTGATTTCTAATTTTCATATGTATATACACATATATATATTTGCTATAAATATTTATTACACACACACATCATTGTTCACTTTTGTACAGTGTATGCTTGTATACTTTCTTTTTTCAGGTGTATTCCCCATAAAATTCCCACCACCAGTTCACTTGTGAACCATCACCATCATTTTCTTTCTAATAGCCTCTTTTGTCTCTACTCAGCCTAGCTCCTCTTTGGCCTGTCCTCAAAGCATTTCTTAGGCAATATCTGCAGTTTTCTTAATCACTATGCTCTAAATACAGAATATTATCTACTCATACTACAAAATCATCATTATTATCAGCCTCATTTCTCCAGGCCTCAAACTCAGGTTTTTAACTTTCTTTTGGATAGCATCAGAAAAAGGAAAAACTTTAACCACTAATTTATTTTCCAGTTAACTTGTTACTTCTCTATTCCTTACAGATGCAAGCAAACTCAGTAGTTCTCTCAGTTTTTTTTTTATTCCTGACTAGCCAATAAATCCTCAAGTTTAATTAATCCTACTCCTTAAATATCTCTTATATCCATTTATTTCTCTCTCTTTTTCCCTGCCACTGCCTTGGCTCAGGCTCATTTACTTTCCCAAATGAAAGATTGCAATTAGTTCTGTAACTAGTCATTCATTCTTCCTTTAAGGTCTCTGCCTAACAGTCCACCCTTAAATGTTCAGTCAGTGATTTTTCAAGAGCTCACATCACCTCATTAAAAACAATACTGAACAAAATTTAGTGATTTCCTCATTACCTGTAAGATTAAGTTTTGATGCCTTATCAGCACCTTTATAGCCATCCCAACTTGACCCCGCCCTACTTTCTTCAAGTTCTACTGGTTTCTTACAAGTTGGTCTTCTGTTTCTCCTCCCTGTCATTGCTCCCTAGGATCCAGCAGAAAGGAGCTATTTTCCATTCTCACATATGACATTTCTCTTCTCCGCACTTTTGCTTGTTATGTTCCTTATGCTTAGAGGAGCTCCTCTTGCAATTCTGTATCTGTTGAACTCCTAAACCTGTTTTGTATCCCAGATCTCAGGCTCATCTCTTCTGTTATCTTTAGCACTGACTGTGACTCCTAGAATGTTGTAAACTGTGTTATTCACATCACACTATATTGCTTAGTTATTCACGGATAAGAGATATTGTTTAAGTATCAGGTGGTTTGAAACTTTTGTAATTTTGCTTTAAGATTCTCCCACTGGACTGTGAACTTCTTGAGGGCAAGAACTGTCCCTTATTTATCTTTGTATCCCTATTATTTAACTCAGTAGCAGCAGAGGCTCACTATATAGTTATTGAATTAATAAAATAAGTTAGGGTTGTTTATACTTGAATAGGTATGGCGATTTTACTAAGGACCCTTTCTGATTTTTTATGACTAATCATCTCTTTCAGATATTGCATTTCTCCTCTCTTAATGTCAGGGAAAGGGGGAGGGAAGAAAGAAAGGAATATTCAAGACAGTGTTGATGACAATTGCAGCAGAAACCTGCTGTGATTCTGTCCCTAAACTCAGATATTTCAGAGAGCTTTCTGGACTGGGAGCACTTAAAACGTGTCACATCACACCATTGAAGTTACATACCTTTAATAGACTTGGTAGTTGAACAGCTTAATAGCTGAAATTATGGTCATCCTTGGTTAAACTGAGTAGTACCTGCCAATTGACTCAACCTGCTGATTTTTTAGTTTCACTGCAACACTTTCAAAAATGTATGCTTTCTTTTTAAATTGTTTGCTTTAGGTTTTCTAAAAGGGAGATTCTCTTATAAAATATTTCTGCTCTCAAATCCTACAGTAAATTCTTCATTTATGTAGACTATTACCCAATGGGATTCAGAAGTAAAAATATAATAAGAGGTAACAGTAACATCACCTCAGCTTTAGTGCTTTAAAAGGAATGCCCTTTTTTATTCTCTCATCAGCCTTGTGAAGGAAATGGGCTCCTATTCTCTAGAAAAGAATATTCTCCAGGGGAGCAAAACAGAAGTAAAAACGAGTAAAAAAAAAAAAAACTCGCCGACATCATACAGCTGTTAAAGATTACTACTTAGACTGGGATTCAATCTGATCCCAGAGTTCACACTCAGTCCTACAAGCTGTGGGAAGTATAATTTGGAACTAAATTTCTGTCCTACTTGAATATAAGGGGTTTGTTTGCTTGTCAGAATCTAGCATCCTTTTGAAGAGATTGGTTCTTCATCCTTGAAATCTTATCTCCCACTTCCACATTTATTTTCTTTCACTCACATATGCCACTGGTAAATTGCACTGTAAGTTCCTTTTCACTTCCTTCTTTGGGACAATTCCACGAGTGCTTCATGAGCCAGCGCACTGGAGCCATTTCATTCCAGTCCCTCAATGCGATCAACTTTCTTGATGCTGAGATACAAGTACCTAGCCTATACCAAATGCATGCCTGTGTTTATTCTTATAGACTACTCAAAGACTGGGAAATACTCTACATAATACCAGGCAAAAATCAGAGAATTGCATATGCATTTATTCCTTTTACGCTGAGGTATAAATATATAAATATAAATATATAGGTTGTGATAAGGACAATTCTTATGTAATTACATAAGTACAGATTTGGATGTTTGATTATCAGTTAGATTTCATTGAAACAAAACAAAGAAGGCACACACACAAACCTTCCATACCCAAGTACTACTCTTGTTAATTAATGTTGTTATAACTACTGTGTAGTATGGAAAAGAAGTATAGTTTGAAATTCACTTCTTTCAGTGAATTAGCAGAGGGATGTTTGTTCTTTCCATTAGTTTTGTCTTTATAACGATAAAACATTAATTATGGAACTACTAAGGATTAGACCTTTCATATTAGAGTGGTCCTGTAGAGGATGAGAGTCACTATCAAGTAGACAGGATAAGTGGGTAGTTTCATGCTTTTCCCTTAAGAAAAGACATACATTTCTTCCCATCATCACCCTCCACAAAGAATGTCTTCCTCTCCATTAGCTCTTTAAGGATTGGGATGGGAAACAAAAGGGGTAGGAAGCCCAAGGGACTTGGACACTGTAATCCATTATTACTGGGCCTTATCCCATTCCTAGGACTTCTTTCTTTTTTTTTTTCCTACCACTTTATTTATTTTTTTCTTTTTAAATTTTTATTCGTATCTTTTACATTATTGTGTATTCCCCATAGATTACCCACCACCAATTCACCCATGAACCATCACCATAGTCCCTTCTGCTTTTTTCTCCCCCATTTTGAGCCCTTTCCCTGCCCCTCTCTTACTGAATGCCTCTTTCTTATTTGATTCTCCTATATTCCTGTTATAAGTGAAACTATTCGATGTTTTTCTCTTTCTTTCTGGCTTATTTCGCTAAGCATGATCCCTGCTAGCTCCATCCATGTTGCTGCAAATTGCATGTGTTTCTCTTTTTTGAATGCTGAATAGTATTCCATTGTGTATATGTACCACATCTTCTTAATCCAATCGTCTATTTTTGGGCATCTGGGTTGTTTCCATATCTTAGCTATTGTGAACAATGCTGCAATAAACATATGGGTGCATGTATCTTTTTGGATTAATGTTTTTGTGTCCTTTGGGTAGATTCCCAGAAGTGGTATTACTGGGTCAGATGGAAGCTCCATTTTTAGCAGTTTGAGGAACCGCCATACAGCTTTCCATAGTGGTTGGACAAGTTTGCATTCCCATCAGCAGTGTAGGAGGGTTCCTTTTTCTCCACACCCTCGCCAACATTTGTTTCTCCCTGTTTTTTTAATACGTGCCATTCTTGCTGGTGTAAGGTGGCATCTCATTGTGGTTTTTATTTGCATTTCCCTGATTGTGAGGGATGTTGTACATTTTTTCATGTGCCTATTGGCCATTTGCTCTTCTTCTTTGGAGAATTGTCTTTTAAGTTCTTCTACCCATTTTTTTTACTGGATTTTTTGCTTTGTTTTTGTTGAGTTGTGTGAGTTCTTTGTAGATTTTTGTGATCAGTCCCTTGTCTGTTGTATGGAGTACAAAAATTTTTTCCCAGTCAGTAGGCTGTTTCTTTGTTTTGGTTAATGTAGGACTTGTTTTTTAATTGGTCAGTTTTTATCTCCCTTTCATTAACTTCTGTGCACAATGGCCTCTGGATCATTCTATGAAGGCACAATTGTTGCCTGAGCATTACCATGGAAGGAAATGGACCAGGCTAGCAGCCTGAAATTATTTACAGAATTTTTCTGTTAACTGCCCCAGTGCATCAGTCTTGCTCGGGTGCACTCAAGGGCATAAGCCCTGGATATTATCTCCTTTCTCTCAGGTGCAATGCATTTGCTAGGGGCTAAACTTGTAGGTTTTCTTAAGCTCAGCATTACTAGGAAGAGAACAACTTCCACTGTAATTTTTTCCCAGTGGGAATAGTCCCACAGGATTCACATGGTTGCAGTTGAACTGGGCAGAAAAGAAACTATTTACTAGATGATCGTGAAAAACTCATTGATCCTAAGGCTTTGGGAAGAGGAAAGGTTACAATATCCAAGCGGCTTAGTTCTAGTTTTGATTACCAAGGCCTCCTGCATTTATGTTTGTGGGAGAATGAACCCCAAGCAAGCTCCCAGTACTTGGCTGCGTGATCAAGGCAAAGGTACTCTCAGGCCTGACTTCCATATGTACCTTTTGATGGCCTCCTTTTCCTGTCTTCATATATCAGTTTGGAATTCTTAATAATAGCTGAATTTATTTGAACTCGCCTCATGTGCCAGCCACTGTTAGGACAGTTTTACATGTCTTAGGTAACTCAATTTTCACAGCAAACCTATAAGGTTAGCACTGTCATTGCCTTCATTACCAGAGACAGAGAACTGAGGCAGACAGATGTTAAATAACCAAGCCAAGGGCATGCAATTTGGTTGTCAGTGCTGAGAGTAGTTCTCGGAGAAGTTACTGCTAAAGTTTATGCACTTTCTCCCTAGAAATTGGGATATTCCTCCTAGCAGAAATGACAGACTAGGAGACAATCCTTCACTTAGGAGCAGTAATGAGTAATGAGTGTTGAGAACAGTTTAGAAGGAGAATTGAGGGTCCAAAGAGGTTACTGAGTGGTAGTAAGGCTTATTTCTAAGATAAGGCTCAGAAATGGTTCTGGCGGGGCCTGGCAATAGAAATTTCTTGTGAAACATGGCTTTGTAGCAGGCAACTGGGAACTCCCTTCAGCAGCCTTAGAACAGTCAGTCTACATTTAAAGAGTTGATCTGTATTGGCTGATTTGGTTCCTGTGTGGCTTTGAGCCTTCTGAATCAAAATCAGTAGTCACTGCTTTAATTTTAGACCATGAGGCCATTGTGGGTATACATTTATATCTTCTATATTTAGGCATAAATACAGGATTTGTGATCAGGACATAGCCTATGTAATTAGGCAAGGACAGATCAGATGTTTCACCCATCAACTGGGAATCTAATTCTTCCCAAAGAGAGAAGACTGGGTTCCTAGGAGAACAGTTTCTCCATCTTGAAGCAATCTCTGTCATTAACCATGTGGTTTCTACTTCTCTAGATTGATAATTATCTATAAAAAGTAGTTTACTAGGGGAACCTCCCTCCTGGCGCAGGGCTTAAAGTCTCAGCACTATCAAGGTATCACCAACCAGTGCAGTATGAATTTGATCCCCACCAGGGAGAGTCCCACAAGATGCAGCAGACCTCTCCTTTCTCGCCCACTGCTCCCCTCAGCCGTGTATTTCGGTAGATCCGCCTATTTTGCTTCCCTCTCTGTCTGTGGTGAATCCTCTCACCACCTGTACCTCTAGCCTACAGCCCAGTTCTTCTATGCAAAAATAAATTTAAAAAATTACGTCTTATGCAATATGTTTTTTCCATGCAATAGGTAATAATAAAGATGATACTTTATTTTGACCAGTTGAGATATACTAGAGACTCTTTGCAAAACTTAGGTTTTCTTATGACTGTATGTCAGAAGACATACTTCAGATAATCATATAGTTTTAATTTTTTTTCAAATAGGAAAATAACAATGATTATAAATTTTATTTCAAAAGTTTTGTAAGTTTGGTACTAAAATAGCTTCTTAGACTGGTGTTTGTATTCAATCAGCCTTACGCACATTAGATGGCTGTTTCCTCCTTAAAGTGAATTTTTATATGATTTTTCAGTCTTTTATATATGTATACCTCCTCTCTCCCATCATTATATAAAATTTAAAGTTGCATTTTGTCACATGTTCATAAATATTGGCCAGATGCTGAATGCACTTTAAGAACAGTGTCCTCATTTAATTCTGAGGCCCTGAAAAGGGTTTGGCTCTATGTGTGGGTGTGCTCAGATACAGAGATGTAAACACCATTTTTTTGTTCCATTTTCAGGTCACATGTGCCAACTTAACGAATGGTGGAAAATCAGAACTTCTAAAATCAGGAAGCAGCAAATCCACACTAAAGCACATATGGACAGAAAGCAGCAAAGACTTGTCTATCAGCCGACTCCTGTCACAGACTTTTCGTGGCAAAGAAAATGATACAGATCTAGACCTTCGATATGACACCCCAGAACCTTATTCTGAGCAAGACCTCTGGGATTGGCTGAGGAACTCCACAGACCCTCAAGAGCCTCGGCCCAGGGCCAAGCGAAGGCCTATTGTTAAGACGGGCAAGTTTAAGAAAATGTTTGGATGGGGTGATTTTCATTCCAACATCAAAACAGTGAAGCTAAACCTGTTGATAACTGGGAAAATTGTAGATCATGGCAATGGGACATTTAGTGTTTATTTCAGGCACAATTCCACTGGTCAAGGGAATGTATCGGTGAGCTTGGTACCCCCTACGAAAATAGTGGAATTCGACTTGGCACAACAAACCGTGATTGATGCCAAAGATTCCAAGTCCTTTAACTGTCGCATCGAGTATGAAAAGGTTGACAAGGCTACCAAGAACACACTCTGCAACTATGACCCTTCAAAAACCTGTTACCAGGAGCAGACCCAAAGTCACGTGTCCTGGCTCTGCTCCAAGCCCTTTAAGGTGATCTGTATTTACATTTCCTTTTATAGTACAGATTATAAACTAGTACAGAAAGTGTGCCCCGACTACAACTACCATAGTGACACACCTTACTTCCCCTCCGGATGAGGATGAATGTGGGGGGGAGACTGAAGCCTGAGGAATTAAAGGTCATATGACAGGGCTGTTACCTCAAGGAAGAAGGTCACATCTGTTGCCTGGAATGTGTCTACACTGCTGCTCTTGTCAACTGGCTGCAAATACGCTAGTGGAAAACATTCTGATGTAATTTCTGCCCAGTCAGCTTCATCTCTCAGTATAGCTGCAAATCACCACAGGTTTTAAAGCCACACTTGAAGACATGCTCTCATACTTAGATGCACACGAACACACATTCATACACATTTCAGCTTGTACCTGTCATGATTCCTGTCAGGAGGCTTTCATTGTCTGACTCATAATGGTTCAGGATAAACTGTCATCAAGCAAAAGGATTAACTAAACAGAGAATGGTTTCTAACACTTGATGCTATGAAAATCTCTTTTAAAGTCTTGAATACATGCTAATCAATAATCCCCACTCATGCATTCCTACTGCTTGGAGTAGCTGTACTGGTAAATACTACTGTAGGAGTATATGCTTGTTAAAATGGAAAACAATGTGTCTTTAGAGCTCAGTATTCTTTACTTTATGAACACAACAAAGTGTAACTTTTCCCCAGCATACAGTAGGCACATTCAAGGTGATACAAGATGGCTCTCTCTTTTTTTTTTTTTTTTCTATGGAGGGAGCCTGTTCTTGGTAAAGATGAGCAAACATTTGGAATTTACATGTGGGCAGACACGGATTACAGCTTTCATCACCAATCACTGGACTTTGGCAAAGTCAAGACCAGCTAAGGATGCTTAAAACAAGTTCTGATCATTATATAAGAAGGGAATTGCCTGACAGACACCATGTAAGTGATAAGTGTCTGTCTTATCTTTACTACACATATTGTAACAAATTCAATATCCTAGTCTTCATTTGTATGAATGGTTTGTATTGTACATAGTTTAACCAGGTGTTATTTGAGCTGCTTATTAATATTAACTTGTACTTGTCTCTCTGCTTGTTATTGGTTAAAAAAGAAAAAAAAAGGATATGAGGAATCCATTTTATCAATGTAGCTGTGAACTCCATTAAAAGACAAACTTAATGTACAAAGCATTTATTCAGCTCAAGTATTGTTGAAAGCTATACATATACAACATTACAGTCTGTCTGTATTTAGATATTTTATTTCTGGATAAAATGAAATGTACATAAAAATAAAATGCTTAAAGTTGAGTTTCAATATGTACTTGTGTAAGATGGTGATTTGAATGTTTCTGACAAGAAGAATGTGCTGGAATACAGATATGGTTTTGAATCTCATGTCTCTAAAATTGTACAGAACTATCTAAATTGCTATTAGTTACCCAGTCAAAACAACTTAGGAGTTTCAATATCAAGTGTGGGAAACAGTTGTGGCATACAACATTGCACACATACTTGGTTTACTGTCATGCTGCTTATTCAAGAATACCAAAAATCAATCGACACAAGAGATAATTGAGATATTCTAAATTAGTTACAACTTGATTTCACCCTTGTTGTAGAATATGTAGCTGGAGAATTTAAGGGAAAGGTAATTTTTCTTTCCTAAAAAGAATGTCAAGATGTCTGAAGATTGGCTGACTTTCCCTGACTCTATTGGGCTGACTCAATGCAACTGAGAAAGCTGCCATAGCAGTGGAGGGCATCGGCGTTCGATTTACTTATACCAGATGGGATTAATTTATCATTACAGCATTGTTTTGAACATTAAACTTTCCTTTAAAAAAAAAAATCTGTGCTATCCCAGCAAAATAAGCAGAAGAAGGAAAATGTTAGGTGAACCATTTTTTTTTAAAGATTTATTTTTTATTTATACATACAAGCTGGGGTACAGGCCAGAGGCATGGGGTGGCGAGAGGGTTCACCAGAGACAGAGTGGGGAGCAGAACAGGCAGATCAGAAATACACTGCTGACGGGAGCAGCGGGCGAGGCAGGAGAGGTCTGCCGCACCATGTGGGACTCTCCCCAGCCGGGCTTCGAACTCGCATCGCCGCTGCCAACAGCTCCACAGTGCAGAGCTTAACCGCTGCGCCACCGGGGAGGCCCTAGGTGAACCATTTTTAAAGCTCTGAATTGGGGACTGAGACATATAGTCTCGAAGGTCAACCAAAAAGCCAAATTAAGAATATTAACCCATTCTCATCTTCTCCTCATGTTGCATAGAGGTGAGTATGTTTTCATATAGGGGATAAAAGAAGTACTACTAGGGAAAAAAAAAAACCCAGTGTTCTAAAGTGAGAACCCAATAACTGATTTGACTAAAGAATTTGACTACAAATTAAAGGTACACCATTCTGTTAAATATCTATTTATCAAAATTCTCCAGTATATCTACATAGCCATTTATATCAGTGTACTAATTAACTGGCCATGGAATTCAGAAACTAATGTGAGAGCAGACTCTCTCTGGGACAAGAGAAGAGTTTCATAACTTCTAGCTGCAAGATATATTTGCTACAGATAGATCTTGTTATTCTGGAGTTTATTTGCCAATGCAATTATTTAAGTTAGTTTGCTCTTAGTTAAAAAGGGATTAGTAAGACGAGAAAGATCTTTTTTAAGGATTTTATTAGTGAAAATGTGACTTTCATTATGTGTTCTAATGTGTTTTTGTAACCCCAAATTTAAAATGAGATGGATATATACTTTAATCTCTACTCATCTATCAACTCTCCTAGCCAATCTCCTCATGAAATGTTGCTTTTATATTTTTATAAACATACAAAACATAGATAAGTAGCATTTAATGAACTGAATTACTTCTCTGTAATTTTCCTTTAGAAGAAAAAAAGAGAAATATAAGACTTCCAACAAGGATTTCAAATTTTAAAAATCCAGACTTTCAGGATTCTTTTCCTGGTCTGTGCACATTTATCCCATTTGTCTACATCATCAAAACATCCATCTGTAATATATGAAAGTCAACAATATAGAACTTTGATTCAAAAAATTATATTCAATATATTCCTGTTTTAGACAATTAAGTGGGTGAAGCAAGATTGTGAATATAAAGGCTCAAAAGTTCAGAATAAAAACTATTAGATAAATTTGTTACTTCAACAAACTGGTTAGTTAAGTTCTGATCAGGCTAGAAAATAATTTATTATTTGAAAAAATAAATTTGCACTAAGGCAATTACTTTCTCTAGAATCTAAATAGTATTTCACATTTTTGCTAAGATACAGAAAAAACTTCAAAGTGGAAATAGTAGCTGATGAAAATAGTAGTTTGTCATCACCTATTGTTCTTTTGAGAAGCATTTTAGTAAAAATTGAAATTATTACGAAGAAATGATTTTTGTAGCTTTTGGTTTCACGGAAGAAAAATGTTCCTGTTAGTGTTACTGTTTTATTTGTCTATAATCACAACAATGGATTGTCACAATATGGTTTCAGCTGGGCATTTTGGGGTCCATGTCTCTTGTGAGAATTTCTCTGCATGAGTACCAGGGGAATAACTGTGAATAGTATGGTACTAAAGTTATGGAAGTGATTATTCTGCAAGTAATTGAGGTACTTGGTAAACTCAAGAATGTGGACTGGGAATCTTCAGGTTCCTATATTTCAGCAATAAACTGTAAGCCATAGTTTTGCACAGACTAGATTAAAAAAAAAATCATGAGATGCCTGAGAAAGTGTTTGTTTTTTACCTTTTCCCCACTGCTTTGCCCTAAGAAGCAGCTTAAAAAATATAAACAACTCTTTGGAAAAGCAATTTGCATTTCTACCATCAACTTTGAATATCAGGTTTTAGCCTGAAGCAGACTGGAATGACTGCCTTTAAAAACCTTTGAATAGCTTGCTTCATCTTCGAGCTTCAGACACTGATTAATTGATTTATCGAATTACCAGTCTATTTTGTATTTATTAATCTGTACGCTTTTATTTAAATAAAATACAAATCAGTAGATGTCGCAAAACTTAAAAAAATTGAGAACATTAATTTGCATAAAAATGATTACTATTTGTTTAGTTTGTAGGTGACAAAAATTAAATACCTTTATATCCAGAATTGAATCCTGAAAAACTAATTACAAGGTCAGGTTTTCTCAGGGAGTCCCAAGCAGCCAAGAATGGTTTCAGGGATTGGGAGCGTGAAGAAAACAACCTTTCTACAGTAAAAATTATAGTATAACATTGAGTTTTGTATCCAACAACAACTGGAAGATTTTTCAGCAATAATTTTATAAATCTTATTTTTTAAACCAAGACAGGAAAGGACAGAAATTTCATGAGTTTTAATTTGCCTTTGTTTACATGAGCGAGAGCTAGAGAAAAAGCCTAAAATGGGAATACTCATACCCAGTAACTGCCAAATGTCCCAGGTTTGATCAAAAATGCCTTAAAATTCATAATTGTGCATTTGCAAGAGTTTAACTCTTGCACTTATGGCTTGGAGGTGGCCTAGCATGGTCCAATTATGAATTTTAAAGCATTTTTGATCAAACCTGGGACATTTGGCTGTTACTGGGTACTAATATTCCCATTTTAGGCTGTTTCTCTAGCTCTCGCTCATGTAAACAAAGGCAAATTAAAACTCATGAAATTTCTGTCCTTTCCTGTCTTGGTTTAAAAAATAAGAATTATAAAATTAGTACCCACCCTCTGAAGTTTCTGGAAAGATTTACAGCCAGCTCTTAGATGTGGGCTCAATCAGACTTCTATCCTTCAGTTTGCAGCTATGATGTCAAGCTCATATGCCCTTTTCACAGAAAGACTGTGGCCCGACAGTGGTAGTTGCTCAAGAATGATTTCTCCACTGGTGACAGCCCCATAGGACCCAACAACTCAAACTCCACTGGTCACCAGAGCCCGGTGATATAGATAGAGGTGGCCCCCCTAGAAGTAACTTCAAAAATGAGGGTGCCCCTGGGTCTCACGCGCATGGATCCTGTTGGTTTTCAAAGCTAGATGTTTTGGAACTCATGTGTTTGTTTTAAGAATAAGACTTGGCAAAAGTAAAGTGAAGCATGACAGAAAGGAAATTGAGTAATCCTTCCAGAGGAATCTGGGATGTCCCATGTGGGTCACAAACCCTTCTCTCCTCAGGGGAGGTTCTGGGTATTGATTTCCTCTTGGTCACCAGCCCCACAGTCACTACGCCAGGGGTGCAGATTGTAGGGAGTTTCTGTCTCAGCTTTAACTATGTTTTTCCATATGTTTTTTCTTTTCTTTTTTTTTTTTTTCCCTCATTTGCTCATGTGAAACTGTGACTCTGCTGGTTTTTACGCAGTTTTTTTTTTTTTTTTTTTTTTTTTAGTCCCATATGTAGATGTGTGTGGTTCCAGAAAGAGGTGGACTTATGTATCTTCCTACAAGGTCATGTGAACTGAAACTTCCTCACTAACTCTTTAATTAGTCAACAGTTATTCTCTGTTAATACTCCTTTCACCAAAAAAGAAAGCGGTGCAAATCCCTGGTAATGGTTAATATTTATTGAACACTTCAGGATGAACCATTTACTGTGCAAAGCAGTTTCCATTTGCTCACCTGTTTGATCATCATGGCTTGAGGATGAAAATGCTTTTATTACCTCCATCCCTGTTGCAAGGAGTCTGACTCTTGGGGAAAAGAAGTAACTTGAATGAAAGTAGCAAAGTTCTTAAGTGATAGATCTAGGAGTCAAATTCCATCTCTATGACTCCAGAGTTTAAAACTGTTACTTGTCTATAGTATTCTTTTATTTCTCAAGTTGCACTGAAAAAGCTTTGACACAAAATCAGCATACTTAATATAAACACAGGTATAGTATCATTATATGGAAATGAGATGAATACTTAAATCTATTTGTTTTTCTTCAGCTGCTTGCTCTCTTATTGTTCTGGACCCCTCCAGGGCTTGTGGTAAATTCAGTCCTGACCCCTCCGCTTAGGTGGAAAACAGGTCTGCCTGAGTTCGCCCATGACAATACACTGTTATGGCAGCGGCAGCCAGTGTTATTCCTCAGGTAACTTTTTGTGAAATCATTTTTTTTTTTGGTGCTAGATGTGTCTTTGAGATTGATGAATATGAAAGTTCTAGGTTGGGGCTGAATAGAGCTAAAATGTGATCTTGGAATTACTCAGCCCTGCATGGAATCTCATTTCAGGGAAAATTTTTTCTGTACATTTAGGAAACTTCCAGCAACTTGGCTTCAGTTTTTTTCTCAAGGACAAGTCAAATCATTTTGATACGGACCTCCCTGGTGGCGCAACAGTTAAACGCAGAGTTGTGGAGCTGTCGGGGGCTGTGGGTGATACCCGGTCGGGGAGATCGCCAGCCCACATGGCATGGCACACCTCTCCTGTCTCGCCCACCGCTCCCCTCAGCTGTGTATTTTGGTCCATCTGCCTGTTCTGCTCCCCACTCTGTCTCTGGTGAACCCTCTCACCACCCCACACCTCTGGCCTGCACCCCAGCTTGTATGCAAAAATAAAAAAACCTCATTTTGATATGATATGATCCCAGGCAACTCTTCTATGTCATTTTATATGACATAAAATGCATCTCTCTGCCCTTCTGCTACAGGCTTTGAATTTTTTTTTTCCCTACAGAAGATCTATTCTACATAAAGCTTAAGTGGGCGGATTCCTCTGGAAGAATTGCTCAATGTCCTTTCTGTCACGCTTCACTTTTCTTTTGCCTAGTCTTATTCTTAAAACAAAAACATCAAAACTTATAACTATTTTCTTGTTTTACTTCCTCAGGATTTTTAGAGACCCAGCCCTATGTACAAAAACTGAAATACTCTTTTTCAATATGTTCGCTTGTTGTGTCCTGACCCTTTGACTATAACACTGATTATACTTGTTTCTTTTTTTTTTCTCTTTAACTCATGCTTTGCTCATATTCAAAAATAGCATTCTTGAAGATAAACTAGAGTGTGCAGGCACATTGTACTCCACTGGTTTAACTAGAGTCAAGCTCACGGTCTATCATGTTATATATAATTCATGAATTCTCCCTTCTTTGTTAACTGAACCTGATCTCCATCTTTACCTTTCTACCCATCGATTAGGGAAAACTGAATTTATCATTAAAAATATGCTTGCATTCAAGTCTGAAATGTTTATAATTTCTTATTCCACATGTTGTAAAGATGAAAGGATTAGTAGTATTCATTTTCTTTAGTTCAGAGGTGTTCTTTATACATTTTAAAATTTTATTTAGTTTTGCTTTTTGCTCAGGTATTTATCTAATAGTACTCTTGCAGGACATCTTGAATTACATACTCCCAAATCCTCCACATATACTTTTACTTCTAGCTATGTGGACTCTCTCTGATTTAAGAACCAGAACTTTCCACATTCAGGCATACCTGCTCCTGAAAATTCATTTTGAAACTTTAGTAGAGCTAATGATTTTACCTAAAAAATTTCTGTCTTTTTTTTTTTTTTTGAGATATATATATTACAAGAAGGTCTTAGAGCATTGGGGTACTAATTCTACATCTTATCTAACCTACTTTGTTGGAAAAATTAAGATCACACAGAACCAGTCCTTCCTCAATCATTGCCCCACTTGCAGTAGTGGTTCTTTATTCACAATGTGAAGAAAAGGAATTGCTAAGTAGAAGCAAGATTAAGAAACTGGTGTGTCACTGGGAAACAGCCCAGTGTTCTTGCGGTTTGGAAATTGGAGAGCAGAAGGTATATTTGGGGATGAAATCTGGGGAAGCAGCAAGCCTTGTAGCAGAGTTGAAACGGCTGTATGGAGTTTCCAGGCCATCAGGATTCAGTGTAAAAAGTGTCATGAGCACAGCAGAAAGTTTTCTATTGTATCCAAGAGTGGCATCGATTTGATGAGCCCAGTGTACCAGTTTGGCTTGAGGCTAGGACAGGAGTGTGCAGGAGCAACCTACCAGGCCTCATGACAGAGCCCAGGTCGGAGGCGTGTTGCTAGGGAGGCCAGAGTGGGCAGATGATGAATGAGAATCAGATGCCATCTCCTACCAACACCAAGGACACCAAGGTATTATATATGCCCTATGAAAGTTTTATGCAACCTTGGAAACAGGTTGGGAGAACACTAGATAGATTGAAATTGGCCTCAGTTGGCTGAGATTATAGTGTTCTCCATATGGTGGAATTTGAGCTTAGTATAAAAATTAAGTTATAGAAAAATAAAATTACATTTATTCTGCAATTGAGCATGTGACTTGCAATTAACATCTGCTACTAGATATTATTTCATTCATTCAATAGAATTTGTTGATACCTCTTCTGTGCTAGGTGCAGTGCTAGCATACTGAGTCTGAAACAGATAAGTCTTAATATAGAGATACCTGTATTGAAGGACAAAGTAATTTATTAAAATGCAGAGGGGATTTTGTGACCTTATGATGTTTTCCATCTAATATAAATCCTTAATTTTATAATGGCTTAAATAACCTTTATAAATAATGGGTTTAAAGTAAAGGGATAATTAGAGAGGGATGAAAAAGTGAGGTAAAGGGTAAATAATGTTTCACCTTTTCAGTAATTCCTTTTTCGTGCCTTTTTACTCACATCTTAACAGTATGAGGGTAAATGTAGCACTTCGTTCCAAGCACTGATACACTGACAGGAACAGAATGTTTAGGAAATCTTACAAGCCCTGCCAAAGGAATCGCCTGCAGTGAGATTGTACTCACTCCAGCTCACCAGGCTTCAAGTCTAACACTTTTCCATTGCTCCCCAATTGCACTTTTCCTCCTCTTGCTGTGAGCTCCTACTTCTATATTTGTAAAATAGTGTTTCTAAAATCTCTATTTCCACAGAGGTATTTCCTGTACCCTTGGAATGGAATATGAAGGCCAAGGGAAGCGGGGGGTGGGGAGGAACAGTACTGAACCATCTACGTAAATTTTCACCCAAGTACTAACTCACTCATTTGACACATATTTATGCATGCAGTGGTATTGGTCCTAAGGATACAGCAGAGAACAACATAGAAAAGTCCCTACTCTTGTACAGTTTAGAATCCAGCAGAAATAGCACTCACCAAATTAAAACATTGCATGTCTGGTGGTAGTAAGTGCTCTGAGGGTAGATGAAGCAGAGACAGTGTGTGCATTTAAAAAATGTATTGGTTTGGAATGGTGGCTCTTACATAGTGACATCTGAAGGAAGAGAGCTAGTCATATAGGTATCTAGGTAAGAAAATTCCATGTTCAGGTAAGCAAATACCTGAGTCAAATGCTTGTTTGGTTGTACTTTTGAGGAAAAGCAAAAATGCTCGAGTGGCTGGGGCAGCATGAGCTTGGAGAGAAATTCAGGAAATGAGCTAAGAAAGAAAGCAGGAGTTTGACTTATCTTTGAGTGCCAAAGGACTATTCTGAAGGTCTAGGGGAGGTGGATGATGAATATATCTTTCAGAAAGATCACTCTGACTGCAGTGTGAAGAATGCATTGCAAGGAAGCAGAGAGGTGATATCTGAAGCTACTTCAATAATGCAGGTGGGAGATGATAATGGCTCGGATTTTGACCATAGTGGTAGCAATCTAGGCACTGAGCTATCTTTAAATACTGGATATTTTCCAAAGGTAAACTCTAGAATTGATGTACTTTCTCAGTGCATAAATACGTATTTTTGAAAATTTCAAAAATATTAAATGGAAAGGAATAGATATTCGTATATTGAATTTGATTCCTTGGATAAGATGCTAGTAGTGAGATTTATCTATAAAGTTATTCTTTTTCAGTTTAATTGTTATATTATGAGAAGATTCTTGATCCAATGTGAATATATTATTTCTAGTCATACTTTTGCCAACTAGTTTCATTATGCGGTGATCCATTTTGCCTGCAATTATTGCCACTGATGTTTGCTTAAAAACAAATAAAAGACAAAGGTGGAACCTAAGACTGACTGATGGATAGATGACAACTGCTTTATAAAAACAAATGTTTTTTTAATGAAAATTATTGGTCAGTACTTTATTTTTAGAATATCAATATATATAAAAAAAACACCTAGATTATAATATTTACCAATTAGACCTTAATTTCTGTCACCCACTGATCCTATTCAATCTCTGCCATTAAATTGCCTCCATTTCACTAGAATTCTTTTTTTTTTTATTAGTGACATATCATTATTTTATAAACGTGTTTGTTTTTTCACAAATAGGATTTCTCCCCTCGGCGTGATCACTATAATTTTCCTAACACCAAAGCATCCATAGACCTCCACTATCATCCATTGTGCTCTCCCCCCACCCCACCCATTTTCTTCTCTCCCACTCTCTTTTCCACTCCCCCTACCCTCCTGGATACATCAGATCTATGGTAAGTTTTCAAGGGTTTAAAAATTTTAAAGTTTTTCTTTGTCTGATCCTTTGTTTGCTTTCTCTATGTTCCACATGTAAGTGAAACCCCCAGTGTTTATCTTTTTCTTTCTGTCAAAGTTCACTTAGGATAATCCTTTCCACTTCTGCCCGTGTTGCTGCAAATAGCATAAGTTTATCTTTTTTGATTGCTGAGTAGTATTCCATTGTGTATATACATATATATCACATCTCGATCCACTCATCTGTTCTGAGGAATTTGGGCTGTTGCTGTATCTTACTATTGTAAATAGTGCTGCTATAATTATAAGAGTGTAGGTTTTGAATTAATGTTTTCATGTTCTTTGTGTAGCTATCTAAGAGTAAAAATGCTGGGTCATATGGCAGATTCATTTTTAGTTTTTTGAGTAATTTCCACATTTCTTTACATCAGGGCTGGGCCAGTCTGCATTGCCACCAATGGTATAAGAGGATTCCTTTATCTCCACACCCTTGCCAGCATTTGAAAAGCAAACATTTTAAAACCTCCATTGAAATTAGCTGGTTGT